>OZ010716.1:3791904-4349404 GCA_963932345.1 Ophion ventricosus | reverse complement strand
TTTATATGATACATGTAATAATAAATGAAGTTATTCGTTTATTTTTATCATCATCAAAAGCCTTGAAGTCGTAAAACTATAGAAAAAATACGTAAAAACGTGTGTTATTTTTACTGCCTAAATGGGCAAAAAAAATTCAGTAGTCAAAAAGAATTAATTTTCGTTGCATTGCAACAATGCAAACTTCAACGTTTTCCCACTTATTGACATTTTTTTAAATGATAAAAGTAAGGAGCGAAAAATAGGAAATTTACACAAGTGATAGGATGGTTAGGTAGGTAGCGCGCTTAGCTCTAGAATTAGAAGACGTAGGTTCGAAACCGAGGCTAGACAAAAACTTTAGTGAGGCAGAGAACACGTTTTAATCCAATTATCCTATATGCAGCAATATAAGTAAAGCATATGGAAACGAAAAATACTACCAGAATTTTTTTTTATTCATAATTTGTAGACTTATTAATTTTTTCATTTCGGGCACAGATCCGACCGCCTGTACAGTGTCGTAGTACGGGTTACGCCCTCTAGCGTCCATATAAGCACAACAATTGTATCATCTCATGACGCCAATATGAGCTTCATATGAGCACTACAATTTTGTCACGCCGTGACACCCATATGAGCTCCAAATGAGCACAACGTAGTTGCGTCACGCCGTGACGCCCATATGAGCTCCACATGAGCACTAAAATTTCTTCACGTCGTGACGCTCATATGAGCTCCATATGAATACAACATTTACGTCATCCTGTGACACCAATATGAACCCCATATGCACTCCCTTATTGTTGAATATTCGTGATCCGATTTTGATAGTGCTGATGAATTCATTGTATGCATACTCGCGTGAGAGCAACTTTGCTTTAATTGGATGTATTATCATGAATCGTCATGTGATGCAAATATGACCTGAAGGTGAGTACTCATAAGCGACACATAGCTGTGTTAATTTCTATGCATCATAGATAATGCCCATATGATGCCAATATGAGCTAAATGTGTCTATCTGGGATCAGTATATTTATTCATATTTTATTATAATATTTTTAGTCACCTCCTCTCTCTCTCTCTCTCTCCCCCCCTCTCCCTCTCCCTCTCCCTCTCCCTCTCTCTCTCACACACACACACACACACACACACACACACACACACACTTTTTTATTGTTTTTCCTGTAGCCTGCCTTTTCGTCGATTTTATGCTTGTTAATAAATAAGAAACCAAACAACTTACAAGTAGGTGAAAAATATTTATTTTCTATTTTATATAACTATAATTAATTATATTTATATGTACGATCATGCATCAGTCCCGTTTTCGCCCTCTCTGGGCTTGCGGTAGCCCCCTTTCATTCGCGAGTCGCCCAACGAGTTGCGGCGCATTACTTTATGCTCGCTGTTTCGCTCAAGCTCGAGCTCCGTTCTTATGTGAGTTGGATACTCTAGTTGTGGAAAGCGGCTTACAAATTCAATATTTCCTTTTGCTGTGAGAACATAATTTGCGAGCTGCTTTTTGATGCTGCTGCGACTGCTGTGGTTGCTGCTGCGGCTGCAATTTAATAAAGTATGCAGTACGTTTAATTTTCGGATCAAATATGTTTTATCGGAATTGTAAAAAGTTTTTGTCAATTTGTGGGCTTCAGTTAGTATGGGTTTGTTTTTGTATAGGAATTGTGATTTATTGGATTTACCGATGTTTGCGGAATTTATGAGTTAATTTGACTATTTGACGTTCGCCTGTCTGTTAATAAAAAAGTATGCTATAAAACAATTAATGTTCAAGAACATTAATTATTTATAGCATTGTAGGGTGGTTGGAAATTATCTGCGGCAGAATACTGCGGAGCGTTTTTACTGAAGAACGCTCCGCAGTGTTCTGCCGCAGCTGATTTCCAACCAAGTTCAGTAATTTCATAGAAGGTTTACGGTGCAAGACCCGAAGCCTATACAAATCTCATTCCGCTATCAGCATTCACAGGAGTCGTTCTCTGCGATGGCAGACTGCGGTGGGCGAAAAGTGGAAGACTGCCCATCCGCCGCAGTCTCCCATCGCAGAGAACTAATTCTGCAGACACTGACAGCCGAGCCAGATTTATCTTTGTTCAGGACGAATCTTCACCCATCGCAGTCTGCCATCGCAGAGAACTACTCCTGCGAACACTGATAGCGGAACCAGATTTGTATAGTCTTTGGCCCTGGCATCGTAAACCTTCTATCAGATTACTGAATCTGGTTGAAAATCATCTGCCGCAGAACACTACAGAGCGTTCTTCAGTAAGCACGCTCCGCAAATACAAAGAAAATTTACCTGTTAAGGTTTTACCTGTATAGAAATGAGTAGCCTCCACTGAGGCTACTCATCTCGCTATACGCCCTCGCTGGTCCCTCCACTTTCCTTTTGAATGCTAGCGTGTCTGAAAATAAAAGGCGAAATGAACATGATAATTATCAATATGAAAGTCGAGACTTTTGTATAGTCATATTTTTTGTGCTGCTGTACATCTTTTTCTAGAGGAATTTTATTGGGTTGAATTCCAAAAAGCTGTTACGTCTGACTTGGCTGATATTTTCGACCGATGTTCTATCTATCATATAATGAAATTTCCTACATGGCTTTTTGGCGCATTGTAAAAGTTTACGAAAAATCGAATTTTGAAATGTATACTTCTAAAACGTACTAGTATGTCTATATCACTCACCCCGTCCGAACGATACACGTTCTGACGGGGACGGGGCGACCCGTCCGAACGATACACGTTCCGACGGGGACGGGGCAACCCGTCCGAACCAGTATCGCATGCATCTCACGATATATGGGTAGATATACTCTTGCGGGCTAAAACAATAACCTTTGAAATTCGTTTTTTCACTAACTCTTTGAATACGTGTAAAATCCCTCTAGGGAATGTCTTTACATAAGCAGAACATTTGTGCAAAATTCCTAGCAAATTGGATATAACAGCTTTTCGGAATTGATCGAAAAAAACTTACCGGCATTTTTCTCCGTCTCCCGACTTAGCGGCTTTCCTTCTTTGTCCTAGAAACATTATGTTGTTTATTAATAATTTTGTCATAGGACATTTGCAACCGTTCACTGCATGCATTTTACACTATCATGGAATAGATGAACGACATTCGTAACATAATAAGTTTGTAAAAACTCACGAGACTTACCACCTGCATCGTTGTTTACGTTCGACCGACCATACGACGAGCAACGACACAGTATTAGTTGCGGAGAAAGGGCGGCGGGGGAGGTGAGTGGCCAACCGCGATGAATGCTGCAGGCAAAAAAAACATCAATTTTCTGTTTTGATAATTTTTTATTCACCTATCTTGATATTGTATTTAATGAGAAATTACTGAGAACGACTTGGCGTATAATACCATAAAATTGTTTATTAGTCAAACGATTAATTATTCACGAATTTTACAACCGCTACAAGGATACCAAATCATACAAGCATTAATGTTTTAATCCTTCTGACGATGGTCACTTTGAAAATAATTTCTCGCTTTTGGCACACATTTCCTAACGCGAGCAGCAAAATTATTTTCAACGTGACCATCGTCCGAAGGATTAAAACATATAAAGTGCAGTTATAAAATTCGTGAATTATTAATCGTTTGACTAATAAAAAATTTTATCGTATAATACGGTAAGTCGTTCTCAGTAATTTCTCACTAAATACAATAACAAAGGATAGGTGAATAAAAAATTATCACAATGGAAAATTTAATTTTTTTGCCTGCTGCATACATCGCGGTTGGCCACTCTGTTCCCCCACTCCTCTTTCTCTGCCGCTAGTGCGAGTCCGTGCCCGCCGCACGGTCAGTCGAACATAAACAACGATGGCACGTGGTACGTCTCGTGAGATTGTACAAACTTGTTATGTTACGAAAATCGTTTATTTATTCCATGACGGTGTAAAATACATCGAGTGGTGTTGCAAATGTCCTGTGACAAAATTATTAATAAACGACACATTGTTTTCAGGACGAAAAAGAAGAGGCGGCCAAGTCGGGAGACCGAGAAAAATACCGGTAAGTTTTTTTCGATCAATTTCGAAAAGCTCTTACACCCAACTTGCTAGGAATTTTGCACAAATGTTGTGTTTATTATGTAAAGACATTCCCTAGGGGGATATTACACGTGTTCACAGAGTTACCGAGAAATCGAATTTCAAAGGTTATTGTTTTAGGTTAGGTTATTGTTATTATATCGTGTGATGCATGCGATACTGGTTCGGACGGGTCGTCCCGTCTCCGTCGAAACTTGTATCGTTCGGAGGACGCGAACCATACAGAAATACTAGTACGTTCTAGAAATATACATTTTAAATTTCGATTTGTCGTAAACTTTTTGAATGCGCCAACAAGCCATATAGGAAGTTTCACTATATGATAAATAGAACATCTGTTGAAAATTTCAGCCAAGTGAGACGTAACAGCTTTTTGGAATTCCACGCAAAAAAATTCCCCTAGAAAAAGATGTCCGATAGCACAAAGAATATCCATACAGACTGTCCCAGGACGGGATGTCATCCCTGAAATGGGGGGTTGGGGGTGAAATTCTGAGTCGATTGATATAAGCATGTATGGTTCCCAGATCAACCCCTGAATTATAATTAATTTTTAAAGACGGGCCAATCAGGCGCGCCCGATGAGCGGGCTCACGTCGGTGAGCGATACGCGCGTGTAGTGGTGACTGGCCGAGCGGTGCTCCTACCGTGTGTACAATCGCGCTCGTCGGTGTGAACGCTTGCATGTGGTACTGGGTGCCTCGCTGAACGTGCTTTCGTGGTATGGGTAGGACTCTGCGCCCGCATCGGTGTGAGCGCTTGAGTGTAGTAGTGCTCTCTCTGTTTACTACGTGCACTCGTCGTATGGTGCGACGGAGAAGGCCACTATCGGTGTGAGCGCTCTAATGTAGTAGTGCGCTTCTTGCGTATTTCATTTCTCGTATTTTCAATCATCGAAAAATAAAGCTCAATAAGTTTTTAAGTAAACAAAAGTTTTTAATAACATAATTAAACAATTGAATTTTTTTTTATTACCCGATTAGCCCAATTCATTTTGAGGGCATTTTGTAATTTTTATAATTTCAATTCGTATAAAAATTTGAATAAAATGAGAACATTATTCAATTTTATTTATTCGCAGGCATTTCTTCGCAACCTTCTATGTCTAATCAGGCATAAAAAAAAAACAAAAACGAAAAACGGCGGATTTTCTTCAATCCATTTTCTCAGAAAAATACTTTGCAAAATAGTTCATCAAGACTGATAATGAAAAAAATTTATATGTAAAAATTGATCCCATATTTTTCTGTATTTTTTTTTATCGCGCTTCCAACAAAATCGTGAAGTGTAAACAAATTAATTTGTAATGGAAAAAAAAAACACGGAGATTATTTCACATGAAAAAGGAATAGTTGACATAAGGTTTGTCGGAAAAATGTTTTTTAATCGATGTTCTCAATTGATTTAATAAACGATTTATTTATTAAATCAACTGGGAACATCGATTAAAAAACATTTTTCTGACAAACCTTATGTCAACTATTCCTTTTTCATGTGAAATAATCTCCGTGTTTTTTTTTCCCATTACAAATTAATTTGTTTACACTTCACGATTTTGTTGGAAGCTCAATAAAAAAAAAAATTACAGAAAAATACAGGATCAATTTTCAGTTATTAGTTTTTTTCATCATCAATTTTGATGAACTATTTTGCAAAGAATTTGTCCGAGAAAATGGATTGAAGAAAATCTGCCGTTTTTCGTTTTTGTTTTTTTATGCCTGATAAGACGGAGAAGGTTGCGAAGAAATGCCTGCAAATAAATAAAATTGAATAATGTTCTCATTCTATTCAACTTTTCATGCGAATTGAAATTATAAAAATTACAAAATGCCCTCAAAATGTATTGGGCTAATCGGGTAATAAAAAAAATTGAATTGTTCAATTGTTTTATTAAAAACTTTTGTTTATTTAAAAACTTATTGATCTTTATTTTTCGATGATTGAAAATACCGAGAAACGAAATACGCAAGGAGAAGCGCACTACTACATCCGAGCGCTCACACCGATAGTGGCCTTCTCCGTCGCACCATACGACGAGTGCACGTAGTAAACAGAGAGAGCACTACTACACTCAGCGCTCACACCGATGACGGGAGCAGAGTCCTACCCATACCACGAAAGCACGTACAGCGAGGCACACACTACCACATGTAAGCGCTCACACCGGCAAGCGCGATTATACGCACGGTAGGAGCACCGCTCCGCCAGGAACCACTACACGCGCGTATCGCTCACCAACGTGAGCCCGCTCATCGGGCGCGCCTGATTGACCCGTCTTTAAAAATTAATAATAATTCAGGGGTTGATCTGGGAACCATACATGCTTATATCAATCGACTCAGAATTTCACCCCCAACCCCCTTTTTCAGGGATGACATTCCGTCCTGGGACAGCCTGTATAAAAAGGCTCTACTTTCGTATTGATAATAACTGTCATGTCCATTTCGTCTTTTATTTTCAGACACGCGCTAGCATACAAGCGGGAAGTGGAGAGGCCAGCAAGGACATTCAGCCAGATCTGTGGCCTCCGCTGAAACCGATACAGGTAATTTTTTTTTATTTGCGGAGCGTTCTTACTGAAGAACGCTCAATAAAAGTCATAAATTCCGCAAACACCTATAAAGCTAATACATCACAATTTCTGTATACAAAAAACCCATACTAACCCATACTAACTAAAGCCCACAAATTGCCAAAAACTTCTTACAACTCCGATGAAACATATATGATCCAAAAATTGAAAGTACTGCGTACTTTATTACATGATTACGTATGGTAATTAAAGCCACAGGAGAAACAACCCGAGACACAGCAGCAAACGCTGCAGCAACAACGGCAGCCGCAGCAGCAACTGCGACAGCAGCCGCAGCAGCAACTGCAACAGCATCCGCAGCAGCAACCGCAACAGCAGCCGCAGCAGCAACCGCAACAGCAGCCGCAGCAGCAACCGCAACAGCAGCCGCAGCGGCAACTGCAACAGCAGCCGCAGCAGCAACCGCAACAGCAGCCGCAGCAGCAACCGCAACAGCAGCCGCAGCAGCAACCGCAACAACAGCCGCAGCAGCAACCGCAACAACAGCCGCAGCAGCAACCGCAACAGCAGCCGCAGCAGCAACCGCAACAGCAGCCGCAGCAGCAACCGCAACAACAGCCGCAGCAGCAACCGCAACAGCAGCCGCAGCAGCAACCGCAACAACAGCCGCAGCAGCAACCGCAACAGCAGCCGCAGCAGCAACCGCAACAGCAGCCGCAGCAGCAACCGCAACAACAGCCGCAGCAGCAACCGCAACAGCAGCCGCAGCAGCAACCGCAACAACAGCCGCAGCAGCAACCGCAACAACAGCCGCAGCAGCAACTGCAACAACAGCCGCAGTCGCAGCAGCAACCGCAACAGCAGCCGCAGCGGCAACTGCAACAGCAGCCGCAGCAGCATCCGCAACAGCAGCCGCAGCAGCAACTGCAACAGCAGCCGCAGCAGGAACCGCAACAGCAGCCGCAGCAGCGACCGCAACAGCAGCCGCAGCAGCAACCGCAACAACAGCCGCAGCAGCAACTGCAACAGCAGCCGCAGCAGCAACCGCAACAGCAGCCGCAGCAGCAACCGCAACAACAGCCGCAGCAGCAACTGCAACAGCAGCCGCAGCGGCAAGTGCAACAGCAGCCGCAGCGGCAACTGCAAGAGCAGCCGCAGCGGCAACTGCAACAGCAGCCGCAGCAGCAACTGCAACAGCAGCCGCAGTGGCAACTGCAACAGCAGCCGCAGTGGCAACTGCAACAGCAGCCGCAGTGGCAAGTGCAACAGCAGCCGCAGCAGCAACTGCAACAGCAACTGCAACAGCAACTGCAACAGCAGCCGCAGCAGGAGCAGCAACAACCGGCGCAGCAGCTGGCAGCAGAAAGCGGCTTGCAAATGATGTCCCAAGGGCAATGGGGAATATTCAATTTGCAAGCCGCTTTCTACAACCAAAGCGTGCAACTGGCGCAGTTGCGAAAGGAGTTTGAGCTCGAGTCGATCCGGCGACAAAATAGCGAGCGCGAAATAACGCGCCGCAATTTGATAGGCGCCCAACGTCGCATCGCGGGTCGGCTCGAGCGATTCCTCAATCAAAATGAGCAACTGCAAGCTAGGAGAGGGCGAAAACGAAACGTGGGTAACATACATTCCCGCGTCTAGTTATCATTAATCAGACTTTCATAATATTGAAAATAAATCTTTTTGCATCTATTTACCAGTTGTTTGGTTTCTTATTTATTAACAAGCATAAAATCGACGAAAAGGCAGACTACAGGAAAAACAATAAAGGAGTGTGTGTGTGTGTGTGTGTGTGTGTGTGTGTGTGTGTGTGTGTGTGTGCGTGCGTGCGTGCGTGCGTGCGTGCGTGTGTGTGTGTGTGTGTGTGTGAGAGAGAGAGAGAGAGAGAGAGAGAGAGAGAGACAGAGAGAGAGACAGAGACAGGGACAGAGACAGAGACAGAGACAGAGACAGAGTCAGAGAGAGAGACCGAGAGACAGAGAGACAGAGACAGAGAGAGAGAGAGAGAGCGAGGGAGAGACAGAGACAGAGAGAGAGAGGGGGGAAGAGAGAGAGAGAGGGAGGGGGAGAGAGACAGAGAGGCAGGTATAGAGTATAGAGAGGTATAGAGAGATATAGCGTCAAATAGAGACATACACCCTTGGCCAAAAGTTTGGGGCACCCTGCAATTTTTCTTTCCGGACTTAGAAAGAAAGCAAATTTTCTTTCCGGCTGGATATGGTACTTTCAAACCGCTCAGCCATTTGGTATTGTATTCTTTTAGTTTGTCTTTTCTTTTTATCTCTTTCTAAACTATCTAAACTATCTATCACCTAAACTTTTTAAACTATCTAAACTTTCACCTAAACTTTCTAAACTGTCAATCATCAATTAATATACACCCTTGGCCAAAAGTTTGGGGCACCCTGCAATTTTTCTTTCCGGACAAACAATTGAATATCTCGGCCAAAAAAAATCGGAAACCAGTTTATCAAAGGGGGTTTTGAAGAGAATAACGTCAGCTTCAATTTGCTTTTTTAATTTTATTTTTTCGATTTTTTTTGTGCCCGGTACGTCATTTTGAAAATGGCGGTTTTCCACGATTTTCGCACCTTGCAAAGTCGTTCGCTGGACTTCGTAAAAATAGAAATCTCGCTATTTAGTGAAATGATCTTAGAAAAGAGAAGTATTAGCTTTAGTTTCGTTTTTTTTTAATGTAGCAATTTTTTTTCGCCGAGAAATTTAGTTTTTCTTGAAAAAAAACGGCAGGTTTCCTTAAAGCCGGCATCGTGCAGCGTATCGTGAAAACTATGAGGTTGAGAATATTTATCTGAAGGACTAAAGAGTTTTGTTTTGTTATTTTAGAGTTGTTACATTTTTTTCAGATTTTTTAGGCAAAATTTTTTTTCATCGCTAGTTCTGGTTGATCGTCGACGATTAATATAATTAATTTATTGCCATTACATTGAAACGAAGATGTTTTAATGAAAATATCTTTGGTTCAAAGTAACTTTTCAAGAAAACGGACATAATTGAGTTTGTACGTCGTACGAATCAAATGACTTTCTGAGCTTATACAGAGACAAACGAATGAGTACTGACTGTTATTCAAATCAAAGATGATCGGGGAAAATAAAGTAATTACACTTCGGCAGATTCGAAAGTTGGTGACAAGTGCTCTTAAAAATCAAAAGAAAATGTCGTCTGATCAGTACGACGTACAAATTCAATTATGCCTTGACCAAAAGCATTAAGCACCCTGTGTTTTTTTCATTTTCTTGTTTAGGGTATACCATTGAACTCTTTTTGTATTTTTAAATGTTTTTATTAGTCAATTTTTACGATCCAGATGTTTTGCAATTCACTCAAAGCGGTTCTTTATTGTTTAATTGTACATTTGATGATGCGAACTTAGGTTTAGTGCAACACAACTATATTAGCTTTATGTACTTTTAAAAATATCGATATTTTATAGGGGGGCCCTATATTCGTGGCCAAAGATGTCAGTAGCTTTTCTCTTCTTGATATTTCCCTTAAAACATCTTTGTTTCAATGTAATGGCAAGAAATTAATTAGATTAATCATCGACCATCAATCGAAAGTAGCGATGAAAAAATTTTTTGCCAAAAACATCTGAAAAAAATGTAACAACTGAAAAATAACAAAACAAAACTCTTTAGTCCTTAGAACAAATATTCTCAACTTCATAGTTTTCACGATACGCTGCACGATACCGGCTTTACGGAAACCTGCTGTTTTTTTCAAGAAAAACTAAATTTCTCGGCGAAAAAAAATCGCAAAATTTTTTGAAAAAAACGAAACTAAAGCTAGTACTTCCCTTTTCTGAGATCATTCCACTAAATAGCGAGATTTCTGTGTTTCCGAAGTCCAGCGAACGACTTTGCAAAGTGCGAAAATCGTGAAAAACCGCCATTTTCAAAATGACGTACCGGGCACAAAAAAAATCGAAAAAATAAAATTAAAAAGGCAAATTGAAGCTGACTTTATTCTCTTCAAAACCCCGTTTGGTAAATTGGTTCCCGATTTTTTTGGCCGAGATATTCAATTTTTTGTCCGGAAAGAAAAATTGCAGGGTGCCCCAAACTTTTGGCCAAGGGTGTATATTAATTGATGATTGACAGTTTAGAAAGTTTAGGTCATAGATAGTTTAGAAAGAGATAAAAAGATAAGAAAAACTAAAAGAATACAATACCAAATGGCTGAGAGGTTTGAAAGTACCCTATCTAGCGATCACAATCGTGATTGAGCAAAAATGCAAAAATAATTGTATAAAAAATTATATTTGCATCGTTTGTACCGTAAGGTTTTGTCGTTATTTTTATCGTTACGTTTTGCGGCTCGCAAGTAGCCATCTATTTGCTAAGAGGTACTGAAAATACCGTATCTACCTATCACAACCGTGATCGAGAATAAACGCATTCATAATTGTTTGAACAGTTATGGCTGCATTATTTTTACCGTTGGATTTTACATAGCGCAAGCAGCAATCTATTCGCTGAGAGGTACTGAAAGTACCGTATCTACCGATCATAATCTTGATCGAGGCAAAATGCAAAAATAATTGTTTAAACAATTATTTTTGCATTATTTTACCATAAGGTTTAGCGACTCGCAAGCAGCAATCTATTCGCTGAGAGGTAGTGAAAATACCGTATCTACCGATCATAATCGTGATCGAGGCAAAATGCAAAAATAATTGTTTAAACAATTATTTTTGCATTATTTTTACCATAACGTTTAGCGACTCGCAAGCAGCAATCTATTCGCTGAGAGGTACTGAAAGTACCGTATCTACCGATCATAATCGTGATCGAGGCAAAATGCAGAAATAATTGTTTAAACAATTATTTTTGCATTATTATTACCATAACGTTTAGCGACTCGCAAGCAGCAATCTATTCGCTGAGAGGTACTGAAAGTACCGTATCTACCGATCATAATCGTGATCGAGGCAAAACGCAGAAATAATTGTTTAAACAATTATTTTTGCATTATTATTACTATAACGTTTAGCGACTCGCAAGCAGCAATCTATTCGCTGAGAGGTACCGAAAGTACCGTATCTACCGATCATAATCGTGATCGAGGCAAAATGCAAAAATAATTGTTTAAACAATTATTTTTGCATTATTTTACCATAAGGTTTAGCGACTCGCAAGCAGCAATCTTTTCGCTGAGAGGTACCGAAAGTACCGTATCTACCGATCATAATCGTGATCGAGGCAAAATGCAAATATAATTGTTTAAACAATTATTTTTGCATTATTTTTACCATAAAGTTTAGCGACTCGCAAGCGGCAATCTATTCGCTGAGAGGTACTGAAAATACCGTATCTACCGATCATAATCGTGATCGAGGCAAAATGCAAAAATAATTGTTTAAACAATTATTTTTGCATTATTATTACTATAACGTTTAGCGACTCGCAAGCAGCAATCTATTCGCTGAGAGGTACCGAAAGTACCGTATCTACCGATCATAATCGTGATCGAGGCAAAATGCAAAAATAATTGTTTAAACAATTATTTTTGCATTATTATTACTATAACGTTTAGCGACTCGCAAGCAGCAATCTATTCGCTGAGAGGTACCGAAAGTACCGTATCTACCGATCATAATCGTGATCGAGGCAAAATGCAAAAATAATTGTTTAAACAATTATTTTTGCATTATTTTTACCATAAAGTTTAGCGACTCGCAAGCGGCAATCTATTCGCTGAGAGGTACTGAAAATACCGTATCTACCGATCATAATCGTGATCGAGGCAAAATGCAAAAATAATTGTTTAAACAATTATTTTTGCATTATTATTACTATAACGTTTAGCGACTCGCAAGCAGCAATCTTTTCGCTGAGAGGTACCGAAAGTACCGTATCTACCGATCATAATCGTGATCGAGGCAAAATGCAAAAATAATTGTTTAAACAATTATTTTTGCATTATTTTTACCATAAAGTTTAGCAACTCGCAAGCGGCAATCTATTCGCTGAGAGGTACTGAAAATACCGTATCTACCGATCATAATCGTGATCGAGGCAAAATGCAAAAATAATTGTTTAAACAATTATTTTTGCATTATTATTACTATAACGTTTAGCGACTCGCAAGCAGCAATCTTTTCGCTGAGAGGTACCGAAAGTACCGTATCTACCGATCATAATCGTGATCGAGGCAAAATGCAAATATAATTGTTTAAACAATTATTTTTGCATTATTTTTACCATAAAGTTTAGCGACTCGCAAGCGGCAATCTATTCGCTGAGAGGTACTGAAAATACCGTATCTACCGATCATAATCGTGATCGAGGCAAAATGCAAAAATAATTGTTTAAACAATTATTTTTGCATTATTATTACTATAACGTTTAGCGACTCGCAAGCAGCAATCTATTCGCTGAGAGGTACCGAAAGTACCGTATCTACCGATCATAATCGTGATCGAGGCAAAATGCAAAAATAATTGTTTAAACAATTATTTTTGCATTATTATTACTATAACGTTTAGCGACTCGCAAGCAGCAATCTATTCGCTGAGAGGTACCGAAAGTACCGTATCTACCGATCATAATCGTGATCGAGGCAAAATGCAAAAATAATTGTTTAAACAATTATTTTTGCATTATTTTTACCATAAAGTTTAGCGACTCGCAAGCGGCAATCTATTCGCTGAGAGGTACTGAAAATACCGTATCTACCGATCATAATCGTGATCGAGGCAAAATGCAAAAATAATTGTTTAAACAATTATTTTTGCATTATTATTACTATAACGTTTAGCGACTCGCAAGCAGCAATCTTTTCGCTGAGAGGTACCGAAAGTACCGTATCTACCGATCATAATCGTGATCGAGGCAAAATGCAAATATAATTGTTTAAACAATTATTTTTGCATTATTTTTACCATAAAGTTTAGCGACTCGCAAGCGGCAATCTATTCGCTGAGAGGTACTGAAAATACCGTATCTACCGATCATAATCGTGATCGAGGCAAAATGCAAAAATAATTGTTTAAACAATTATTTTTGCATTATTATTACTATAACGTTTAGCGACTCGCAAGCAGCAATCTATTCGCTGAGAGGTACCGAAAGTACCGTATCTACCGATCATAATCGTGATCGAGGCAAAATGCAAAAATAATTGTTTAAACAATTATTTTTGCATTATTATTACTATAACGTTTAGCGACTCGCAAGCAGCAATCTATTCGCTGAGAGGTACCGAAAGTACCGTATCTACCGATCATAATCGTGATCGAGGCAAAATGCAAAAATAATTGTTTAAACAATTATTTTTGCATTATTTTTACCATAACGTTTAGCGACTCGCAAACAGCAATCTATTCGCTGAGAGGTACTGAAAATACCGTATCTACCGATCATAATCGTGATCGAGGCAAAATGCAAAAATAATTGTTTAAACAATTATTTTTGCATTATTATTACTATAACGTTTAGCGACTCGCAAGCAGCAATCTTTTCGCTGAGAGGTACCGAAAGTACCGTATCTACCGATCATAATCGTGATCGAGGCAAAATGCAAATATAATTGTTTAAACAATTATTTTTGCATTATTTTTACCATAAAGTTTAGCGACTCGCAAGCGGCAATCTATTCGCTGAGAGGTACTGAAAATACCGTATCTACCGATCATAATCGTGATCGAGGCAAAATGCAAAAATAATTGTTTAAACAATTATTTTTGCATTATTATTACTATAACGTTTAGCGACTCGCAAGCAGCAATCTATTCGCTGAGAGGTACTGAAAGTACCGTATCTACCGATCATAATCGTGATCGAGGCAAAATGCAAAAATAATTGTTTAAACAATTATTTTTGCATTATTATTACTATAACGTTTAGCGACTCGCAAGCAGCAATCTATTCGCTGAGAGGTACCGAAAGTACCGTATCTACCGATCATAATCGTGATCGAGGCAAAATGCAAAAATAATTGTTTAAACAATTATTTTTGCATTATTTTTACCATAACGTTTAGCGACTCGCAAACAGCAATCTATTCGCTGAGAGGTACTGAAAATACCGTATCTACCGATCATAATCGTGATCGGGGCCAAATGCAAAAATAATTGTTTAAACAATTATTTTTGCATTATTTTTACCATAAAGTTTAGCGACTCGCAAGCGGCAATCTATTCGCTGAGAGGTACTGAAAATACCGTATCTACCGATCATAATCGTGATCGGGGCCAAATGCAAAAATAATTGTTTAAACAATTATTTTTGCATTATTTTTACCATAAAGTTTAGCGACTCGCAAGCGGCAATCTATTCGCTGAGAGGTACTGAAAATACCGTATCTACCGATCATAATCGTGATCGGGGCCAAATGCAAAAATAATTGTTTAAACAATTATTTTTGCATTATTTTTACCATAAAGTTTAGCGACTCGCAAGCGGCAATCTATTCGCTGAGAGGTACTGAAAATACCGTATCCACCGATCATAATCGTGATCGAAGCAAAATGCAAAAATAATTGTTTAAACAATTATTTTTGCATTATTATTACTATAACGTTTAGCGACTCGCAAGCAGCAATCTATTCGCTGAGAGGTACTAAAAGTACCGTATCTACCGATCATAATCGTGATCGAGGCAAAATGAAAAAATAATTGTTTAAACAATTACTTTTGCGTTACTTGTGCTGCTGCGATTTGCAGTGTGTTACCACCACTCATATTTACTGAGCGAAGCGGTACACTCAGCAAGGACTCTTGCTGCGAAATTCGTATTTCGAATTTCTCGAGAAATCGGCCTTGAGAAAAGAAAAACAAAGTTCTATCTCAACGCTGCCGGTGTATGTATGAATGTATGTCATGTATATACGCACACGCAGTATGTGCTCGCTACAAAGGGCCAGCCCGCGGAGAGATACAGATCTTCAACCGCGTGCGGCCACCGTAGTGAACACACACTGACGCACACGCGCACACGCGCTGCGTGAAACACGAATGCCTTGTCGCGTCCCGAGACGCGGAAAGGCATTTACAATGCCCCGGTCAGAGATATCAGCGCGCGTAAGCGTGCTGACATCTCTCGGCAGAAGCTCGAACGAGTTCTGCCTTGCCGACTCGAGCCGGGGCTGCGTCGAAGTTTTGCTTCGGATACCGTTCCCTCTTAATGCTAAGTCTTAAAATATTTTTTATTTATATTAGATTATAATAGGGATAATTTAATTTAATAAAATTTTCTAACAAAAAATTAATTTTTAGCCATTTGTTGGGCAGTAATTGAAATTAATGCTAAGTCTTAAAATTTTTTTTATTTATATTAGATTATAATAGGGATAATTTAATCTAATAAAATTTTCTAATAAAAAATTAATTTTTTTAGTTATTTGTGGGTATTAATTGAAATTAATGGTTAGGTTTAATAATATTTTATTTTATATTAGGATATAAGGGGTATTTTTTTAATTTAAATTTTAATATAAAAAAAAATTAATTTATTAAATTATTTATAATTAATAAAAAGAAATAGGATAAAATTTTAATTTGCAATTAAAAAGGTCTTATACATTTAAACTTATCTTATGGATGTAATTGTTTATAATTACTTACTAAATATTTTTTTTATTAATTTATTAAAATTTTAATTAGTGGGTTAATTATATTATAAATAAATAATAAAATAATTTAATTTTGGTTATAGTATTGATAATTCCTTTTTAATTTTTAATAAATAATAATTTATTAATAGATATAAATTAATTTTTGTAAAATTTTAATTTAAATAATTTAAATTTTTTAATAGTGAGAATTATTAATTAAATAGATTTATATATAGAATAAGGTGTAATAAAAATAAATTTTGTGCCAGCAATTGCGGTTAAACAAATTTTGTAAATTAATAAATTTAATTTTAATAAATTTAATTTTAAGGTGATAAAAATAAATATATTTTATGGTGAAATATAAATATCTTAGATTTTTCATTTTATATAAAATGAAAATTAAATATTAATAGAATAAACTAGGATTAGATACCCTATTATAATTAATTGAAACTTGATAAATTAAATATTAATTGATAAATCAATAAACTTAAGAAATTTGACGGTATTTTTTTATATTCAGAGGAATTTGTCCTGTAAGTGATATTACACGATAAGAATAACTTTATTAAAAAATTTATGTATTGTCGTTATATAAAAATTTTTAGAAAATATTTTTATTATTAATATAAATATGTAATTTCAGATCAAAATGTAGTTATAATTAAGAAGAGATGAATTACAATAAAATTTATTTAAATGAATTAATAAATTTAATTTTATTATGAAAGTGGATTTGAAAGTAAATTTAATGAATTAATTAATTTGATATTATATTAAAATATGTACATATTGCCCGTCATTTTCACTTAAAGTGGAACAAGTCGTAACAAAGTAAATTTACTGGAAAGTAAATTTAGAATTTTAAATTTAGTTTATATTTATAAAATATATTATTTACAATAATAGGAATTATTAAAAAAAAATTTAAATTAAATAAATATATTAAATTATTAATTGTTGATTTTGTAATAAAAAAAAAATAGTTTTAAGTTTATTAATTTTAGTTAATTTTATAAAAAATATTTAATTTATATTTAAGTAATGTAAGTGAATTTTAATTTTATTTAAAAATTTTAAATAAGTATTTGATTTGTTTTACCTTTTGTATCAGGGTTAATTAAAATTTAATTTATAAATAATTATTTCTCGAATTAATAAGATTTAATTAAATAATTTATTTAATGTGGAATAATTATTAAAGATATTTAATTTGTAAAGAGATTTTATTCGATTATTAAGATATCTAGTTTTTTAATAAATAAATTTAATTTAGATAATTATTTCTATTTTAATTAAATTTTTAATTAAATAGTTATTAAAATTTTTGGGGCTAATCTCAATAATTTTTTTATATTTTATTAATTTTAAATAATGTTAATATTATAAAATTAATAGTATTTATTAACTTAAAAAATGTTATAATTTATTTATGTTAAATAAAAATTTAAATTTTAATTAATATTTTATTAAAATAATTTTTTAAATTAAATTTAAATTTAAATAATGATTAAATTAGTATAAAAATATTAATATTGTTAATTTAATGGGTAAATTAATTATTAATAATTAGGCAAATTTAATTTAATTATGATTTATTCACCTGTTTAACAAAAACATGGTTTTTTGAATTTAATTTAAAATTTGGCCTGCTCAATGAAGTTTATTTAAATAGCTGCGGTATTTTGACCGTACAAAGGTAGCATAATCAATAGTTTTTTAATTGAAAGCTAGAATGAATGGTTTAATGAGATAAATACTTTTTTATAATTAAAATTTAAAATTTTTTTATTAGTTAAAAAACTAATATTTAATTAAAAGACGAGAAGACCCTATAGACTTTAATTTTGTAAATAAATAATATAAATTTAATTTTATAATTTTATTTCTTATAAAATTAGGTTGGGGAGATTTTTAAATTAAATTAACTTTAATATAATATAAACATCAATTATTGAATAAATGATCCTTAATTTTAGATCAATAGAATAAATTACCTTAGGGATAACAGTATAATTTTTTTAGAGAGATCATATTGGTAAAAAAGATTATAACCTCGATGTTGAATTAAGATAAAATTTAAACGGAAAATTTTAAAATTTTTGGTCTGTTCGACCATTAAAATCTTACATGATTTGAGTTCAGATCGGTGTGAGCCAGATCGGTTTCTATCTTTAATAGTGATGATTTATTTGTACGAAAGGACTTTATATCTTAAACATTTTATATGAGAAGGAGTAATTTTATTAATTTGGCAGAATAGTGCGGTAAATTTAGAATTTACCTAAGTAATTATATTACATTTAATAATTAAACAAATTTTTATGTATATATGGGTTTCTATAGGTATGATGATTGTGGTAATTCTTTTAATTTTATTAGCAGTAGCTTTTTTAACTTTAATAGAGCGTAAAGTTTTAAGATACATACAGTTACGTAAGGGCCCTAATAAAGTTGGGTATATCGGGATTTTTCAGCCTTTTAGAGATGCTATTAAGTTATTGTCGAAAGAAATAATTATGTTAAAGCAGTTTAATTATCTATATTATATATTGTCCCCAATATTTATATTAATATTAATTTTAATAATATGGATAGTTTACCCTTTTTTAAGGAATATAATTTCTTTAGAGTTAGGGTTTATATATTTAATTTTTTGTTTAAGATTAGGGGGGTATGGTTTATTAATTTCGGGGTGATCTTCTAATTCTTCATATTCAATATTAGGATCAATTCGGGCTTTATCCCAATCAATTTCTTATAAAGTAAGATTATCTTTAATTTTTATAATTTTAATTATTTTAGTTGAAAGATTTAATATAATTATATTAAATATTATTCAAAAAAATGTATGGTTCATTATTTTTATGTTTCCTTTAATATTAATAATATTTATTAGGTTAATAGCTGAGATAAATCGTACTCCTTTTGATTTTTCTGAGGGGGAATCTGAGTTAGTTTCAGGGTTTAATGTAGAGTATATAAGAGGGGGGTTTGTATTAATTTTTTTATCGGAGTATGCTAGAATTTTGTTTATAAGTTTTATTTTAAGTTTAATATTTACTGGGCTAAGGTTAGGTAGATTTATATTTTATTTATTTACAATAATTTTAATTTTTATAATTATTTGAATACGTGGCACATTCCCTCGATTTCGTTATGATTTATTAATGTATTTATGTTGATTAATTATTTTACCATTTATTTTAAATTATATATTTTTTATTATTTTAATTAAAATAATAGTTTAAATAAGTAAGATAATAAAATTTTTAATTTTATGTTATGTTTTCAAGACATATACTTATTCAAGTTCATTATCTATGTTAAAAGTTTATTTCACAATATAAATATAATTCTGTTTATAAAGTAGTAGATAAAATAAGTAGCGCTAAATAATTGTCTTACGACAGTAAAGGGTATTTCTACGGGCTGAGCCCCCAATCAAGTTAATATTAGGAAATTATTAATAAAAAATCAAAATATAATTTGATTCATAGGGTAAAATATTATTGAATAATATGTAATATTTATAACAGGTAAAATTAAGAGAATTAAAATAGATAATAGTAAAGCGATTACACCTCCTATTTTATTAGGGATTGCCCGAAGAATAGTGTATGCAAATAGGAAATATCATTCAGGTTGAATATGAATAGGGGTGATTATAGGATTTGCTAAAATATAATTTTCTGGGTCTCTTAATATAAATGGAAATTTTAAACATATAAAAATTATTATATAAATTAATAGTAGGAATCCTACAGTATCTTTGAGTGTAAAATAATTATGAAAATTAATTATAAATAATTTTCTATTAATTCCTAAAGGGTTATTAGACCCGTATTCATGGATAAAAAATAAATGGATAATTACTATGGCTAAGATAATGAATGGTAAAAAGAAATGTAATCTAAAAAAACGATTTAAGGTTGGGTTATTAACTGAAAATCCCCCCCAAATTCATTCTACAGTTATTTGTCCAATATAGGGAATTGTTGAAATTAAATTTGTGATTACAGTGGCCCCTCAAAAAGATATTTGGCCTCAGGGTAATACATAGCCTATAAAGGCAGTTGCTATTGTAATTATAAAAATTATTACCCCTATAGTTCAAACTGTAATAAGTTTATACGAGGTATAATAAATTCCTCGTCCAATATGAATATATATACATAAAAAAAAAAATGAGGCTCCATTTATATGAATTAGCTGATAAAATCATCCTTTATTAACATCTTGAATAATATGGATTATTCTGTTAAAGGCTATATTAATATTGGCACAATAATGTATTGATAATATGATTCCTGTGATAATTTGAATAATTAAACATAGACCTAGTAAGGATCCAAAATTTCATCAAATATTAATATTAATTGGGGTAGGCAAAAAAATTAGGGAATTATTTAAGATTTTTAATAATTTAATTTTTTTTAAAATAGATTTATTCATAAAAATATATTTGTCGCAAAGGTCTTTTTAATTTATAACAAATATTTATGATTATAATTAAAGAAAAATAAAGGTATAGTATCAGGAATGTTAATGTAAATTTATTAAAATTAAAAAGTTCATTTAATTTAATTTCATTATATTCTTCAAAGGTATTAAAATTTAAATTTCATAATTCTTGATTATTTAAATTTGGTTTATTAAATATTAATATTAATACAATAAATAATATTATTATAGGAAATTTTATTAAATTTAATATAATATTATTATAATTAATTTTAAATAAGTTATTGTTAGTTAATCTTGTAATATATATAAATATAATTATTAATCCTCCAATTATTATTAAAGGGAAAATAAATATTATTCAAGATTTGAATAGAATATTTATTTTTAATGAAATTAAAAAAATCACAAAAATCAAAATCGTTAAAAATTTTATGGGATGGAAAATATAAAATTTTATTGGGATTATTAATATAATAATAAGACAAAAATTTAATAGTAATGGGATATTGATAATAATTAATATTATAGAGTCGTAAATTCATGGGAGGATAGATTTTATCATCAAAAAATAGTTTAATAAAATATTAATTTTGGAGATTAATGATATATAATAAGTTATATTTTTTTGAAGCTTTAAAATATTATTTAATTTTAATTTACAAAATTAATGTTTTATTTAAACTATAAAGCTTATTGATAATATAAGTATATTTGTTTATATATATATATACATATTAGTTTCTTTTATATTATTTTATTTTTTTAAACATTTGTTATTAATTTTAATTAGGTTGGAATTTGTAATAACCATTATTTCATATTTAATATACAGTATGCTAGTTTTAGGAGAGGTGAATTTTATTTATATAATTTATTTTTTTGTAATGATAGTTTGTGAGGGGGTTTTAGGCTTGTCTTTAATTGTGGTAATTATTCGATTATACGGGAATGATAATTTAAATTCATTAAATTTAATTAAATGGTAGTAGTAATATTTAGTTTAATTTTTATAATTTTTAATAATATTAATAAAAATTTTAAAATAATATATTTTCAAAGTATTATATTTGTTTATGTAATATTTTTATTTATTAGGTACCCATTGAATAGATTAATTTTATTTATAAATTTATATTATAGTTTAGGGGTGGATTTTTATTCATGAGGTTTAATTATATTAAGTTTGTGAATTGTTACAATAATAATTATGACTAGTGAAAAATTTATTTATCAAGGTAAATATTACATAGGTTTAATTTATTTGATTTTGATTTTTTTATTTATAAGATTTTACTCTATAAATATTATATGATTTTATATTTATTTTGAATCTAGGTTAATTCCTGTATTTTTATTAATTTTAGGGTGGGGGTATCAGATTAACCGAATTCAAGCTGGGTTATATATAATATTATATACATTATTTGGCTCAATACCTTTATTATTAATAATTTTTAGTTGGTATAAAATAAATTTTTCACTAGACATAAATATTTGATACAGCAATTATGTATCTTTTTATACTTATTTAATAATAATTATAGGATTTTTAATTAAAATACCAATATATTTTTTACATTTATGGTTACCAAAAGCTCATGTAGAAGCCCCTGTGATAGGTTCTATAGTTTTAGCTGGTGTGATATTAAAATTAGGGAGATACGGCTTATTACGAGTTATATTAATATTGAGAATGAATTATTTGTATAATAAATTTTTTATTGTTTTTGGGGTATTAGGAGGACTTTATTCTAGATTTATTTGTTTAAATCAAGTAGATATAAAAATTTTAGTTGCGTATTCGTCTGTAGTTCATATAAGTTTATTAATAGCAGGTTTATTCACTATAATAAATTTTGGATTTTTAGGGGGTTATTTGATGATAATTAGTCACGGGTTATGTTCCTCTGGGTTATTTTATTTAGTGAATATTAATTATGAGCGATTAATATCTCGAAGGTTGTATATTAATAAGGGTATAATTAATTATTTACCCTCCCTTAGATTATTATGGTTTTTATTAATTTCTTCAAATTTATCTTTCCCCCCTCTTTAAATTTATTTTCTGAAATTTTTTTAGTTATTTCAATTATTGAGTGGATGGAAAATATATGAGTATTAATAATTTTTTAAATATTTTTTAGAGCCTTATATTCTTTATATTTATATTCATTTAGACAACAGGGGAAATTTATTAAAGTAAGATTTTTTATGGGGGTAAAATTGAATGAATTTATAATTTTATTATTGCATTGGGTTCCATTAAATGTTATATTTATTATAATTAATATTTTTTTATAATTTTAATAGTTTAAGTTTAAAACATTGACTTGTGGAGTCATTTTTAATTTTATTTATATCAATAGGACTAACTAGTGGGTATTCTATGCGATTAATTTATTATTCTTTTATTAAATTTCCTGTGATAAATATTTATTTTAAATTTAATAGGTTTATAAGGGTGATAGTTTATTCTATATTAATTTTATTTATGTATACAATTTTTATAGGATTTATTTTAAGATGATTAATTTTTTCAATAAAAAGGGTAATTTTTTTAAAAGTTGAATTGAAATTAATAATTTTTATTTTTATAATCATAGGGATTTTGGTGAGATTAGGGCTATCAAAAATTTTTATAAACATTTTTATATTAATTAATTTGATTAATTATATTAATATATATTATTATATATGGTTTTTGTCTTTATTATATAAATTTGAAGTTATAAAAAAAATATTATTTTTTAATAATTTCAATTATTATTTAGAGAGGGGGTGGAATGATTATTTATTTGGGTCAAATTTAATTAGGTATTTTATATTTATATATAAATATGATTTTATAGGCAAAATTATTATGTATGTAATAATTATAATTTATTATTTTATTTTAATTTTATTATATTTATAAATTTAAATAGCTTATAATAAAGTTTAATATTGAAGATATTAAGATGGATTATTCCTTTAGATATTTATAAATAAATTAATTATTATTTTTATAATGAAAATATAATGTTTTTTTTAAACTATGTAAATAAAAATAATAATGGATTTAAACCATAAATTAGGAAGTTAGAAATTTCCTTAGTTCATACTTATTTTATTAGTTGGAGTATTAATCTCAATTTAATTATTAACAATAATTTACCTCTTTTTTGGTTTCAGCTAAGAGATTTAATTCTATATTTCAAGTCGAATTGAAATCATTTATTATGATACAAAAAAAAGATTAATTTAATAAATTTTATTTTAGTCATTTTAAAGCTCCGTCATTTCATTCTAAATAAAGTCCTATCAATAAAATAATTAAGAATAAAAAAGCTATTATAATATTAGTCTCAACTGAGTAGTATAAATATGAGGGGATAAACGGGAAAAAGATAATGATTTCAATATCAAAAATTAAAAAAATTAGGCTAATTGTATAGAATTGGATTGAGAATGGTAAACGAGATGAATTGAAAGGGTCAAACCCGCATTCAAATGGAGATAATTTTTCTCGTATTATTTTTTTTATAGGGGACAATATGAAGTTAATTATTATTAAAATTATTATAATTATTATTAGGATTATAGTTATTAATAATATTAATATCATTTATTTAATCTAGATGAATAGACTTTTTAATTGGAAGTTAAATGTACTTTTTATACTAATAAAATAATAAGATCATCAATATAGGAATGTATAGACGAATAATCATACAACATCTACAAAATGTCAATATCAGGCCCTTGCTTCAAAACAAAAGTGGTGAGAGTTAGAAAAATGGTCATAATAGATTCGGGCTAAAGTAATTATAATAAATATTGTTCCGATTAAAACATGAATTCCGTGGAAACCAGTAAGTAAAAAAAAAATTCTTCCGTAAACAGAATCTGCGATAGTAAATATTGATTCATTATATTCTTCATATTGGAGGCAGGAAAAATATATACCTAATATAATTGTTAAACAAGTGGTTAAATATCCCTTGTATCAATTTTGGTTAATTAAACAGTAGTGGGCTCATGTAATTGAAATTCCTGAGGATAATAAAACAATAGTGTTTAATAATGGAGTTTTATAGGGGTCAAATGCTTCAATTATTTTAGGGGGTCATTTTATACCAATTTCAATTCTAGGGGATAGAGATATGTGGAAAAAAGTTCAAAATATTGAGATAAAAAAGAAAACTTCTCTAACAATAAATAAAATTATGCCCCATCGTAGTATTTTTGTAACATAGGAGTTATGAGCCCCTTGAAAGGTACTTTCACGAATGATATCCCGCTATCATTGGAATGATGTTAGGGTTGTTCTTAAAACACCAATAATAAATAAATTAGAATTTGATTCATGAAGAATTTTAATGCCACCTGATAATATAATTATTAATCTTATAGATATTAATAAAGGTCAAGGGCTTAAGGTTACTATATGGAATGGGTGGTTATGGGTGATTATATTTTTTAATGATTTTTTCATATTTAATTAGTTTCCTTAGTGTACAAAGTTCTTAAAATTGTAAATACATATGATTGAATTAGTGATACACTAAATTCTAGGATTAATAGCAGTATTTGTGCTAAAATAATTATTAATGATAATAATAGAATAGGGGTTCTTGCAGATTCTCTTATTAATGTTAAAAGTAAGTGACCAGCAATTATATTTGCTGTCAAACGGATTGATAGGGTTAGAGGACGGATAATGTTTCTGATTGTTTCAATTAACACTATAAAAGGTATTAAAATAAGGGGAGTACCTTGGGGGATTATATGGGCAAAGGCAAAGTTAGTGTTGTTAATTCAAATAAAAATTATTAATCCAAGTCATATTGGTAAAGAAATAGATATAGAGAAAATTAAATGTCTAGACCTAGTAAAAATATATGGGAATATTCCTATAAAATTATTACTTAAAATATAAATAAATAAAGCAATAAAATAAATTATGTTAATATAGTTAAATTTATTTGATAAAATGATTTTAAACTCTTTTGATAGAAGGGTTAAGATTAAATTAAAAAATTTAGTTGCCCGGGATTCTGATAATCAGAATGATATTGGAATGATTAAAAAGTTAAAAATTGAAGAAAATCAATTCAGATCTATATTAGAATTTGTATGAGGGTCAAAAATTGAAAATAAGTTTCTTATCATTTTAAAGTGAAATTTCTTAAAGGACTTACAGATGTATGAGGTAATTTATGAGATTTATCAGCAATATTAAAGTAGCATAAAATTATGTACATTATGAAAATTATAATGAATATTAGATTTATAAACAACGAACTATAAGGAGATATTTGGGGAATTTTATAAAAAAATATTATTTTTAATAATTTTAAAATGACATTTTAATGTTATATTTTTAACTAATTTTTTTCATTAGAAGTATTTTTAATACTGTATATTGGTTTAAGAGACCAAGACTTTAATCAGCCATCTAATGATAAAGGATATGACATTACTCATTGTATAAAATTTTGATGATCAGTTCTTTCAATTGTAATTGGTATGAATCTATGATTTATTCCACAAATTTCGGAGCATTGCCCATAATAAAGACCCGGTCGATTCAAATTTATAAGGGTTTGATTAATCCGTCCTGGGATTGAGTCAATTTTTACTCCTAAGGAGGGTACAGTTCATGAATGAATAACGTCTGCAGAATTAATTAATATGCGAATTTGATTTTTTAAAGGTGAAATTAAATTATTATCGACATCTAATAAACGAAAATTATTTAATTTTATTTCATTATTTTTAATTATAAAAGAAATAAATTTAATATTGTTAAAATCGGAATATTCATATGATCAATATCATTGGTGTCCAATTGATTTAATTGTAAGATTGGGGTTGTAAATTTCATCAGTTAAGTATAAAATTTTTAAAGATGGGATAGCCATATAAATTAGAATTAATATAGGAATTAAAGTTCAAATAATTTCGATATTTTGATTTTGTTGGATGAACTTGTTGTTTAAGTTATTAATAAGTAATGAAATGATAATATAAATAATTATAATTGTAATTATTAATAAAATTATTAATGAGTAATCGTGGAAGAATTTTAAATTTTCTATGATAGGGGAATTTGAGTCTTGTATATTAATTATAGATCAAGTTGAAATTTCATTTAAAATTTAAATGAATTTTAATTTAAATGAAATTAATGGAATTTCATTAAATCTATGGTTTAATGGCGGATAATATATACTTATTCATTCAATTGATGAAATTATGAATATTGAAAATAAGTTTAATCGTTGGGATGATATTCTTTCTCATATTAAAAAAATAAAGTATATAATTCTTAATATAGAAATTATAGAGCCTATAGAAGATAAAATATTTCATGTTATATATGAATCAGGATAATCTGAATATCGTCGTGGTATACCATTTAATCCTAGAAAATGTTGGGGGAAAAAGGTTAGATTTACTCCAAAAAATATTCTGTAGAATTGAATTTTCAATCATTTTTTATGTAATCTTAAACCAGTTATTAATGGATATCAATAAATAAATCCCCCTATAATTGCAAAGACTGCCCCTATAGAGAGTACACAATGAAAATGTGCTACTACATAATATGTATCATGTAAGATGATATCAATTGAAGAATTAGCTAAGATTACCCCCGTTAATCCTCCAATTGTGAATAGAAAAACAAATCCCAAGCTTCATAAGTTGGATGGGTTGAATTTAATTTTTGAACCATGAATTGTGGCTAATCTTCTAAAAACTTGAATTCCTGTGGGGATTGCAATAATTATAGTAGCTGATGTAAAATAGGCTCGAGTGTCTACATCTATGCCAATAGTAAATATATGATGGGCTCATACAATAAATCCAAGAAATCCAATTGTTAATATTGCGTAAATTATACCAATGGATCCAAAAGTTTCTTTTTTTCCATTTTGATTAAAAATTATATGTGAGATTATTCCGAATCCAGGTAAAATTAAAATATAGACTTCTGGGTGACCAAAAAATCAAAATAGGTGTTGGTATAAAATTGGATCCCCTCCCCCCGATGGATCAATAAATGTAGTATTGAGATTTCGATCAGTTAAAAGTATAGTAATAGCTCCTGCTAGAACTGGGACAGCCAATAATAATAGGATTGTTGTAATTAATATAGATCAAGTAAATAAAGTTAGTTTTTCAAAACTTATTCTTAAATTTTTTATGTTTATAATTGTGGTAATAAAATTAATGGCACCTATAATAGAGGATAGTCCCGCTAAGTGGAGGGAGAAAATTGCTATGTCTAAAGATATACCTTCGTGATTTAAATTTAGGGACAAGGGAGGGTAAACAGTTCAACCTGTCCCTACTCCTTGATTAATAATATTTCTTAAAATTAATAGGTTAATTGAGGGGGGCAGCAATCAGAATCTTATATTATTTATTCGAGGGAAAGCTATATCAGGGGCCCCTAGTATTAAGGGGATTATTCAATTACCAAAGCCTCCAATTATAATTGGTATTACCATAAAAAAAATTATAATGAAAGCATGTGATGTAATGATAGAATTATATAATTGATCATTATTAATTAGATAGCCAGGGTTTCCTAATTCTATCCGAATCAATAATCTTAGTGATGACCCCAGTATTCCGGATCATATTCCAAAAATAAAATACAAAATTCCAATATCTTTGTGATTAGTTGAAAAGAATCATTTTTGTATAAATTTTTAGTTTAATTAAAATTTTAAATTGCAAATTTAACGATATATTAATAATATAAAATTTTAAGTAATGTGTCTGATTAAAGTAATAAATTGTAAATTTATTAAAAAGATTAAATTTCTTCTTTACTATTAAGATTTAAAATAAATTTTATTTTTAATTTTGAAGATTAATAGTTTGAATTAACTTAAAATCTTATATAATTCAATTATTTATGATTCATAAATTTAAAGGAGATAGGAAAAAAATTATATAAAAAAAATTAATACAGTTTAATTTAAAGTTTTTGTAAAATTAATTAATTTTTAAATTAATTTTATTGGTTAATATTAGTGTTAAGATAATACGAGTATAAAATATAAATGATAAAATTGACATTATAATTAATGTTAATAAAATTATAATATTTAATTTATTAATAAAAATGTTAATAATTGATCATTTTATTATAAATCCTATTAAGGGGGGTAGTCTAGCCATAGATATTAAATTTAATATTAAAATAAATTTAATTTTATTTATTTTTATAAAATTAATATGATTTAAGTAAAAAATTTTAAAATTTTTAAATAGTAATATTACAGGGAAGTTTAAAATTATATAGAGTAAAAAATATATAATTATTATACTTTCATTAATTAATAAAATGATTAATATTCAACTTAAATGATTAAGTGATGAGTATCTAATAATAATTCGGATAGATTGATGGTTATTACCTATTATTGTTCTGATTAATGAACTTAAAAGGGATGATAATAATAATAATTTATAAGAATAATTATATATTAATAAAAATAATGGAATGATTTTTTGTCAAATTGATAAGATTATACAATTTATTCAATTTAAGTTATTTATGATATTAATAAATCAATTATGGAAGGGGCTAGCCCCTAGTTTAATAAGAATAGATAAATTAATAATATATATTAATAAATTATTAAAATTTATATAATTATAATTAATAAATATTATTGATCTAGAAAAAATGATTAATGTTGATCTTGAACTTTGAATGATAAAATATTTTATGGCTGATTCTTTATAAAATTTATTAAAAAAAATAATAATTGGGATAAAAGATATTATGTTTAATTCCAATATTATTCATATTGAAAATCAAGAATTTATAGAAATAGAGATAATAGGGGATGAAATTAATATTGGAAAAATTAATAAGTGAATTAAAGATTGAATTATATATATATATATATATATATATATATATATATATATATATTAATGTATGATGCATATTAATTTTTGAAATTAAAAGAAATAGTTTAATTCTATTAATTATAATAAAGGTAGTTATACATTATTTATTCTATCAAAATAATCCTTTTATCAGGCACTTTATTATAAAAAAGATTTTATGTCTATATTTAGGGTATGAACCTAAAAGCTTATTTAGCTTATTTTTATTTCTAAAAAAATTTTTTTTTTATATTTGAATTTTAAATTCAATGCACCATTCTGCCATTTTAGAATTAAATTTATAAGAAATTTATATTCAAATAATTAAATTTTTTTTAAAATAATTAATTGAGGTAAGGTTGATTTTTAAATAATTATAATTATTTTGATATTTAGTATAAATTAATTAATGAATTAATTAATTTAATATATATATATATATATAAGATTAATTAAGTTATTTTAATAAATTATATAATTTTGTTAAAATGTAAATTTAGGGAAATTATATAGGAGATATTTGGGGAAGGAGGAAGAATAAGATATTAATTTTGGATAAAATATAAGTTGTATAAATTTTATTTAAAATAATAAAATTGAATAAGTTTTATTTAAATTAATAAATTTGTATGGATTTTATTAAAATTAATAAATTTATTAAATTTGAGTTAATTTTAATAAAATTATAAGTATATATTAATTTTAAATAAAATTATAAGGTTGTATTAATTTTTAATAAAATTACAAGTTTGTATTAATTTTTAATAAAATTATAAGTTTGTATTAATTTTTAATAAAATTATAAATTTGTATTAATTTTTAATATAATTATAAATTTGTATTAATTTTTAATAAAATTATAAATTTATATTAATTTTTAATAAAATTATAAGTTTGTATTAATTTTTAAGAAAATTATAAGTTTGTATTAATTTTTAATAAAATTATAAGTTTGTATAAATTTTTAATAAAATTATAAGTTTGTATTAATTTTAAATAAAATTATAAATTTGTATTAATTTTTAATAAAATTATAAATTTGTATTAATTTTTAATAAAATTATAAATTTATATTAATTTTTAATAAAATTATAAGTTTGTATTAATTTTTAATAAAATTATAAGTTTGTATTAATTTTTAATAAAATTATAAGTTTATATTAATTTTTAATAAAATTATAAATTTGTATTAATTTTTAATAAAATTATAAATTTGTATTAATTTTTAATAAAATTATAAATTTATATTAATTTTTAATAAAATTATAAGTTTGTATTAATTTTTAATAAAATTATAAGTTTGTATTAATTTTTAATAAAATTATAAGTTTGTATTAATTTTTAATAAAATTATAAGTTTGTATTAATTTTTAATAAAATTATAAGTTTGTATTAATTTTTAATAAAATTATAAGTTTGTATTAATTTTTAATAAAATTATAAGTTTGTATTAATTTTAAATAAAATTGAAAATTTGTATTAATTTTTAATAAAATTATAAATTTGTATTAATTTTTAATAAAATTATAAATTTGCATTAATTTTGAATAAGATTATAAGTTTGTATTAATTTTTAATAAAATTATAAGCTTGTATTAATTTTTAATAAAATTATAAATTTGTATTAATTTTTAATAAAATTATAAATTTGTATTAATTTTTAATAAAATTACAAGTTTGTATTAATTTTTAATAAAATTACAAGTTTGTATTAATTTTTAATAAAATTACAAGTTTGTATTAATTTTTAATAAAATTATAAGTTTATATTAATTTTAAATAAAATTATAAATTTGTATTAATTTTTAATAAAATTATAAGCTTGTATTAATTTTCAATAAAATTATAAATTTGTATTAATTTTTAATAAAATTATAAATTTGTATTAATTTTTAATAAAATTATAAATTTGAATTAATTTTTAATAAGATTATAAATTTGAATTAATTTTTAATAAAATTATAAATTTGTATTAATTTTTAATAAGGTTATAAATTTGTATTAATTTTTAATAAAATTATAAATTTGTATTAATTTTTAATAAAATTATAAGTTTGAATTAATTTTTAATAAAATTATAAATTTGTATTAATTTTTAATAAAATTATAAATTTGTATTAATTTTTAATAAAATTATAAGTTTGTATTAATTTTTAATAAAATTATAAATTTGTATTAATTTTTAATAAAATTATAAATTTGTATTAATTTTTAATAAAATTATAAATTTGTATTGATTTTTAATAAAATTATAAATTTGTATTAATTTTTAATAAAATTAAAAATTTGTATTAATTTTTAATAAAGTTATAAATTTGTATTGATTTTTTAATAAAATTATAAATTTGTATTAATTTTTAATAAAATTATAAATTTGTATTAATTTTTAATAAAATTATGAATTTGTATTAATTTTTAATAAAATTATAAATTTGTATCAATTTTTAATAAAATTATAAGTTTGTATTAATTTTTAATAAAGTTATAAATTTGTATTAATTTTTATTAAAATTATAAATTTGTATTAATTTTTAATAAAATTATAAATTTGTATTAATTTTTAATAAAGTTATAAATTTGTTTTAATTTTTTAATAAAATTATAAATTTGTAGTAATTTTTAATGAAATTATTGATTTGTAGTAATTTTTAATGAAATGATTAATTTGTAGTAATTTTTAATGAAATTATAAATTTGTATTAATTTTTAATGAAATTATGAGCTTGTATAAATTTTTAATAAAATTAAAAATTTGTATTAATTCTTAATAAATTTATGGATTTGTATTAATTTTAAATAAAACTATAAATTTGTATTAATTTTTAATAAAGTTATAAATTTGTATTAATTTTTAATAAAGTTATAAATTTGTATTAATTTTTAATAAAGCTATAAATTTGTATTGATTTTTTAATAAAATTATAAATTTGTATTGATTTTTTAATAAAATTATAAATTTGTATTAATTTTTAATAAAATTACAAGTTTGTATTAATTTTTAATAAAATTACAAGTTTGTATTAATTTTTAATAAAATTACAAGTTTGTATTAATTTTTAATAAAATTATAAATTTGAATTAATTTTTAATAAAATTATAAATTTGAATTAATTTTTAATAAAATTATAAATTTGTATTAATTTTTAATAAAGTTATAAATTTGTATTAATTTTTAATAAAATTATAAATTTGTATTAATTTTTAATAAAATTATAAGTTTGAATTAATTTTTAATAAAATTATAAATTTGTATTAATTTTTAATAAAATTATAAATTTGTATTAATTTTTAATGAAATTATAAGTTTGTATTAATTTTTAATAAAATTATAAATTTGTATTAATTTTTAATAAAATTATAAATTTGTATTAATTTTTAATAAAATTATAAATTTGTATTGATTTTTAATAAAATTATAAATTTGTATTAATTTTTAATAAAATTAAAAATTTGTATTAATTTTTAATAAAGTTATAAATTTGTATTGATTTTTTAATAAAATTATAAATTTGTATTAATTTTTAATAAAATTATAAATTTGTATTAATTTTTAATAAAATTATAAATTTGTATTAATTTTTAATAAAATTATAAATTTGTATTAATTTTTAATAAAATTATGAATTTGTATTAATTTTTAATAAAATTATAAATTTGTATCAATTTTTAATAAAATTATAAGTTTGTATTAATTTTTAATAAAGTTATAAATTTGTATTAATTTTTATTAAAATTATAAATTTGTATTAATTTTTAATAAAATTATAAATTTGTATTAATTTTTAATAAAGTTATAAATTTGTATTAATTTTTTAATAAAATTATAAATTTGTAGTAATTTTTAATGAAATTATTGATTTGTAGTAATTTTTAATGAAATTATTAATTTGTAGTAATTTTTAATGAAATTATAAATTTGTATTAATTTTTAATGAAATTATGAGTTTGTATAAATTTTTAATAAAATTAAAAATTTGTATTAATTCTTAATAAATTTATGGATTTGTATTAATTTTAAATAAAACTATAAATTTGTATTAATTTTTAATAAAGTTATAAATTTGTATTAATTTTTAATAAAGTTATAAATTTGTATTAATTTTTAATAAAGCTATAAATTTGTATTGATTTTTTAATAAAATTATAAATTTGTATTGATTTTTTAATAAAATTATAAATTTGTATTAATTTTTGATAAAGTTATAAATTTGTATTAATTTTTAATAAAGTTATAAATTTGTATTAATTTTTAATAAAGTTATAAATTTGTATTAATTTTTAATAAAGTTATAAATTTGTATTAATTTTTAATAAAGTTATAAATTTGTATTAATTTTTAATAAAGTTATAAATTTGTATTAATTTTTAATAAAGCTATAAATTTGTATTAATTTTTAATAAAGTTATAAATTTGTATTAATTTTTAATAAAGTTATAAATTTGTATTAATTTTTAATAAAGTTATAAATTTGTATTAATTTTTAATAAAGTTATAACTTTGTATTAATTTTTAATAAAGTTATAAATTTGTATTAATTTTTAATAAAGTTATAAATTTGTATTAATTTTTAATAAAGTTATAAATTTGTATTAATTTTTAATAAAGTTATAAATTTGTATTAATTTTTAATAAAATTATAAATTTGTATTAATTTTTAATAAAATTATAAATTTGTATTAATTTTTAATAAAATTATAAATTTGTATTAATTTTTAATAAAATTATAAATTTGTATTAATTTTTAATAAAATTATAAATTTGTATTAATTTTAAATGAAATTATAAATTTATATTAATTTTTAATAAAATTATAAATTTGTATAAATTTTTAATAAAATTATAAATTTGTATTAATTTATAATGAAACTATAAATTTGTATTAATTTATAACGAAATTATAAATTTGTATAAATTTATAATGAAACTATAAATTTGTATTAATTTTTAATAAAATTATAAATTTGTATTAATTTTTAATAAAATTATAAATTTGTATTAATTTTAAATGAAATTATAAATTTGTATTAATTTTTAATAAAGTTATAAATTTGTATTAATTTTTTAATAAAATTATAAATTTGTAGTAATTTTTAATGAAATTATTGATTTGTAGTAATTTTTAATGAAATTATTAATTTGTAGTAATTTTTAATGAAATTATAAATTTGTATTAATTTTTAATGAAATTATGAGTTTGTATAAATTTTTAATAAAATTAAAAATTTGTATTAATTCTTAATAAATTTATGGATTTGTATTAATTTTAAATAAAACTATAAATTTGTATTAATTTTTAATAAAGTTATAAATTTGTATTAATTTTTAATAAAGTTATAAATTTGTATTAATTTTTAATAAAGCTATAAATTTGTATTGATTTTTTAATAAAATTATAAATTTGTATTGATTTTTTAATAAAATTATAAATTTGTATTAATTTTTGATAAAGTTATAAATTTGTATTAATTTTTAATAAAGTTATAAATTTGTATTAATTTTTAATAAAGTTATAAATTTGTATTAATTTTTAATAAAGTTATAAATTTGTATTAATTTTTAATAAAGTTATAAATTTGTATTAATTTTTAATAAAGCTATAAATTTGTATTAATTTTTAATAAAGTTATAAATTTGTATTAATTTTTAATAAAGTTATAAATTTGTATTAATTTTTAATAAAGTTATAAATTTGTATTAATTTTTAATAAAGTTATAACTTTGTATTAATTTTTAATAAAGTTATAAATTTGTATTAATTTTTAATAAAGTTATAAATTTGTATTAATTTTTAATAAAGTTATAAATTTGTATTAATTTTTAATAAAGTTATAAATTTGTATTAATTTTTAATAAAATTATAAATTTGTATTAATTTTTAATAAAATTATAAATTTGTATTAATTTTTAATAAAATTATAAATTTGTATTAATTTTTAATAAAATTATAAATTTGTATTAATTTTAAATGAAATTATAAATTTGTATTAATTTTTAATAAAATTATAAATTTGTATAAATTTTTAATAAAATTATAAATTTGTATTAATTTATAATGAAACTATAAATTTGTATTAATTTATAACGAAATTATAAATTTGTATAAATTTATAATGAAACTATAAATTTGTATTAATTTATAATGAAATTATAAATTTGTATTAATTTATAATGAAATTATAAATTTGTATTAATTTTTAATGAAATTATAAATTTGTATTAATTTTTAATGAAATTATAAATTTGTATTAATTTTTAATGAAATTATAAATTTGTATTAATTTTTAATGAAATTATAAATTTGTATTAATTTTTAATGAAATTATAAATTTGTATTAATTTTTAATGAAATTATAGATTTGTATTAATTTTTAATGAAATTATAAATTTGTATTAATTTTTAATGAAATTATAGATTTGTATTAATTTTTAATGAAATTATAGATTTGTATTAATTTTTAATGAAATTATAGATTTGTATTAATTTATAATAAAATTATAAATTTATATTAATTTTTAATAAAATTATTAATTTATATTAATTTTAATTTCAAAAATTAAAAAAAAATATGCGCTAATTTAAAATAAGGTATAATTTGTATTAATTTAAAATATGATTTAAATTTGTATTAATTTAAAATAAAATGAAATTTGTATTAATTTAAAATATGGTTTAAATTTTTATTGATTTAAAATAAGATGTAATTTGTATTAGTTTAAAATATGACTTAAATTTGGAGGTAATTTGAATAATTTTAAAAATTGATAAATTTATTTAAAATATAAATAAAATAATAAATTTGTTTTAAATTTAGATAAATTAACAAAATTGTATTAATTTAATGTAAATTAATAAGATTTTATAAATTATTTAATAATATTAATATAATTAATATTAATAAATTTATTAGTTTATTTTATTTAATTATTAATTTATTAATAATAAATTTTTTCTATATAATAAATTTTTAAAATAAACAATATAATTATATTATTTATAAAATTATATTATATATGTATATGTATATATATATATATATATATATATTTTTTTTTTTTTTTTTTTTTTTTTTCAAGGAGTTGCGGAATCCTTTTTACGGATGACCTTTGGCCTTGCGAACCAAGGGGGTATGTGGGACTCCCAAAAAAGTAGGCCTACCCACTAAACCGCCATCTCCTTACTGTCCTCCCCCAGCCAGGGACTATGTTGATATTGCTTCTGACTGGGGGTTCTGTCCTTGTTCGTCCGTTCGTGCTGTCCATCCGTGTTTCGTAACGTCGTGTCACTTCGTCTGCTCAGTCATCTGCTAGGCAGCCGTCCGCGTTCTTACGTCTCAGTATGTTTTCCGTATAGGTGGCGACTAAGCGCCACCATTCGGATTCATGCAGCATCACCTCAACGATGTTGTCTGGGGTGATGCTGCCGACCGTCGTCTCGAGTTCTTGTCTGAGTCCTGTCCAGCGGTCGCACACGAAAAACGTGTGTTCCGCGTCGTCTCGTTCGTGTCCACAGTACTTACTGCCCGGTGTCCGTACTCTGTTCATGTTGTGGAGGTACCGTCGGAAATAACCGTGCCCCGTTAAGAGCTGGGTGACGTAAAAATTTACGTCGCCAAACTTCCTTCCGAGCCACGGCCTCAGGTCCTGTATAAGTCGTCTCGTCCAGTTTCCGCCGCGTTCTTCTGTCCATCGTCCTTGCCACGTGTCGATCGTCCTTTCGCGCTCGGCGATTGCCGCATTCTGTCGTCCTATGTCCGCGCTGCTCCCGTAGATCCTCTTGCGCTCAAAGGCAAGGAGATCCACGGGTATAACGCCTGCCACCACCAAGACAGCTTGTGCAGAGACTGTTCGGTAGGCGCAAGCGATTCTCAGCGCACCTTGTCTCTGTACCATCGTCATTGTCTTACAGTATTTCTTTGTCTTCAGGGAATCTGCCCATATTTCCGCGCCGTATAGGAGGATCGAGTGAGCTGTCGCCATTAACAGTCGCCGTTTCCCCGGTCTCGGTCCCGTCGTGTTTGCCATCAGGCGGCTCAAGGATGCTATCCTCTCGGCCGCCCTCCGGGCCGTCTTCTGTATGTGAGGCCAGAAGGTCATCTTCGTATCGAGGGTCACCCCTAGGTACTTGACTTCCCCCCTGGTGTCCGTCTCGTATGTCCCCACTCTCATTGGTAGTATTGTCTGTATGCGTCTTCTCGTAAGAAACGTTAGTTCCGTCTTTTCTGTTGCGAGTTGTAGTCCGTGGTCTGTCATCCAACGTCCAACTCGTCTCATGGTCTGGTTCAACTTCAGCTGCGCCAGCTCAGGAGACCGCTCCGTGATTACCGCCGCCACGTCATCAGCGTAGGCGACAAGGAGCACTCCGAGCGGCATCTCCAGCCGAAGCAGGCTGTCGTATAAACCGTTCCAGAAGTCAGGTCCCAGTATCGACCCTTGCGCAACCCCAGCGGTGACTTGTCTAGTCACCTGTCCTTCGATCGTTTCGTAGGTTATCCGTCTGTTTTTCAGGTAATCCTCCACGACCCGTACCAGGTAAGTTGGGATCCCGAAGTTGCTTTTCAGCGCCTCCAAGATATCCACCCACCTGGCCGAATTGAAAGCATTCCTGATGTCGAGTGTCGCCAGCAGCACGATAGGTCGTGCCGCGTGGCAGTGTCTGTCCAGTTCCAGAAAGGAGTCGACCACCTTTTGGATCGCTCCGATCGTTGATCGACCCCTCCTGAAACCGAACTGCAGGTCTGAGAGCCCCCCCCCGGCGTGCATCGCGTCCGTTAGTCTTGGTCTCAGTAGTTGTTCAAAGAGTTTACCTGTCGTGTCAAGTAAACTCAGCGGTCGGTAGGCCGACGGCGTATTAGGATCGCCCTTACCTTTTGGGATAAGGACGAGCCTGGCCACCTTCCATCGATCGCTGAACGTTCCTGTCGTCAAGCACGTATTGTACAGGTCGAGAAGCATCTCCGGCCGTAGGCGAGCCACGAGCCGGAGGATCTCGGCCGGTACTCCGTCTGGTCCCGGCGCCTTACCAGTCTTCATCACGTTCGTTGCTCTGGTGAGCTCCTCTGCGGCAAAGACGGGGGGCGCCGGCACAGCGGTATCGTCCGTCACGTTCGTCCGAGTCGGGTGCGTCGGAAACAATCCGCCAACAATCCGCCCTGCTGTTTCGGCGTCTTTGAGTTCCGGTGGAACTCGGGCCCCTAGTTTGCCGGTCACAATCTTGTAACCGGTTCCCCAGGGATCCTCGTTCACCTCCTCGCAGAGCTTCCTCCAGCATCGCGTCTTGCTGTCTCGTATTACCTTCGTCAGCGTCTTTCGTGATGTTTTGTATAAGGCTTGGAGGTTTTCCCTTTCGGGTCTGCCCCCAGCCCTCGTGACTCGTCGCCGATTTGCCAGGCATATCCTGCGCAATTCGGCTATCTCGTCCGTCCACCAGTATTGTGGTCGTCTGTTTTGTCTTTGTCGTCGTTTCGGCATTGTGCTATTGCACAAACCGTCTATCAGTTTGGCCGTCTCGTCTGCCAGTCTTTCCGCCCTTCGCCGGCCAGTTAGCTCGGGGGGGGTTTTCGTCACAGGAGCTGGTGATGCCATCAACTCCTCGGAAAATTTCTGTGCGTTGAGTTTGTTAAGGTTCCACCGCGGGGGTTGGTGGGTTCTTGTTCGTCTTGTTTCTGTCTGTCCTGCCACTTCGAAGGCAATGTACTGGTGATCGCTGGCTGTATAGTCCTCGATCACCCGCCACCCCCTCAGCTGTGACAGGGTTCTGTCCGACGTCATCGTCACGTCAGGGATGGAGTCTCCGAACCCTGGTCGTCTGTACGTCGGCGTATTTCCCGTGTTTACTACTGTTAGGTCCAGCCTTGCGGCCATTTCCAGCAGCAGTCGTCCGCGTCTGTTCGTTTCTGTCATTCCCCACTCGATCGCCCTCGCGTTGAAGTCCCCCGCAACGATGACATCCCCGGGCAGGGCCCTGATACCGTCTTCTAGAAGGGCCACCTTCCTCTCGAACTCCGCCGCGGCGCAGTTGGGCGTCAAGTAGACGCTGACATAAGTGACAGCGCCGACTCTGGCCCAGACGTAATCGTCACCGGCGCCGCGGCTGGAGACTCGAGATTGGGCGGCACCCCTTACCCAGATAGCTGTAGTCTCTGTCCCGTTCGTGATGTACGTCTGGGTCGTCCTTCTCCTGTATGGTTCACACAGGATCAGGATGTCCGCGTCATGTTCGTCGGCTATCTGTGGTAGGAGCATGTCTGCGGTCCTACTTCGGTTCAGGTTTCCCTGAATTATTCTGTCCGTCTTCCGGCCTGCTTCCTGCACTCCTCCAGCGCGGCCCGGAACACGGCGCACTCCCCGGTACCGGCAAGGTGCGCCACACCCCTGTACCCGGCCTCGGAGCACAGCGGGCAGACCGGTTTGTTTTTGCAGTCCGTCGCGTAGTGTCCGGATGCGCCGCACTTGCGGCAGCATTTCGTCCTGTCCGTGCCTTTGCAGTCGGCCTTCACATGGCCGAAGCCCAGGCATTTGTGGCATTTCGTCACCGTCAGTCGTTTTCGAACGCGGCAATGCACCCAGCCTATGCCGATCCGACCCCGCCGAAGCAGCGCATCGGCTTCCCGCGAATCAAGTTCGCAGACCGCCATGTACTGCTCGGCGCGGTTCGGGCCGAAAATGTGGACTCGGAAGTCCGCGTCTCGTCCCGTTTCCCGTTTGAGTGCGTCCGTCACGTCATCTGGGGTCGTAGCACAGTCCAGGTCCATGATCTCCAGTTGGGTTTTGGAGGTCATAGTCCTGACACTGCCCGCTTCCCCGATCGCGTCTTGGATCTGTCGTCCAAACTCGTCGCGTCCGTCCGGTTTGCTTGCGTCCGCCTGTAGTTTCAGGAGACACAAGCCGTTTTTCGTTTTTCTCAGAGTCGTCACCTGCACGTGACTCCTCTTTGGATCCACTGTCGTCCGTATTTTCCGTACTATGTCCGAGTACGTGATGTCTGTACCCGGTTTGACCAGAACGGCCAATCCCCTTTGGCGGGGGGCCGGTCCGCTCCGGTCAGCACGGGTTTTTGCGTCCGTTTTGTTTTTTGTTTTCTCCGTGCTTTCCGTGTGACGGTCTGCCAGTCTGTGGCCGGTTCCATCGTCGTTGGCCTCTTTTGGGAGGACTCCGGCGTGGTTCCGGTCGACGATCGTTTCCGTTTCGTCCGTGGCGTCTCTTCGTTGTTGTTCGTACCTGTTAACGTCTTATTACTGTCTACAAGACGTCCTTCCGTAGCTGTCTCCATCCGCGTGTGCAGCGCGATGTCCACAGTCTCTAGGATCGTCTTGATTCCCGTCTTTACTGTCATGTTCATGTTTTTCTGTACGTTTGCTGCTTCGGCCATTTTAGTCGCGGTCTCGTGAATGAGCCTCAGCAGTTCTGTCAAGTCCTGTTTGTTACTCGTTGTTGTGGCTGTTTGTCTCGTCGTCGGTGTTTCGTTGTCTACAGCGGAGGCGTAGCTCGCCGCGCTGCTACCGCTTGACACACTGTCTCTCCTGTTTCGTCTTGGTAATTTCAGTAGAGTTCTGTTCGTGTCGTTGTTTCGTGTCGTCCTCCTCTTCACCGTGCACAAATTGCGGCCCTCAAAATCCGTGCCGCTGCCCGTGGCCACCGGGGCTTTCACCCGATCGGAACCCGGGGTGGATTCCCCCTGGGAAGGGGTTACCACTTGAGGTATGTCCTTGTTTTTCTTGTGCATGTCATGTTTGTCTGTCCCGTCGTGCTAGAGGTCCCTCGTGGTCGCGACTCCACGAACCGCGCTGGGACAACGCACGGCCCCTGAGGTCCCCCCCCCCTCCCTGTGTGTTCAGTGTTCCCACCTTGTGGAGTGTGCGTGAGTATGAGTGCCCGTAGTGACAAACCGGGCTTCATTCACGGGGAGAGCCCGTCTATAGGGATCCCCTTCATTCACTTTCGGGCGACCCCGTTTATAGGGGTCCCCGGACATTCGTTTTTCGGTAGGACCCGTTTATAGGGTCTCCGAGCATTCACCTCCCCGGTTTGTCAAAGGGCGTGTCCGTGTGGGTGTTTGTGTAGTGTTTACGTGAGGGTGTGTGTGTGTGTAACCATTGCCCTGTTAGCCGTATGAGGAATATACGTTGCCCGCCCTGCACGTGAGAGATCTCGGACGTAGGGTTGGATTTTGCAGAGCATATGTATATATATTAATTTAATTAAATATAATAATAATTAAATAATGATTATTATTTATCATTAATAGTGACATTAATAAAAATAATTATTAAAAATAAAATTTTTAATAATAAATATATGTATATTAGTTTATAAATTCATATATTTATATTAATAAATCATTTTTAATATATATATATAGTTATTTACTCAGACTAAATTTTCACTAATTCTAATATTATTAATAAATAATTTATTCATTAATTAAATTTTCTAATATTTTATATAATAATTTAATATTAAATATTTAACGAATTTATTATATATTAAAAATTTAACTATATATAGATGTCTGGCAAACGATCATTAATACTTATTTAAGGTAGTGACATTGTATATATGTGAAGCATTCTATATAGATGCAGAAAAAAAAGAGAATCATTGATTATATATAATCATTGAAGTTAAAATTATTATAAATAAATATATTAACATTTTAATCTATAAAATATTTTAGGGCTTTAATTAATGATTACAAATATTAATAAATTTATTATTATTAATTATAAGTTATTATACAAATAATTAAATGTCAGTTTGGTTGATTTATTTTCACTAATTAATATAGTGAAATATTTTTAATGAAAATTATTTTTAATATTAATATAAATATTATTAATATCGATATTAATATTATTAATATTAATAAATTTATTAGTTTATTTTATTTAATTATTAATTTATTAATAATAAATTTTTTTTATATAATAAATTGTTAAAATAAACAATATAATTATATTATTTATAAAATTATATTATATATGTATATATATATATATTAATTTGATTAAATATAATAATAATTAAATAATAATTATTATTTATCATTAATAGTGACATTAATAAAAATAATTATTAAAAATAAAATTTTTAATAATAAATATATGTATATTAGTTTATAAATTCATATATTTATATTAATAAATTATTTTTAATATATATATATAGTTATTTACTCAGACTAAATTTTCACTAATTCTAATATTATTAATAAATAATTTATTCATTAATTAAATTTTCTAATATTTTATATAATAATTTAATATTAAATATTTAACGAATTTATTATATATTAAAAATTTAACTATATATAGATGTCTGGCAAACGATCATTAATACTTATTTAAGGTAGTGACATTGTATATATGTGAAGCATTCTATATAGATGCAGAAAAAAAGAGAATCATTGATTATATATAATCATTGAAGTTAAAATTATTATAAATAAATATATTAACATTTTAATCTATAAAATATTTTAGGGCTTTAATTAATGATTACAAATATTAATAAATTTATTATTATTAATTATAAGTTATTATACAAATAATTAAATGTCAGTTTGGTTGATTTATTTTCACTAATTAATATAGTGAAATATTTTTAATGAAAATTATTTTTAATATTAATATAAATATTATTAATATCGATATTAATATTATTAATATTAATAAATTTATTAGTTTATTTTATTTAATTATTAATTTATTAATAATAAATTTTTTTTATATAATAAATTGTTAAAATAAACAATATAATTATATTATTTATAAAATTATATTATATATGTATATATATATATATTAATTTAATTAAATATAATAATAATTAAATAATAATTATTATTTATCATTAATAGTGACATTAATAAAAATAATTATTAAAAATAAAATTTTTAATAATAAATATATGTATATTAGTTTATAAATTCATATATTTATATTAATAAATTATTTTTAATATATATATATAGTTATTTACTCAGACTAAATTTTCACTAATTCTAATATTATTAATAAATAATTTATTCATTAATTAAATTTTCTAATATTTTATATAATAATTTAATATTAAATATTTAACGAATTTATTATATATTAAAAATTTAACTATATATAGATGTCTGGCAAACGATCATTAATACTTATTTAAGGTAGTGACATTGTATATATGTGAAGCATTCTATATAGATGCAGAAAAAAAGAGAATCATTGATTATATATAATCATTGAAGTTAGAATTATTATAAATAAATATATTAACATTTTAATCTATAAAATATTTTAGGGCTTTAATTAATGATTACAAATATTAATAAATTTATTATTATTAATTATAAGTTATTATACAAATAATTAAATGTCAGTTTGGTTGATTTATTTTCACTAATTAATATAGTGAAATATTTTTAATGAAAATTATTTTTAATATTAATATAAGCTTATTCATTTATAAAAATTTTATTACTTTAAATATTGATATTAAATTTAAATTTAATGTAAAAAAAAAAAAAAAAAATTTAATTAATATTAAATAATTATTTAATATAAATAATAATTTTATTAAAAGAATTTTAATAATATAAAAAAAAATTTTATATAGAATTTTTAATTTTTTTAAGATTTTTAAAAAGAAATTTAATTGAAAGGATAAATTTGGGGGAAGTCGGTAAAATTTTTTTTATATAGAATTTTTAATTTTTTAAGATTTTTAAAAAGAAATTTAATTGAGAGGATAAATTTGGGGGGAGTCGGTAAAATTTTTTTTATATAGAATTTTTAATTTTTTAAGATTTTTAAAAAGAAATTTAATTGAGAGGATAAATTTGGGGGAGCCGGTAAAATTTTTTTTATACAGAATTTTTAATTTTTTAAGATTTTTAAAAAGAAATTTAATTGAGAGGAGATATGCGGGGAAGTCGGTAAAATTTTTTTTATATATAGAATTTTTAATTTTTTTAAGATTTTTAAAAAGAAATTTAATTGAGAGGATAGAGTTTAGGGGACCGGTAAAAATTTATTTAATATAGAATTTTTAATTTTTAAGATTTTTAAAAATAAATTTAATTGAGAGGATAAATTTGTGGGTTGGTGAATTTTTTTTTAATTTTTGAGAATTTAAAAATTTTGTGGGATTAGTGAAAATTTTTTTTAATTTTGAGAATTTAAAAATTTTGTGGGTTGGTGAATTTTTTTTAATTTTTGAGAATTTAAAAATTTTGTGGGTTGGTGAATTTTTTTTTAATTTTTGAGAATTTAAAAATTTTGTGGGTTGGTGAATTTTTTTTTTAATTTTTGAGAATTTAAAAATTTTGTGGGATTAGTGAAATTTTTTTTTAATTTTGAGAATTTAAAAATTTTGTGGGTTGGTGAATTTTTTTTTTAATTTTTGAGAATTTAAAAATTTTGTGGATCAGTGAAAATTTTTTTAAATTTTTGAGAATTTAAAAATTTTGTGGGTTGATGAATTTTTTTTTAATTTATGAGAATTTAAAATTTTTGGAGGTTGGTGATTTTTTTTTTGATTTTAATTTTTGTGAATTTTAAAATTGATAGGATTAGGGAATTTTTTTTATTATTAAAAAATCTAATAATTTTAAAAGTTAATAGAATTTTTAATTAATTTAAAAATTTTAATTTTTATTAATTATTGAATTTTTAAGAGAAATTTTAAAATATTTTATTTAATAATAATTTTAAATAATTAATTTGGCAATAATAGATTTTAAATAAAATTTAAAATATATTTGAATTATAATTGAAATATTATTTAATAATGTAAATTAAAATAATATAATAGTTACTAAATTTTATAAATTGAAGTAGAAAAAATATTTTTTATTTGATATTTATTATAAATATAAAAAAGTATAAATTAAACTTTTGGGAAAAATATTTGTTTTTAAATTTTTTGAATAAAATTAGTTTTTAAAATTTATTTTTTAACAATTATTTTATGAAATTAAATTTTTATGGAGAATTTAATATAATTTTAAAAATCAAAAAAAATTTTGGTCATTATTATTTGGATAATTTGTATTAAATTTAAATTGTGCGTTTAATTTAATTAAATTTGTTAAATAATTTTGATTTAAAATTAATGTAATTTTTAATTTAGTTATTTTTGGTGTATTAATTTGAATTTAAATTGGGGTTTATTTAATTAAAAAATTAATTTAAAATAATATTTTTTTTTAGTTCGGGGGAGTTTAATTTAATTGAATTATTAATGGAAAAATTAATTTAAAATTATTTGCATAGGAATTATTGTATTTTTTTATAATTTGATAGGGTTAAATTTGGGGGAGTTTAATTTAATTGAATTATTAATGGAAAAATTAATTTAAAATTATTTGCATAGGAATTATTGTATTTTTTTCTAATTTAATAGAGTTAAATTTGGGGGAGTTTAATTTAATTGAATTATTAATGGAAAAATTAATTTAAAATTATTTGCATAGGAATTATTGTATTTTTTTTTATAATTTGATAGAGTTAAATTTGGGGGAGTTTAATTTAATTGAATTATTAATGGAAAAATTAATTTAAAATTATTTGCATAGGAATTATTGTATTTTTTTATAATTTGATAGAGTTAAATTTGGGGGAGTTTAATTTAATTGAATTATTAATGGAAAAATTAATTTAAAATTATTTGTATAGGAGTTTAAATTAGTGTATTTTTTATAATTTGTATGGAGTTAAATTTAGGAGTTTAATTTAATTGAATTATTAATGGAAAATTAATTTAATATTATTTACATAGAAGTTTAAATTATAGAATTTTTTATAATTTTTTGTGTAAAGTTAAATTTGGGGGATTAATTTAATTTAATTATTAATGAAAAATTAATTTGATTTTATTGATAGAGGGGTTTAAATTATGAATACTTTATTAATAAATTGTTAAGTTAAAATTTAAGAACTTAATTTAATTAAAAGGAAAGTTAATTTAAAATTGTTTAGAAATAGATTAAAGTTAAAAATTTAAATTTTTTTTGTGTTAAGGGCAAAAAATTTGATTAAATTGGGTTTATTAATAAAAATTAGACATTTGATTTAATTTTATTATGATTTTTTTATTATCTATATTTTATTAATTAAGAAAAATTTAGGTGGTTAAATATGTTTAAAAAAGTTTAATAGAAAATAATTGTTAGTAAAAAAGATAAATTTGTATATTATATTTTTGTAATTTGTATTGGAATATTTTTATAAAATTTTCTAACAATAAAAAAATTAATTTTTTAGCCATTTCTTGGGCAGTAACCAAAATTAATGTTTAGTCTTAAAATGTTTTTTTATTTATATTAGATTACAATAGGGATACCTCAATCTAATAAAATAATTAATTTTTTAGTCATTTGCTGGGCAGTAACTGAAATTAGTGTTTAGTCTTAAAATGTTTTTTATTTATATTAGATTATAATAGGGATAACCTAATCTAATAAAATTTTCTAACAAAAATTATTAATTTTTTAGCCATTTGCTGGGCAGTAACCGAAATTAGTGTTTAGTCTTAACATGTTTTTTATTTATATTAGATTATAATAGGGATATCTTAATCTAATAAAATTTTCTAATAAAAATAATTAATTTTTTAGCCATTTGTTGGGCAGTAACCAAAATTAATGTTTAGTCTTAAAATGTTTTTTTATTTATATTAGATTACAATAGGGATATCTCAATCTAATAAAATTTTCTAATAAAATAATTAATTTTTTAGTCATTTGCTGGGCAGTAACCGAAATTAGTGTTTAGTCTTAAAATGTTTTTTATTTATATTATATTATAATAGGGATAATCTAATCTAATAAAATTTTCTAACAAAAATAATTAATTTTTTAGCCATTTGTTGGGCAGTAACCGAAATTAGTGTTTAGTCTTAAAATGTTTTTTATTTATATTAGATTATAATAGGGATACCTTAATCTAATAAAATTTTCTAATAAAAATAATTAATTTTTTAGTCATTTGTTGGGCAGCAACTGAAATTAATGTTTAGTCTTTAAATATTTTTTATTTATATTAGATTGTAATAGGGATAACTTAATCTAATAAATCATTCTAATAAAAATAATTAATTTTTTAGCCATTTGCTGGGCAGTAACCGAAATTAGTGTTTAGTCTTAAAATGTTTTTTATTTATATTAGATTATAATAGGGATAACTTAATCTAATAAAATTTTCTAATAAAAATAATTAATTTTTTAGCCATTTGCTGGGCAGTAACCGAAATTAGTGGTTAGTCTTAAAATGTTTTTTATTTATATTAGATTATAATAGGGATAACTTAATCTAATAAAAATAATTAATTTTTTAGCTATTTGTTGGGCAGTAACCGAAATTAATGTTTAGTCTTAAAATGTTTTTTATTTATATTAGATTATAATAGGGATAACTTAATCTAATAAAAATAATTAATTTTTTAGCTATTTGTTGGGCAGTAACCGAAATTAATGTTTAGTCTTAAAATGTTTTTTATTTATATTAGATTATAATAGGGATAACTTAATCTAATAAAATTTTCTAATAAAAATAATTAATTTTTTAGCCATTTAGTGGGCAGTAACCGAAATTAGTGTTTAGTCTTAAAATGTTTTTTATTTCTATTAGATTGTAATAGGGATAGTTTAATTTAATAAAATTTACTAATAAAAAATTAATTTTTAGTCATTTGTTGGGCAGTAACCGAAATTAATGCTAAGTCTTAAAATATTTTTTATTTATATTAGATTATAATAGGGATAATTCAATCGGATAAAATTTTCTAATAAAAAATTAATTTTTAGTCATTTGTTGGGCAGTAATTGAAATTAATGCTAAGTCTTAAAATGTTTTTTTTATTTATATTAGATTATAATAGGGATAATTTAATTTAATAAAATTTTTTAATAAAAAAAATTAATTTTTTATTCATTTGCTAGGTAGTAACTGAAATTGATGCTAAGTCTTAAAATATTTTTTATTTATATTAGATTATAATAGGGATAATTTAATCTCATAAATTTTTTTAATTAAAAAAAATTAATTTTTTATTCATTTGTTGAGCAGTAATTGAAATTAATGCTAAGTCTTAAAATATTTTTTATTTATATTAGATTATAATAGGGATAAATTAATTTAATAAAATTTTCTAATAAAAAATTAATTTTTAGCTATTTGTTGGGCAGTAATTGAAATTAATGCTAAGTCTTAAAATTTTTTTTATTTATATTAGATTATAATAGGGATAATTTAATCTAATAAAATTTTCTAATAAAAAATTAATTTTTTTAGCCATTTGTTGGGCAGTAACCGAGATTAATGTTTAGTCTTAAAATATTTTTTATTTTTATTAGATTGTAATAGGGATAGTTTAATTTAATAAAATTTTCTAATAAAATAATTAATTTTTTAGTCATTTGTTGGGCAGTAACCGAAATTAATGTTTAGTCTTAAAATGTTTTTTATTTATATTAGATTATAATAGGGATAATTTAATCTAATAAAATTTTCTAACAAAAAATTAATTTTTATTCATTTGTTGGGCAGTGACTGAAATTAATGCTAAGTCTTAAAATATTTTTTATTTATATTAGATTATAATAGGGATAATTTGATTTAATAAGATTTTTTAACAAAAAATTAATTTTTTAGTCATTTGCTGGGCAGTAACCGAAATTAATGTTTAGTCTTAAAATGTTTTTTATTTATATTAGGCTATAATAGGGATAATTTAATCTAATAAAATTTTCTAATAAAAAATTAATTTCTTAGCCATTTGTTGGGTAGTAATTGAAATTAATGCTAAGTTTTAAAATATTTTTTATTTATATTAGATTATAATAGGGATAATTTAATTTAATAAGATTTTTTAGTTATTTGCTGGGCAGCAACTGAAATTAATGTTTAGTCTTAAAATGTTTTTTATTTGTATTAGATTACAATAGGGATAATTCAATCTAATGAGATTTTTTAATTAAAAATTAATTTTTAGCCATTTGTTGGGCAGTAATTGAAATTGCTAAGTCTTAAAATATTTTTTATTTATATTAGATTATAATAGGGATAATTTAATTTAATAAAATTTTCTAACAAAAAATTAATTTTTTTAGTCATTTGCTGGGCAGCAACTGAAATTAATGTTTAGTCTTAAAATGTTTTTTATTTGTATTAGATTACAATAGGGATAATTTAATCTAATAAGATTTTCTAATTAAAAATTAATTTTTAGCCATTTGTTGGGTAGTAATTGAAATTAATGCTAAGTCTTAAAATATTTTTTATTTATATTAGATTATAATAGGGATAATTTAATTTAATAAAATTTTTTAACAAAAATTTAATTTTTTAGTCATTTGTTGGGCAGTAACTGAAATTAATGCTAAGTCTTAAAATGTTTTTTATTTATATTAGATTATAATAGGGATAATTTAATCTCATAAAATTTTCTAATAAAATAATTAATTTTTAGTCATTTGTTGGGCAGTAATTGAAATTAATGTTAAGTCTTAAGATATTTTTTATTTATATTAGATTATAATAGGGGTAATTTAATTTAATAAAATTTTCTAATAAAAAATTAATTTTTAGTCATTTGTTGGGCAGTAACCGAAATTAATGCTAAGTCTTAAAATATTTTTTATTTATATTAGATTATAATAGGGATAATTCAATCGGATAAAATTTTCTAATAAAAAATTAATTTTTAGCTATTTGTTGGGCAGTAATTGAAATTAATGCTAAGTCTTAAAATATTTTTATTTATATTAGATTATAATAGGGATAATTTAATTTAATAAAATTTTGTAACAAAAAATTAATTTTTAGTCATTTGTTGGGCAGTAACTGAAATTAATGCTAAGTCTTAAAATGTTTTTTTTTATTTATATTAGATTATAATAGGGATAATTTAATTTAATAAAATTTTTTAATAAAAAAAATTAATTTTTTATTCATTTGCTAGGCAGTAACCGAAATTGATGCTAAGTCTTAAAATATTTTTTATTTATATTAGATTATAATAGGGATAAATTAATTTAATAAAATTTTCTAATAAAAAATTAATTTTTAGCTATTTGTTGGGCAGTAATTGAAATTAATGCTAAGTCTTAAAATTTTTTTTATTTATATTGGATTGTAATAGGGATAATTTAATCTAATAAAATTTTCTAATAAAAAATTAATTTTTTTAGTTATTTGTGGGTATTAATTGAAATTAATGGTTAGGTTTAATAATATTTTATTTTATATTAGGATATAGGGGGTATTTTTTTATTTAAAATTTAATATAAAAAAAAAAATTAATTTATTAAATTATTTATAATTAATAAAAAGAAATAGGATAAAATTTTAATTTGCAATTAAAAAGGGTTTATACATTTAAACTTATCTTATGGATGTAATTGTTTATAATTACTTACTAAATACTTTTTTTATTAATTTATTAAAATTTTAATTAGTGGGTTAATTATATTATAAATGAATAATAAAATAATTTAATTTTGGTTATAGTATTGATAATTCCTTTTTAATTTTTAATAAATAATAATTTATTAATAGATATAAATTAATTTTTGTAAAATTTTAATTTAAATAATTTAAATTTTTTAATAGTGAGTATTATTAATTAAATAGATTTATATATAGAATAAGGTGTAATAAAAATAAATTTTGTGCCAGCAATTGCGGTTAAACAAATTTTGTAAATTAATAAATTTAATTTTAATAAATTTAATTTTAAGGTGATAAAAATAAATATATTTTATGGTGAAATATAAATATTTTAGATTTTTCATTTTATATAAAATGAAAATTAAATATTAATAGAATAAACTAGGATTAGATACCCTATTATAATTAATTGAAACTTGATAAATTAAATATTAATTGATAAATCAATAAACTTAAGAAATTTGACGGTATTTTTTTATATTCAGAGGAATTTGTCCTGTAAGTGATATTACACGATAAGAATAACTTTATTAAAAAATTTATGTATTGTCGTTATATAAAAATTTTTAGAAAATATTTTTATTATTAATATAAATATGTAATTTCAGATCAAAATGTAGTTATAATTAAGAAGAGATGAATTACAATAAAATTTATTTAAATGAATTAATAAATTTAATTTTATTATGAAAGTGGATTTGAAAGTAAATTTAATAAATTAATTAATTTGATATTATATTAAAATATGTACATATTGCCCGTCATTTTCACTTAAAGTGAAACAAGTCGTAACAAAGTAAATTTACTGGAAAGTAAATTTAGAATTTTAAATTTAGTTTATATTTATAAAATATATTATTTACAATAATAGGAATTATTAAAAAAAAATTTAAATTAAATAAATATATTAAATTATTAATTGTTGATTTTGTAATAAAAAAAAAAATAGTTTTAAGTTTATTAATTTTAGTTAATTTTATAAAAAATATTTAATTTATATTTAAGTAATGTAAGTGAATTTTAATTTTATTTAAAAATTTTAAATAAGTATTTAATTTGTTTTTACCTTTTGTATCAGGGTTAATTAAAATTTAATTTATAAATAATTATTTCTCGAATTAATAAGATTTAATTAAATAATTTATTTAATGTGGAATAATTATTAAAGATATTTAATTTGTAAAGAGATTTTATTCGATTATTAAGATATCTAGTTTTTTAATAAATAAATTTAATTTAGATAATTATTTCTATTTTAATTAAATTTTTTATTAAATAGTTATTAAAATTTTTGGGGCTAATCTCAATAATTTTTTTATATTTTATTAATTTTAAATAATGTTAATATTATAAAATTAATAGTATTTATTAACTTAAAAAATGTTATAATTTATTTATGTTAAATAAAAATTTGAATTTTAATTAATATTTTATTAAAATAATTTTTTAAATTAAATTTAAATTTAAATAATGATTAAATTAGTATAAAAATATTAATATTGTTAATTTAATGGACAAATTAATTATTAATAATTAGGCAAATTTAATTTAATTATGATTTATTCACCTGTTTAACAAAAACATGGTTTTTTGAATTTAATTTAAAATTTGGCCTGCTCAATGAAGTTTATTTAAGTAGCTGCGGTATTTTGACCGTACAAAGGTAGCATAATCAATAGTTTTTTAATTGAAAGCTAGAATGAATGGTTTAATGAGATAAATACTTTTTTATAATTAAAATTTAAAATTTTTTTATTAGTTAAAAAACTAATATTTAATTAAAAGACGAGAAGACCCTATAGACTTTAATTTTGTAAATAAATAATATAAATTTAATTTTTATAATTTTATTTTTTATAAAATTAGGTTGGGGAGATTTTTAAATTAAATTAACTTTAATATAATATTAACATTAATTATTGAATAAATGATCCTTAATTTTAGATCAATAGAATAAATTACCTTAGGGATAACAGTATAATTTTTTTAGAGAGATCATATTGATAAAAAAGATTATAACCTCGATGTTGAATTAAGATAAAATTTAAGCGGAAAATTTTAAAATTTTTGGTCTGTTCGACCATTAAAATCTTACATGATTTGAGTTCAGATCGGTGTGAGCCAGATCGGTTTCTATCTTTAATAGTGATGATTTATTTGTACGAAAGGACTTTATATCTTAAACATTTTATATGAGAAGGAATAATTTTATTAATTTGGCAGAATAGTGCGGTAAATTTAGAATTTACTTAAGTAATTATATTACATTTAATAATTAAACAAATGTTTATGTATATATGAGTTTCTATAGGTATGATGATTGTGGTAATTCTTTTAATTTTATTAGCAGTAGCTTTTTTAACTTTAATAGAGCGTAAAGTTTTAAGATATATACAGTTACGTAAGGGCCCCAATAAAGTTGGGTATATTGGGATTTTTCAACCTTTTAGAGATGCTATTAAGCTATTGTCAAAAGAAATAATTATGTTAAAGCAGTTTAATTATCTATATTATATATTGTCTCCAATATTTATATTAATATTAATTTTAATAATATGGATAGTTTATCCTTTTTTAAGGAATATAATTTCTTTAGAGTTAGGATTTATATATTTAATTTTTTGTTTAAGATTGGAGGGGTATGGTTTATTAATTTCGGGGTGATCTTCTAATTCTTCATATTCAATATTAGGGTCAATTCGGGCTTTATCCCAATCAATTTCTTATGAAGTAAGATTATCTTTAATTTTTATAATTTTAATTATTTTAGTTGAAAGATTTAATATAATTATATTAAATATTATTCAAAAAAATATATGGTTCATTATTTTTATGTTTCCTTTAATGTTAATAATATTTATTAGGATAATAGCTGAGATAAATCGTACTCCTTTTGATTTTTCTGAGGGGGAATCTGAGTTAGTTTCAGGATTTAATGTAGAGTATATAAGAGGGTGGTTTGTATTAATTTTTTTATCGGAGTATGCTAGAATTTTGTTTATAAGTTTTATTTTAAGTTTAATATTTACTGGGTTAAGGTTAGGTAGATTTATATTTTATTTATTTACAATAATTTTAATTTTTATAATTATTTGAATACGCGGTACATTTCCTCGATTTCGTTATGATTTATTAATGTATTTATGTTGATTAATTATTTTACCGTTTATTTTAAATTATATATTTTTTATTATTTTAATTAAAATGATAGTTTCAATAAGTAAGATAAAAATTTTTTAATTTTATGTTATGTTTTCAAGACATATACTTATTCAAGTTCATTATCTATGTTAAAAGTTTATTTCACAATATAAATATAATTCTGTTTATAAAGTAGTAGATAAAATAAGTAGCGCTAAATAATTGTCTTACGACAGTAAAGGGTATTTCTACGGGCTGAGCTCCCAATCAAGTTAATATTAGGAAATTATTAATAAAAAATCAAAATATAATTTGATTTATAGGGTAAAATATTATTGAATAATATGTAATATTTATAATAGGTAAAATTAAGAGAATTAAAATAGATAATAGTAAAGCGATTACTCCTCCTATTTTATTAGGGATTGCTCGAAGAATAGTGTATGCAAATAGGAAGTATCATTCAGGTTGAATATGAATAGGGGTGATTATAGGATTTGCTAAAATATAATTTTCTGGGTCTCTTAATATAAATGGAAATGTTAAACATATAAAAATTATTATATAAATTAATAGTAGGAATCCTATAATATCTTTGAGTGTAAAATAATTATGAAAATTAATTATAAATAATTTTCTATTAACTCCTAAAGGGTTATTAGACCCATATTCATGGATAAAAAATAAATGGATAATTACTATGGCTAAGATAATGAATGGTAAAAAGAAATGTAATCTAAAAAAACGATTTAAGGTTGGATTATTAACTGAAAATCCCCCTCAAATTCACTCTACAGTTATTTGTCCAATATAGGGAATTGTTGAAATTAAATTTGTGATTACAGTGGCCCCCCAAAAAGATATTTGGCCTCAGGGTAATACATAGCCTATAAAGGCAGTTGCTATTGTAATTATAAAAATTATTACTCCTATAGTTCAAACTGTAATAAGTTTATATGAGGTATAATAAATTCCTCGTCCAATATGAATATATATACATAAAAAAAAAAATGAGGCTCCATTTATATGAATTAGTTGATAAAATCATCCTTTATTAACATCTTGAATAATATGGATTATTCTGTTAAAGGCTATATCAATATTGGCACAATAATGTATTGATAATATGATTCCTGTGATAATTTGAATAATTAAACATAGGCCTAGTAAGGATCCAAAATTTCATCAAATATTAATATTAATTGGGGTAGGCAAAAAAATTAGGGAATTATTTAAGATTTTTAATAATTTAATTTTTTTTTAAATAGATTTATTCATAAAGATATATTTGTCGTAAAGGTCTTTTTAATTTATAACAAATATTTATAATTATAATTAAAGAAAAATAAAGGTATAGTATCAGGAATGTTAATGTAAATTTATTAAAATTAAAAAGTTCATTTAATTTAATTTCATTATATTCTTCAAAGGTATTAAAATTTAAATTTCATAATTCTTGATTATTTAAATTTGGCTTATTAAATATTAATATTAATACAATAAATAATATTATTATAGGAAATTTTATTAAATTTAATATAATATTATTATAATTAATTTTAAATAAGTTATTGTTAGTTAATCTTGTAATATATATAAATATAATTATTAATCCCCCAATTATTATTAAAGGGAAAATAAATATTATTCAAGATTTGAATAGAATATTTATTTTTAATGAAATTAAAAAAATCACAAAAATTAAAATCGTTAAAAATTTTATGGCATGGAAATTATAAAATTTTATTGGGATTATTAATATAATAATAAGACAAAAATTTAATAGTAATGGGATATTGATAATAATTAATATTATAGAGTCGTAAATTCATGGGAGGATAGATTTTATCATCAAAAAATAGTTTAATAAAATATTAATTTTGGAGATTAATGATATATAATAAGTTATATTTTTTTGAAGCTTTAAAATATTATTAAATTTTAATTTACAAAATTAATGTTTTATTTAAACTATAAAGCTTATTGATAATATAAGTATATTTGTTTATATATATATATACATATTAGTTTCTTTTATATTATTTTATTTTTTTAAACATTTGTTATTAATTTTAATTAGGTTGGAATTTGTAATAACTATTATTTCATATTTAATATACAGTATGCTAGTTTTAGGAGAGGTGAATTTTATTTATATAATTTATTTTTTTGTAATGATAGTTTGTGAGGGGGTTTTAGGCTTGTCTTTAATTGTGGTAATTATTCGATTATATGGGAATGATAATTTAAATTCATTAAATTTAATTAAATGGTAGTAGTAATATTTAGTTTAATTTTTATAATTTTTAATAATATTAATAAAAATTTTAAAATAATATATTTTCAAAGTATTATATTTGTTTATGTAATATTTCTATTTATTAGATATCCATTGAATAGATTAATTTTATTTATAAATTTATATTATAGTTTAGGGGTGGATTTTTATTCATGAGGTTTAATTATATTAAGTTTGTGAATTGTTACAATAATAATTATGACTAGTGAAAAATTTATTTATCAAGGTAAATATTACATAGGTTTAATTTATTTGATTTTGATTTTTTTATTTATAAGATTTTACTCTATAAATATTATATGATTTTATATTTATTTTGAATCTAGGTTAATTCCTGTATTTTTATTAATTTTAGGGTGGGGGTATCAGATTAATCGAATTCAAGCTGGGTTATACATAATATTATATACATTATTTGGTTCAATACCTTTATTATTAATAATTTTTAGTTGATATAAAATAAATTTTTCTTTAGACATAAATATTTGATACAGCAATTATGTATCTTTTTATACTTATTTAATAATAATTATAGGATTTTTAATTAAAATACCAATATATTTTTTACATTTATGGTTGCCGAAAGCTCATGTAGAAGCTCCTGTGATAGGTTCTATGGTTTTAGCTGGTGTGATATTAAAATTAGGGAGATATGGCTTATTACGAGTTATATTAATATTGAGAATGAATTATTTGTATAATAAATTTTTTATTGTTTTTGGGGTATTAGGAGGACTTTATTCTAGATTTATTTGTTTAAATCAAGTAGATATAAAAATTTTAGTTGCATATTCGTCTGTAGTTCATATAAGTTTATTAATACCAGGTTTATTCACTATAATAAATTTTGGATTTTTAGGGGGTTATTTGATGATAATTAGTCATGGATTATGTTCCTCTGGGTTATTTTATTTAGTGAATATTAATTATGAGCGATTAATATCTCGAAGGTTGTATATTAATAAGGGTATAATTAATTATTTACCTTCTCTTAGATTAATATGGTTTTTATTAATTTCTTCAAATTTATCTTTCCCCCCTTCTTTAAATTTATTTTCTGAAATTTTTTTAGTTATTTCAATTATTGAGTGGATGGAAAATATATGAGTATTAATAATTTTTTTAATATTTTTTAGAGCCTTATATTCTTTATATTTATATTCATTTAGACAACAGGGGAAATTTATTAAAGTAAGATTTTTTATGGGGGTAAAATTGAATGAATTTATAATTTTATTATTGCATTGGGTTCCATTAAATGTTATATTTATTATAATTAATATTTTTTTATAATTTTAATAGTTTAAGTTTAAAACATTGATTTGTGGAGTCAAAATTATATAAAATATTTAAAATTATTATTTTTTATTTATATATTTATTTTATGTTTAATTTTATATTATTTAGAGTAATTATTTCTTTATTTTTTTTAATGAATAAATTGATATTTTTAATAGAGTGAGAAATTATTAAAATTTTATCTGTTAGGGTTGAGTATATTATTTTTTTTGATTGAATTAATTTGATATTTATTAGGCTAGTTTTAATTATTTCTATAAGGGTAATTTTATATAGAGTTGAATACATAGGCGAGGATAAAAATTTAGGTCGATTTATTGGATTAGTTTTATTATTTGTAGTTTCAATAATCTTTATAATTATTAGCCCCAATATAATTAGAATTTTATTAGGTTGGGATGGGTTGGCCCTAGTTTCTTACTGTTTAGTGATTTATTATCAAAATGAATCTAGGTTTAATTCAGGGATAGTTACTGTTCTTTTAAATCGGATTGGGGATATTTTTATTTTAATATCAATTGGGTTATTTATAATTATAGGGTCGTGAAATTTTATATTTTTTAATAGAGTTAATAGTTTAATAATAATAATAATTATTTTGATTTCTTTTACAAAGAGAGCCCAAATTCCCTTTTCATCTTGGTTGCCTAAGGCTATAGCTGCCCCAACTCCTGTTTCTTCTTTAGTTCATTCGTCAACTTTAGTTACTGCAGGAGTGTATATTTTAATTCGTTTTAATTATTTAATTAATAGAAATTATAAATTAATAAATTTTATTATATATATATCTTTATTAACTATATTTATAGCGGGGATGGTTGCAAGGATTGAGTTTGATTTAAAAAAGATTATTGCCTTATCTACTTTAAGGCAGTTAGGCGTTATAATATTTAGTTTATCCATTAATATAAGAAATGTTTCATTTTTTCATTTAATGACTCATGCTTTATTTAAGTCAATATTATTTATATGTGCGGGTATTATCATCCACAATATAATTTTAAATCAGGATATCCGATTTATTAGAATAATTTTTTTTAACATGCCAATAGTTAGAATAATTTTTAATTGTTCATCTTTTTCGTTAATAGGCTTGCCTTTTTTATCAGGATTTTTTTCAAAAGATAAAATTTTAGATTTATATTTGATAGGGTATTTAAATCCATTGATATTTTTAATTTTATTTATATCAATAGGGTTAACTAGTGGGTATTCTATGCGATTAATTTATTATTCTTTTATTAAATTTCCTGTGATAAATATTTATTTTAAATTTAATAGGTTTATAAGGGTGATAGTTTATTCTATATTAATTTTATTTATGTATACAATTTTTATAGGATTTATTTTAAGATGATTAATTTTTTCAATAAAAAGGGTAATTTTTTAAAAAATTGAATTGAAATTAATAATTTTTATTTTTATAATCATAGGGATTTTGGTGAGATTAGGGCTATCAAAAAATTTTATAAACATTTTTATATTAATTAATTTGATTAATTATATTAATATATATTATTATATATGGTTTTTGTCTTTATTATATAAATTTGAAGTTATAAAAAAAATATTATTTTTTAATAATTTCAATTATTATTTAGAGAGGGGGTGGAATGATTATTTATTTGGGTCAAATTGAATTAGGTATTTTATATTTATATATAAATATGATTTTATAGACAAAATTATTATGTATGTAATAATTATAATTTATTATTTTATTTTAATTTTATTATATTTATAAATTTAAATAGCTTATAATAAAGTTTAATATTGAAGATATTAAGATGGATTATTCCTTTAGATATTTATAAATAAATTAATTATTATTTTTATAATGAAAATATAATGTTTTTTTTAAACTATGTAAATAAAAATAATAAAGGATTTAAACCATAAATTAGGAAGTTAGAAATTTCCTTAGTTCATACTTATTTTATTAGTTGGAGTATTAATCTCAATTTAATTATTAACAATAATTTACCTCTTTTTGGTTTCAGCTAAGAGATTTAATTCTATATTTCAAGTCGAAATTGAAATCATTTATTATGATACAAAAAAAAAAGATTAATTTAATAAATTTTATTTTAGTCATTTTAAAGCTCCGTCATTTCATTCTAAATAAAGCCCTATCAATAAAATAATTAAGAATAAAAAAGCTATTATAATATTAGTCTCAACTGAGTAGTATAAATATGAGGGGATAAATGGGAAAAAGATAATAATTTCAATATCAAAAATTAAAAAAATTAGGCTAATCGTATAGAATTGGATTGAGAATGGTAAACGAGATGAATTGAAAGGGTCAAATCCGCATTCAAATGGAGATAATTTTTCTCGGATTATTTTTTTTATAGGGGACAATATAAAGTTAATTATTATTAAAATTATTATAATTATTATTAGGATTATAGTTATTAATAATATTAATATCATTTATTTAATCTAAATGAATAGACTTTTTAATTGGAAGTTAAATGTACTTTTTATACTAATAAAATAATAAGATCATCAATATAGGAATGTATAGACGAATAATCATACAACATCTACAAAATGTCAATATCAGGCTCTTGCTTCAAAACAAAAATGATGAGAGTTAGAAAAATGGTCATAATAGATTCGGGCTAAAGTAATTATAATAAATATTGTTCCGATTAAAACATGAATTCCGTGGAAACCAGTAAGTATAAAAAAAATTCTTCCGTAAACAGAATCTGCGATAGTAAATATTGATTCATTATATTCTTCATATTGGAGGTAGGAAAAATATATACCTAATATAATTGTTAAACAAGTGGTTAAATATCCCTTGTATCAATTTTGGTTAATTAAACAGTAATGGGCTCATGTAATTGAAATTCCTGAGGATAATAAAACAATAGTGTTTAATAATGGAGTTTTATAGGGGTCAAATGCTTCAATTATTTTAGGGGGTCATTTTATACCAATTTCAATTCTAGGGGATAGAGATATGTGGAAAAAAGTTCAAAATATTGAGATAAAAAGGAAAACTTCTCTAATAATAAATAAAATTATACCCCATCGTAGTATTTTTGTAATATAGGAGTTATGAGCTCCTTGAAAGGTACTTTCACGAATGATATCCCGCCATCATTGGAAAGATGTTAGGGTTGTTCTTAAAACTCCAATAATAAATAAATTAGAATTTGATTCATGAAGAATTTTAATGCCACCTGATAATATAATTATTAATCTTATAGATATTAATAAAGGCCAAGGGCTTAAGGTTACTATATGGAATGGGTGGTTATGGGTGATTATATTTTTTAATGATTTTTTCATATTTAATTAGTTTCCTTAGTGTATAAAGTTCTTAAAATTGTAAATACATATGATTGAATTAGTGAAACACTAAATTCTAGGATTAATAACAGTATTTGTGATAAAATAATTATTAATGATAATAATAGAATAGGGGTTCTTGCAGATTCTCTTATTAATGTTAAAAGTAAGTGACCAGCAATTATATTTGCTGTCAAACGGATTGATAGGGTTAGAGGACGGATAATGTTTCTGATTGTTTCAATTAACACTATAAAAGGTATTAAAATAAGGGGAGTGCCTTGGGGGATTATATGGGCAAAGGCAAAGTTAGTGTTGTTAATTCAAATAAAAATTATTAATCCAAGTCATATTGGCAAAGAAATAGATATAGAGAAAATTAAATGTCTAGACCTAGTAAAAATATATGGGAATATTCCTATAAAATTATTACTTAAAATAAAAATAAATAAAGCAATAAAATAAATTATGTTAATATAGTTAAATTTATTTGATAAAATGATTTTAAACTCTTTTGATAGAAGGGATAAGATTAAATTAAAAAATTTAGTTGCCCGGGATTCTGATAATCAGAATGATATGGGAATGATTAAAAAGTTAAAAATTGAAGAAAATCAATTCAGATCTATATTAGAATTTGTATGAGGGTCAAAAATTGAAAATAAGTTTCTTATCATTTTAAAGTGAAATTTCTTAAAGGACTTACAGATGTACGAGGTAATTTATGAGATTTATTAGCAATATTAAAGTAGCATAAAATTATGTACATTATGAAAATTATAATGAATATTAGATTTATAAACAACCAATTATAAGGAGATATTTGGGGAATTTTATAAAAAAATATTATTTTTAATAATTTTAAAATGACATTTTAATGTTATATTTTTAACTAATTTTTTTCATTAGAAGTATTTTTAATACTATATATTGGTTTAAGAGACCAAGACTTTAATCAGCCATCTAATGATAAAGGATATGACATTACTCATTGTATGAAATTTTGATGATCAGTTCTTTCAATTGTAATTGGTATGAATCTATGATTTATTCCACAAATTTCGGAGCATTGCCCATAATAAAGACCTGGTCGATTCAAATTTATAAGGGTTTGATTAATCCGTCCTGGGATTGAGTCAATTTTTACTCCTAAGGAGGGTACAGTTCATGAATGAATAACGTCTGCAGAATTAGTTAATATGCGAATTTGATTTTTTAAAGGTGAAATTAAATTATTATCGACATCTAATAAACGAAAATTATTTAATTTTATTTCATTATTTTTATCTATAAAAGAATTAAATTTAATATTGTTAAAATCGGAATATTCATATGATCAATATCATTGGTGTCCAATTGATTTAATTGTAAGATTGGGGTTGTAAATTTCATCAGTTAGGTATAAAATTTTTAAAGATGGGATAGCCATATAAATTAGAATTAATATAGGAATTAAAGTTCAAATAATTTCGATATTTTGATTTTGTTGGATGAACTTATTGTTTAAGTTATTAATAAGTAATGAAATGATAATATAAATAATTATAATTGTAATTATTAATAAAATTATTAATGAGTAATCGTGGAAGAATTTTAAATTTTCTATGATAGGGGAATTTGAGTCTTGTATATTAATTATAGATCAAGTTGAAATTTCATTTAAAATTTAAATGAATTTTAATTTTAATGAAATTAACGGAATTTCATTAAATCTATGGTTTAATGGCGGATAATATATACTTATTCATTCAATTGATGAAATTATGAATATTGAACATAAGTTTAATCGTTGGGATGATATTCTTTCTCATATTAAAAAAATAAAGTATATAATTCTTAATATAGAAATTATAGAGCCTATAGAAGATAAAATATTTCATGTTATATATGAATCAGGATAATCTGAATATCGTCGTGGTATACCATTTAATCCTAGAAAATGTTGGGGGAAAAAGGTTAGATTTACTCCAAAAAATATTCTGTAGAATTGAATTTTCAATCATTTTTTATGTAATCTTAAACCAGTTATTAATGGATATCAATAGATAAATCCCCCTATAATTGCAAAGACTGCCCCTATAGAGAGTACATAATGAAAATGTGCTACTACATAATATGTATCATGTAAGATGATATCAATTGAAGAATTAGCTAAGATTACCCCCGTTAATCCTCCAATTGTGAATAGAAAAACAAATCCCAAGCTTCATAAATTGGATGGGTTGAATTTAATTTTTGAACCATGAATTGTGGCTAATCATCTAAAAACTTTAATTCCTGTGGGGATTGCAATAATTATAGTAGCTGATGTAAAATAGGCTCGAGTGTCTACATCTATGCCAATAGTAAATATATGATGGGCTCATACAATAAATCCAAGAAATCCAATTGTTAATATTGCGTAAATTATACCAATGGATCCAAAAGTTTCTTTTTTTCCATTTTGATTAAAAATTATATGTGAGATTATTCCGAATCCAGGTAAAATTAAAATATAGACTTCTGGGTGACCAAAAAATCAAAATAGGTGTTGATATAAAATTGGATCTCCGCCCCCCCCCGATGGATCAAAGAATGTAGTATTGAGATTTCGATCAGTTAAAAGTATAGTAATAGCCCCTGCTAGAACTGGGACAGCTAATAATAATAGGATTGTTGTAATTAATATAGATCAAGTAAATAAAGTTAGTTTTTTAAAACTTATTCTTAAATTTTTTATGTTTATAATTGTGGTAATAAAATTAATGGCACCTATAATAGAGGATAGTCCTGCTAAGTGGAGGGAGAAAATTGCTATGTCTAAGGATATACCTTCGTGATTTAAATTTAGGGACAAGGGAGGGTAAACAGTTCAACCTGTCCCTACTCCTTGATTAATAATATTTCTTAAAATTAATAGGTTAATTGAGGGGGGCAGCAATCAGAATCTTATATTATTTATTCGAGGGAAAGCTATATCAGGGGCCCCTAGTATTAAGGGGATTATTCAATTACCAAAGCCTCCAATTATAATTGGTATTACCATAAAAAAAATTATAATGAAAGCATGTGATGTAATGATAGAATTATATAATTGATCATTATTAATTAGATAGCCAGGGTTTCCTAATTCTATCCGAATCAATAATCTTAGTGATGACCCCAGTATTCCGGATCATATTCCAAAAATAAAATACAAAATTCCAATATCTTTGTGATTAGTTGAAAAGAATCATTTTTGTATAAATTTGTAGTTTAATTAAAATTTTAAATTGCAAATTTAACGATATATTAATAATATAAAATTTTAAGTAATGTGTCTGATTAAAGTAATAAATTGTAAATTTATTAAAAAGATTAAATTTCTTCTTTACTATTAAGATTTAAAATAAATTTTATTTTTAATTTTGAAGATTAATAGTTTGAATTAACTTAAAATCTTATATAATTCAATTATTTATGATTCATAAATTTAAAGGAGATAGGAAAAAAATTATATAAAAAAAATTAATACAGTTTAATTTAAAGTTTTTGTAAAATTAATTAATTTTTAAATTAATTTTATTGGTTAATATTAGTGTTAAGATAATACGAGTATAAAATATAAATGATAAAATTGACATTATAATTAATGTTAATAAAATTATAATATTTAATTTATTAATAAAAATGTTAATAATTGATCATTTTATTATAAATCCTATTAAGGGGGGTAGTCTAGCCATAGATATTAAATTTAATATTAAAATAAATTTAATTTTATTTATTTTTATAAAATTAATATGATTTAAGTAAAAAATTTTAAAATTTTTAAATAGTAATATTACAGGGAAGTTTAAAATTATATAGAGTAAAAAATATATAATTATTATACTTTCATTAATTAATAAAATGATTAATATTCAACTTAAATGATTAAGTGATGAGTATCTAATAATAATTCGGATAGATTGATGGTTATTACCTATTATTGTTCTGATTAATGAACTTAAAAGGGATGATAATAATAATAATTTATAAGAATAATTATATATTAATAAAAATAATGGAATGATTTTTTGTCAAATTGATAAGATTATACAATTTATTCAATTTAAGTTATTTATGATATTAATAAATCAATTATGGAAGGGGCTAGCCCCTAGTTTAATAAGAATAGATAAATTAATAATATATATTAATAAATTATTAAAATTTATATAATTATAATTAATAAATATTATTGATCTAGAAAAAATGATTAATGTTGATCTTGAACTTTGAATGATAAAATATTTTATGGCTGATTCTTTATAAAATTTATTTAAAAAAATAATAATTGGGATAAAAGATATTATGTTTAATTCCAATATTATTCATATTGAAAATCAAGAATTTATAGAAATAGAGATAATAGGGGATGAAATTAATATTGGAAAAATTAATAAGTGAATTAAAGATTGAATTATATATATATATATATATATATATATATATATATATATATATATATATATAAATATATATTAATGTATGATGCATATTAATTTTTGAAATTAAAAGAAATAGTTTAATTCTATTAATTATAATAAAGGTAGTTATACATTATTTATTCTATCAAAATAATCCTTTTATCAGGCACTTTATTATAAAAAAGATTTTATGTCTATATTTAGGGTATGAACCTAAAAGCTTACTTAGCTTATTTTTATTTCTAAAAAAATTTTTTATTTATATTTGAATTTTAAATTCAATGCACTATTCTGCCATCTTAGAATTAAATTTATAAGAAATTTATATTCAAATAGTTAAATTTTTTTTAAAATAATTAATTGAGGTAAGGTTGATTTTTAAATAATTATAATTATTTCGATATTTAGTATAAGTTAATTAATGGATTAATTAATTTAATATATATATATAATTAATTAAGTTATTTTAATAAATTATACAATTTTGTTAAAATGTAAATTTAGGGGAATTTTAAAGGAGATATTTGGGGAAGGAGGAAGAATAAGATATTAATTTTGGATAAAATATAGGTTGTATAAATTTTATTTAAAATAATAAAATTGAATAAATTTTAATTAATAAATTTGTATAGATTTTATTGAAATTAATAAATTTATTAAATTTGAGTTAATTTTTATAAAATTATAAGTATATATTAATTTTAAATAAAATTATAAGGCTGTATTAATTTTTAATAAAATTATAAGTTTGTATCAATTTTTAATAAAGTTGAATTTTGTATTAATTTTAATAAAGTTATAAATTTGTATTAATTTTAATAAAGTTATAAATTTGTATTAGGGCTTGATAAAATTATAAATTTGTATTAATTTTTAATAAAGTTATAAATTTGTATTAATTTTAATAAAGTTATAAATTTGTATTAATTTTCAATAAAATTATAACTTTGTATTAATTTTAATAAAATTATAAATTTGTATTAATTTTTAATAAAATTATAAATTTGTATTAATTTTTAATAAAATTATAAATTTGTATTAATTTTTAATAAAATTATAAATTTGTATTAATTTTTAATAAAATTATAAATTTGTATTAATTTTAATAAAATTATAAATTTGTATTAATTTTTAATAAAGTTATAATTTTGTATTAATTTTTAATAAAGTTATAACTTTGTATTAATTTTTAATAAAGTTATAAATTTGCATTAATTTTTAATAAAGTTATAAATTTGAATTAATTTTTAATAAAGTTATAAATTTGTATTAATTTTTAATAAAGTTAAAAATTTGTATTAATTTTTAATAAAGCTATAAATTTGTATTAATTTTTAATAAAATTATAAGTTTGTATTAATTTTTAATAAAGTTATAAATTTGTATTAATTTTTAATAAAGTTATAAATTTGCATTAATTTTTAATAAAGTTATAAATTTGCATTAATTTTTAATAAAGTTATAAATTTGTATTAATTTTTAATAAAATTATAAGTTTGTATTAATTTTTAATAAAATTATAAATTTGTATTAATTTTTTTATAAAATTATAAATTTGTATTAATTTTTAATAAAATTATAAATTTGTATTAATTTTTTTATAAAATTATAAATTTGTATTAATTTTTAATAAAATTATAAATTTGTATTAATTTTTAATAAAATTATAAATTTGTATTAATTTTTAATAAAATTATAAATTTGTATTAATTTTTAATAAAATTAGAAATTTGTATTAATTTTTAATAAAATTATAAATTTGTATTAATTTTTAATAAAATTATAAATTTGTATTAATTTTTAATAAAATTATAAATTTGTATTAATTTTTAATAAAATTATAAATTTGTATTAATTTTTAATAAAATTATAAATTTGTATTAATTTTTAATAAAATTATAAATTTGTATTAATTTTTAATAAAATTATAAATTTGTATTAATTTTTAATAAAATTATAAATTTGTATTAATTTTTAATAAAATTATAAATTTGTATTAATTTTTAATAAAATTATAAATTTGTATTAATTTTTAATAAAATTATAAATTTGTATTAATTTTTAATAAAATTATAAATTTGTATTAATTTTTAATAAAATTATAAATTTGTATTAATTTTTAATAAAATTATAAATTTGTATTAATTTTTAATAAAATTATAAATTTGTATTAATTTTTAATAAAATTATAAATTTGTATTAATTTTTAATAAAATTATAAATTTGTATTAATTTTTAATAAAATTATAAATTTGTATTAATTTTTGATAAAATTATAAATTTGTATTAATTTTTAATAAAATTATAAATTTGTATTAATTTTAATAAAATTATAAATTTGTATTAATTTTTAATAAAATTATAAATTTGTATTAATTTTTAATAAAATTATAAATTTGTATTAATTTTTAATAAAATTATAAATTTGTATTAATTTTTAATAAAATTATAAATTTGTATTAATTTTTAATAAAATTATAAATTTGTATTAATTTTTAATAAAATTATAAATTTGTATTAATTTTTAATAAAATTATAAATTTGTATTAATTTTTAATAAAATTATAAATTTGTATTAATTTTTAATAAAATTATAAATTTGTATTAATTTTTAATAAAATTATAAATTTGTATTAATTTTTAATAAAATTATAAATTTGTATTAATTTTTAATAAAATTATAAATTTGTATTAATTTTTAATAAAATTATAAATTTGTATTAATTTTTAATAAAATTATAAATTTGTATTAATTTTTAATAAAATTATAAATCTGTATTAATTTTTAATAAAATTATAAATTTGTATTAATTTTTAATAAAATTATAAATTTGTATTAATTTTTAATAAAATTATAAATTTGTATTAATTTTTAATAAAATTATAAATTTGTATTAATTTTTAATAAAATTATAAATCTGTATTAATTTTTAATAAAATTATAAATTTGTATTAATTTTTAATAAAATTATAAATTTGTATTAATTTTTAATAAAATTATAAATTTGTATTAATTTTTAATAAAATTATAAATTTGTATTAATTTTTAATAAAATTATAAATTTGTATTAATTTTTAATAAAATTATAAATTTGTATTAATTTTTAATAAAATTATAAATTTGTATTAATTTTTAATAAAATTATAAATTTGTATTAATTTTAAATGTAATTATAAATTTGTATTAATTTTAAATGAAATTATAAATTTGTATTAATCTTTAATAAAATTATAAATTTGTGTTAATCTTTAATAAAATTATAAATTTGTATTAATTTTTAATAAAATTATAAATTTGTATTAATTTTTAATACAATTATAAATTTGTATTAATTTTAATATAATTATAAATTTGTATTAATTTTAATAAAGTTATAACTTTGTATTAATTTTTAATAAAGTTATAATTTTGTATTAATTTTAAATAAAGTTATAAATTTGTATTAATTTTTAATAAAGTTATAAATTTGTATTAATTTTAAATGAAACTATAAATTTGTATTAATTTTAAATAAAATTATAAATTTGTATTAATTTTTAATAAAGTTATAAATTTGTATTAAAAATTAATACAATTATAAGTTTGTATTAATTTTTAATAAAATTATAAATTTGTATTAATTTTAAATGAAACTATAAATTTGTATTAATTTCAAATGAAACTATAAATTTGTATTAATTTTAAATGAAACTATAAATTTGTATTAATTTTAAATGAAACTATAAATTTGTATTAATTTAAAATAAAATTATAAATTTGTGTCAATTTTTAATAAAATTATAAATTCGTGTCAATTTTTAATAAAATTATAAATTTGTATTAATTTTCAATAAAATTATAAATTTGTATTAATTTTGAATGAAATTATAAATTTGAATTAATTTTTAATAAAATTATAAATTTGTATTAATTTTAAATGAAATTATAAATTTGTATTAATTTTTAATGCAATCAAAAATTTGTATTAATTTTTAATGAAATTATAAATTTGTATTAATTTTTAATGAAATTATAAATTTGTATTAATTTTTAATGAAATTATAAATTTGTATTAATTTTTAATGAAATTATAAATTTGAATTAATTTATAATGAGATTATAGATTTGTATTAATTTTCAATGAGATTATAGATTTGTATTAATTCTTAATAAAATTATTAATTTGTATTAATTTTTAATTAAATTATAGATTTGTATTAATTTATAATAAAATTATAAATTTATATTAATTTTTAATAAAATTATTAATTTGTATTAATTTTAATTTTAAAAATTAAAAAAAAATTCTGTGTTAATTTAAAATAAGGTATAATTTGCATTAATTTAAGATATGATTTAAATTTTTATTGGCTTAAAATAAGATGTAATTTGTATTAGTTTAAAATAAGATTTAAATTTGGGGGTAATTTAAATAATTTTAAAAATTGATAAATTTATTTAAATTATAAATAAAATAATAAATTTGTTTTAAATTTAGATAAATTAACAAAATTGTATTAATTTAATGTAAATTAATAAGATTTTATAAATTATTTAATAATATTAATATTATTAATATTAATAAATTTATTAATTTATTTTATTTAATTATTAATTTATTAATAATAAATTTTTTCTATATAATAAATTGTTAAAATAAACAATATAATTATATTATTTATAAAATTATATTATATATGTATATATTATATATTAATTTAATTAAATATAATAATAATTAAATAATAATTATTATTTATCATTAATAGTGACATTAATAAAAATAATTATTAAAAATAAAATTTTTAATAATAAATATATTTATATTAGTTTATAAATTCATAAATTTATATTAATAAATTATTTTTAATATATATATATAGTTATTTACTCAGACTAAATTTTCACTAATTCTAATATTATTAATAAATAATTTATTCATTAATTAAATTTTCTATTATTTTATATAATAATTTAATATTAAATATTTAACGAATTTATTATATATTAAAAATTTAACTATATATAGATGTCTGGCAAACGATCATTAATACTTATTTAAGGTAGTGACATTGTATAAATGTGAAGCATTCTATATAGATGCAGAAAAAAAAGAGAATCATTGATTATATATAATCATTGAAGTTAGAATTATTATAAATAAATATATTAACATTTTAATCTATAAAATATTTTAGGGCTTTAATTAATGATTACAAATATTAATAAATTTATTATTATTAATTATAAGTTATTATACAAATAATTAAATGTCAGTCTGGTTGATTTATTTTCACTAATTAATATGGTAAAATATTTTTAATGAAAATTATTTTTAATATTAATATAAATATTATTAATATCGATATTAATATTATTAATATTAATAAATTTATTAGTTTATTTTATTTAATTATTAATTTATTAATAATAAATTTTTTCTATATAATAAATTGTTAAAATAAACAATATAATTATATTATTTATAAAATCATATTATATATGTATATATATATATATTAATTTAATTAAATATAATAATAATTAAATAATAATTATTATTTATCATTAATAGTGACATTAATAAAAATAATTATTAAAAATAAAATTTTTAATAATAAATATATTTATATTAGTTTATAAATTCATATATTTATATTAATAAATTATTTTTAATATATATATATAGTTATTTACTCAGACTAAATTTTCACTAATTCTAATATTATTAATAAATAATTTATTCATTAATTAAATTTTCTATTATTTTATATAATAATTTAATATTAAATATTTAACGAATTTATTATATATTAAAAACTTAACTATATATAGATGTCTGGCAAACGATCATTAATACTTATTTAAGGTAGTGACATTGTATATATGTGAAGCATTCTATATAGATGCAGAAAAAAAAGAGAATCATTGATTATATATAATCATTGAAATTAAAATTATTATAAATAAATATATTAACATTTTAATCTATAAAATATTTTAGGGCTTTAATTAATGATTACAAATATTAATAAATTTATTATTATTAATTATAAGTTATTATACAAATAATTAAATGTCAGTCTGGTTGATTTATTTTCACTAATTAATATGGTGAAATATTTTTAATGAAAATTATTTTTAATATTAATATAAATATTATTAATATCGATATTAATATTATTAATATTAATAAATTTATTAGTTTATTTTATTTATTTATTAATTTATTAATAATATATTTTTTTTATATAATAAATTGTTAAAATAAACAATATAATTATATTATTTATAAAATTATATTATATATGTATATATATATATATTAATTTAATTAAATATAATAATAATTAAATAATAATTATTATTTATCATTAATAGTGACATTAATAAAAATAATTATTAAAAATAAAATTTTTAATAACAAATATATTTATATTAGTTTATAAATTCATATATTTATATTAATAAATTATTTTTAATATATATATATAGTTATTTACTCAGACTAAATTTTCACTAATTCTAATATTATTAATAAATAATTTATTCATTAATTAAATTTTCTATTATTTTATATAATAATTTAATATTAAATATTTAACGAATTTATTATATATTAAAAATTTAACTATATATAGAGGTCTGGCAAACGATCATTAATACTTATTTAAGGTAGTGACATTGTATATATGTGAAGCATTCTATATAGATGCAGAAAAAAAGAGAATCATTGATTATATATAATCATTGAAGTTAGAATTATTATAAATAAATATATTAACATTTTAATCTATAAAATATTTTAGGGCTTTAATTAATGATTACAAATATTAATAAATTTATTATTATTAATTATAAGTTATTATACAAATAATTAAATGTCAGTTTGGTTGATTTATTTTCACTAATTAATATGGTGAAATATTTTTAATGAAAATTATTTTTAATATTAATATAAGCCTATTAATTTATAAAAATTTTATTACTTTAAATATTTATATTAAATTTTAATTTAATGTAAAAAAAAAAAAAAAAAATTTAATTAATATTAAATAATTATTTAATATAAATAATAATTTTATTAAAAAAAATTTTAATAATATAAAAAAAATTTTTATATAGAAGTTTTAATTTTTTTAAGATTTTTAAAGAGAAATTTAATCGAGAGAGTAAAATTCGGGGAAGCCGGCAAATTTTTTTTTTACATAGAAGTTTTAATTTTTTTAAGATTTTTAAAGAGAAATTTAATCGAGAGAGTTAAATTTGGGAAAGCCGGTAAAATTTTTTTTTTTACATAGAAGTTTTAATTTTTTTAAGATTTTTAAAGAGAAATTTAATTGAGAGAGTAAAATTTGGGGAAGCCGGTAAAATTTTTTTTACATAGAAGTTTTAATTTTTTTAAGATTTTTAAAGAGAAATTTAATCGAGAGAGTTAAATTTGGGAAAGCCGGTAAAATTTTTTTTTTTACATAGAAGTTTTAATTTTTTTAAGATTTTTAAAGAGAAATTTAATTGAGAGAGTAAAATTTGGGGAAGCCGGTAAAATTTTTTTTACATAGAAGTTTTAATTTTTTTTAATATTTTTAAAGAGAAATTTAATTGAGAGAGTTAAATTTGGGGAAGCCGGCAAATTTTTTTTTTATATAGAAGTTTTAATTTTTTAAGATTTTTAAAGAGAAATTTAATTGAGAGGATAGAGTTTGGGGGACTGGTAAAAATTTATTTTATATAGAATTTTTTATTTTTAAGATTTTTAAAAATAAATTTAATTGAGAGGATAAATTTTGTGGGTTGGTGAATTTTTTTTAATTTTTGATAATTTAAAAATTTTGTGGGTTGACGAATTTTTTTTAATTTTTGAGAATTTAAAAATCTTGTGGGTCAGTGAAAATTTTTTTTTAATTTTTGAGAATTTAAAAATTTTGTGGGGTGACGAATTTTTTTTTAATTTTTGAGAATTTAAAAATCTTGTGGGCCAGTGAAAATTTTTTTTTAATTTTTGAGAATTTAAAAATCTTGGGGGTTGGTGAATTTTTTTAATTTTTGAGAATTTAAAATTTTTGGAGGTTGGGGAATTTTTAACGATTTTAATTTTTGTGAATTTTAAAATTGATAGAATTAGGAAATTTTTTTTATTATTAAAAAATCTAATAATTTTAAAAGTTAATGGAATTTTTTCATTAATTTAAAAATTTTAATTATTATTAATTATTGAATTTTTAAGAGAAATTTTAAAATATTTTATTTAATAATAATTTTAAATAATTAGTTCTGCAATAATAGATTTTAAATAAAATTTAAAAATATATTTGAATTATAATTGAAATATTATTTAATAATGTAAATTAAAATAATATAATAGTTACTAAATTTTATAAATTGAATTAGAAAAAATATTTTTTATTTAATATTCATTATAAATATAAAAAAGTATAAATTAAACATTTGGGAAAAATATTTGTTTTTAAATTTTTTGAATAAAATTAGTTTTAAAATTTATTTTTAAACAATTATTTTATGAGATTAAATTCTTACGGAGAATTTAATTTAATTTTAAAAATCAAAAAAATTTTGGCTAGCATTATTTGTATAATTTGTATTAAATTTAAATTGTGCGGTTAATTTAATTAGATTTGTTAGATAATTTTGATTTAAAATTAATGTAATTTTTAATCTGGTTATTTTTGGCGTGTTAATTTGAATTTAAATTGGGTTTATTTAATTAAAAAATTAATTTAAAATAATATTTTTTATAGCTTGGGGGGAGTTTAATTTAATTGAATTATTAATGGGAAAATTAATTTAAAATTATTTGTATAGGAATTATTGTATTTTTTTATAATTTGATAGAGTTAAATTTGGGGGAGTTTAATTTAATTGAATTATTAACGGAAAAATTAATTTAAAATTATTTGTATAGGAATTATTGTATTTTTTTATAATTTGATAGAGTTAAATTTGGGGTAGTTTAATTTAATTGAATTATTAATGGAAAAATTAATTTAAAATTATTTGTATAGGAATTATTGTATTTTTTTATAATTTGAGAGAGTTAAATTTGGGGAGTTTAATTTAATTGAATTATTAACGGAAAAATTAATTTAAAATTATTTGCATAGGAATTATTATATTTTTATAATTTGAGAGAGTTAAATTTGGGGAGTTTAATTTAATTGAATTATTAATGGAAAAATTAATTTAAAATTATTTGCATAGGAATTATTATATTTTTATAATTTGATAGAGTTAAATTTGGGGGAGTTTAATTTAATTGAATTATTAATGGAAAAATTAATTTAAAATTATTTGCATAGGAATTATTATATTTTTATAATTTGAGAGAGTTAAATTTGGGGTAGTTTAATTTAATTGAATTATTAATGGGAAAATTAATTTAAAATTATTTGCATAGGAATTATTATATTTTTATAATTTGATAGAGTTAAATTCGGGGGAGTTTAATTTAATTGAATTATTAATGGAAAAATTAATTTAAAATTATTTGCATAGGAATTATTATATTTTTATAATTTGATAGAGTTAAATTTGGGGTAGTTTAATTTAATTGAATTATTAATGGAAAAATTAATTTAAAATTATTTGCATAGGAATTATTATATTTTTATAATTTGAGAGAGTTAAATTTGGGGTAGTTTAATTTAATTGAATTATTAATGGAAAAATTAATTTAAAATTATTTGCATAGGAATTATTATATTTTTATAATTTGATAGAGTTAAATTCGGGGGAGTTTAATTAAATTGAATTATTAATGGAAAAATTAATTTAAAATTATTTGCATAGGAATTATTATATTTTTATAATTTGAGAGAGTTAAATTTGGGGAGTTTAATTTAATTGAATTATTAATGGAAAAATTAATTTAAAATTATTTGCATAGGAATTATTATATTTTTATAATTTGATAGAGTTAAATTTGGGGGAGTTTAATTTAATTGAATTATTAACGGAAAAATTAATTTAAAATTATTTGCATAGGAATTATTATATTTTTATAATTTGAGAGAGTTAAATTTGGGCATTAATTTAATTATTAATAAAAAGTTAATTTGATTTTATTGATAGGGGGTTTAAATTATGAATATTTTATTAGTAAATTGTTAAGTTAAAATTTAAGAATTTAATTTAATTAAAAGGAAAGTTAATTTAAAATTGTTTAGAAATAGGTTGAAGTTAAAAATTTAAATTTTTTTGGTTAAGGGTAAAAAATTTGATTAAATTGGGGTTATTAATTAAAGTTAATATAAATTAGACATTTGATTTAATTTTATTATGATTTTACTATGATTTTTTTATTACTTATATTTTATTTATTAGAAAAAATTTAGGTGGTTAAATATGTTTAAAAAAGTTTAATAGAAAATAATTGTTAGTAAAAAAGATAAATTTATATATTATATTTTTGTAATTTATATAGGAATATTTTTATAAAATTGTTTAACAATAAAAAAAATTAATTTTTTAGTCATTTGCTGGGCAGTAACCGAAATTAGTGTTTAGTCTTAAAATCTTTTTTATTTCTATTAGATTGTAATAGGGATATTTTAACTTAATAAAATTTTCTAATAAAAATAATTAATTTTTTAGCCATTTGCTGGGCAGTAATTGAAATTAGTGTTTAGCCTTAAAATATTTTTTATTTCTATTAGGGTATAATAGGTTAATTTAATCTAATAAAATTTTCTAATAAAAAAAAATTAATTTTTTAGTCATTTGCTGGGCAGTAACCGAAATTAGTGTTTAGCCTTAAAATATTTTTTATTTCTATTAGATTGTAATAGGGATATTTTAACTTAATAAAATTTTCTAATAAAAATAATTAATTTTTTAGCCATTTGCTGGGCAGTAACCGAAATTAGTGTTTAGTCTTAAAATGGTTTTTATTTATATTAGATTATAATAGAGATATTTCAATCTAATAAAATTTTCTAATAAAAAAATTAATTTTTTAGTCATTTGCTGGGCAGTAACCGAAATTAGTGTTTAGTCTTAAAATATTTTTTATTTCTATTAGATTGTAATAGGGATATTTTAACTTAATAAAATTTTCTAATAAAAATAATTAATTTTTTAGTCATTTGCTGGGCAGCAACCGAAATTAGTGTTTAGTCTTAAAATGGTTTTTATTTATATTAGATTAAATAGAGATATTTCAATCTAATAAAATTTTCTAATAAAAATAATTAATTTTTTAGTCATTTGCTGGGCAGTAATTGAAATTAGTGTTTAGTCTTAAAATATTTTTTATTTCTATTAGGGTAATTTAATCTAATAAAATTTTCTAATAAAAAAAATTAATTTTTTAGTCATTTGCTGGGCAGTAATCGAAATTAATGTTTAGCCTTAAAATATTTTTTATTTCTATTAAATTGTAATAGGGATATTTTAATTTAATAAAATTTTCTAATAAAAATAATTAATTTTTTAGTCATTTGCTGGGCAGTAACCGAAATTAGTGTTTAGTCTTAAAATGGTTTTTATTTATATTAGATTATTATAATAGAGATATTTCAATCTAATAAAATTTTCTAATAAAAAAAATTAATTTTTTAGTCATTTGCTGGGCAGTAACCGAAATTAGTGTTTAGCCTTAAAATATTTTTTATTTCTATTAGATTGTAATAGGGATATTTTAACTTAATAAAATTTTCTAATAAAAAAAATTAATTTTTTAGTCATTTGCTGGGCAGTAACCGAAATTGGTGCTTAGTCTTAAAATGTTTTTTATTTTTATTAGATTGTAATAGGGATAGTTTAATTTAATAAAATTTTCTAATAAAAAAAAAATTAATTTTTTAGTCATTTGCTGGGCAGCAACCGAAATTAGTGTTTAGCCTTAAAATATTTTTTATTTCTATTAGATTGTAATAGGGATATTTTAACTTAATAAAATTTTCTAATAAAAATAATTAATTTTTTAGTCATTTGCTGGGCAGTAACCGAAATTAGTGTTTAGTCTTAAAATGGTTTTTATTTATATTAGATTATAATAGAGATATTTCAATCTAATAAAATTTTCTAATAAAAAAAATTAATTTTTTAGTCATTTGCTGGGCAGTAACCGAAATTAGTGTTTAGCCTTAAAATATTTTTTATTTCTATTAGATTGTAATAGGGATATTTTAACTTAATAAAATTTTCTAATAAAAAAAATTAATTTTTTAGTCATTTGCTGGGCAGTAACCGAAATTGGTGCTTAGTCTTAAAATATTTTTTATTTCTATTAGATTGTAATAGGGATATTTTAACTTAATAAAATTTTCTAATAAAAAAAATTAATTTTTTAGCTATTTGTTGGGCAGCAACCGAAATTAGTGTTTAGTCTTAAAATGGTTTTTATTTATATTAGATTATAATAGAGATATTTCAATCTAATAAAATTTTCTAATAAAAAAAATTAATTTTTTAGTTATTTGTTGGGTAGCAACTGAAATTAGTGTTTAGTCTTAAAATATTTTTTATTTCTATTAGGGTATAATAGGTTAATTTAATTTAATAAAATTTTCTAATAAAAAAAATTAATTTTTTAGTCATTTGCTGGGCAGCAACCGAAATTAGTGTTTAGTCTTAAAATATTTTTTATTTCTATTAGATTGTAATAGGGATATTTTAACTTAATAAAATTTTCTAATAAAAATAATTAATTTTTTAGTCATTTGCTGGGCAGTAACCGAAATTAGTGTTTAGTCTTAAAATGGTTTTTATTTATATTAGATTATAATAGAGATATTTCAATCTAATAAAATTTTCTAATAAAAATAATTAATTTTTTAGCCATTTGCTGGGCAGTAACCGAAATTGGTGCTTAGTTTTAAAATATTTTTTATTTCTATTAGATTGTAATAGGGATATTTTAACTTAATAAAATTTTCTAATAAAAATAATTAATTTTTTAGCCATCTGCTGGGCAGTAATTGAAATTGATGCTTAGTCTTTAAATATTTTTTATTTCTATTAGATTGTAACAGGGATATATTATTAATAAAATTTTCTAACAAAAATAATTAATTTTTTTAGCCATTTGTTGGGCAGTAACCGAAATTGGTGCTTAGTCTTAAAATATTTTTTATTTCTATTAGATTATAATAGAGATATTTCAATCTAATAAAATTTTCTAATAAAAATAATTAATTTTTTAGCCATTTGCTGGGCAGTAACCGAAATTGGTGCTTAGTTTTAAAATATTTTTTATTTCTATTAGATTGTAATAGGGATATATTATTAATAAAATTTTCTAACAAAAATAATTAATTTTTTAGCCATCTGCTGGGCAGTAATTGAAATTGATGCTTAGTCTTTAAATATTTTTTATTTCTATTAGATTGTAACAGGGATATATTATTAATAAAATTTTCTAACAAAAATAATTAATTTTTTAGCCATTTGTTGGGCAGTAACCGAAATTGGTGCTTAGTTTTAAAATATTTTTTATTTCTATTATATTGTAATAGGGATATTTTAACTTAATAAAATTTTCTAATAAAAATAATTAATTTTTTAGCCATTTGCTGGGCAGTAACTGAAATTGGTGCTTAGTTTTAAAATATTTTTTATTTCTATTAGATTGTAATAGGGATATTTTAACTTAATAAAATTTTCTAATAAAAATAATTAATTTTTTAGCCATCTGCTGGGCAGCAACCAAAATTAGTGTTTAGCCTTAAAATATTTTTTATTTCTATTAGATTGAATAGGGATATTTTAACTTAATAAAATTTTCTAATAAAAATAATTAATTTTTTAGCCATTTGCTGGGCAGTAACCGAAATTAGTGTTTAGTCTTAAAATGGTTTTTATTTATATTAGATTATAATAGAGATAGTTCAATCTAATAAAATTTTATAATAAAAAAAATTAATTTTTTAGTCATTTGCTGGGCAGTAACCGAAATTAGTGTTTAGCCTTAAAATATTTTTTATTTCTATTAGATTGTAATAGGGATATTTTAACTTAATAAAATTTTCTAATAAAAATAATTAATTTTTTAGCCATTTGCTGGGCAGTAACCGAAATTGGTGCTTAGTCTAAAAATATTTTTTATTTCTATTAGATTGTAATAGGGATATTTTAACTTAATAAAATTTTCTAACAAAAATAATTAATTTTTTAGCCATTTGTTGGGCAGTAACCGAAATTGGTGCTTAGTCTTAAAATATTTTTTATTTCTATTAGATTATAATAGAGATATTTCAATCTAATAAAATTTTCTAATAAAAATAATTAATTTTTTAGCCATTTGCTGGGCAGTAACCGAAATTGGTGCTTAGTTTTAAAATATTTTTTATTTCTATTAGATTGTAATAGGGATATATTATTAATAAAATTTTCTAACAAAAATAATTAATTTTTTAGCCATCTGCTGGGCAGTAATTGAAATTGATGCTTAGTCTTTAAATATTTTTTATTTCTATTAGATTGTAACAGGGATATATTATTAATAAAATTTTCTAACAAAAATAATTAATTTTTTAGCCATTTGTTGGGCAGTAACCGAAATTGGTGCTTAGTTTTAAAATATTTTTTATTTCTATTAGATTGTAATAGGGATATTTTAACTTAATAAAATTTTCTAATAAAAATAATTAATTTTTTAGCCATTTGCTGGGCAGTAACTGAAATTGGTGCTTAGTTTTAAAATATTTTTTATTTCTATTAGATTGTAATAGGGATATTTTAACTTAATAAAATTTTCTAATAAAAATAATTAATTTTTTAGCCATCTGCTGGGCAGTAACCGAAATTAGTGTTTAGCCTTAAAATATTTTTTATTTCTATTAGATTGTAATAGGGATATTTTAACTTAATAAAATTTTCTAATAAAAATAATTAATTTTTTAGCCATTTGCTGGGCAGTAACTGAAATTAGTGTTTAGTCTTAAAATGGTTTTTATTTATATTAGATTATAATAGAGATATTTCAATGTAATAAAATTTTCTAATAAAAAAAATTAATTTTTTAGTCATTTGCTGGGCAGTAACCGAAATTAGTGTTTAGCCTTAAAATATTTTTTATTTCTATTAGATTGTAATAGGGATATTTTAACTTAATAAAATTTTCTAATAAAAATAATTAATTTTTTAGCCATTTGCTGGGCAGTAACCGAAATTGGTGCTTAGTCTTAAAATATTTTTTATTTCTATTAGATTGTAATAGGGATATTTTAACTTAATAAAATTTTCTAATAAAAATAATTAATTTTTTAGCCATTTGCTGGGCAGTAACCGAAATTAGTGTTTAGTCTTAAAATGGTTTTTATTTATATTAGATTATAATAGAGATATTTCAATCTAATAAAATTTTCTAATAAAAAAAATTAATTTTTTAGTCATTTGCTGGGCAGTAATCGAAATTAGTGTTTAGCCTTAAAATATTTTTTATTTCTATTAGATTGTAATAGGGATATTTTAACTTAATAAAATTTTCTAATAAAAAAAATTAATTTTTTAGTCATTTGCTGGGCAGTAACCGAAATTGGTGCTTAGTCTTAAAATATTTTTTATTTCTATTAGATTGTAATAGGGATATTTTAACTTAATAAAATTTTCTAATAAAAAAAATTAATTTTTTAGCTATTTGTTGGGCAGCAACCGAAATTAGTGTTTAGTCTTAAAATGGTTTTTATTTATATTAGATTATAATAGAGATATTTCAATCTAATAAAATTTTCTAATAAAAAAAATTAATTTTTTAGTTATTTGTTGGGTAGCAACTGAAATTAGTGTTTAGTCTTAAAATATTTTTTATTTTTATTAGGGTATAATAGGTTAATTTAATTTAATAAAATTTTCTAATAAAAAAAATTAATTTTTTAGTCATTTGCTGGGTAGCAACCGAAATTAGTGTTTAGTCTTAAAATATTTTTTATTTCTATTAGATTGTAATAGGGATATTTTAACTTAATAAAATTTTCTAATAAAAATAATTAATTTTTTAGTCATTTGCTGGGCAGTAACCGAAATTAGTGTTTAGTCTTAAAATGGTTTTTATTTATATTAGATTATAATAGAGATATTTCAATCTAATAAAATTTTCTAATAAAAATAATTAATTTTTTAGCCATTTGCTGGGCAGTAACCGAAATTGGTGCTTAGTCTTAAAATATTTTTTATTTCTATTAGATTGTAATAGGGATATTTTAACTTAATAAAATTTTCTAATAAAAAAAATTAATTTTTTTTAGTCATCTGCTGGGCAGTAATTGAAATTGATGCTTAGTCTTGAAATATTTTTTATTTCTATTAGATTGTAATAGGGATAGTTTAATTTAATAAAATTTTCTAATAAAAAAAATTAATTTTTTTAGTCATTTGTTGGGCATTAATTGAAATTAATGCTAAGTCTTTAAATGTTTTTTATTTATATTAGATTATAATAGGGATAATTTAACTTAATAAAATTTTTTAATAAAAAAAAAATTAATTTTTTAGTCATTTGCTGGGCAGTAACCGAAATTAGTGTTTAGCCTTAAAATATTTTTTATTTCTATTAGATTGTAATAGGGATATTTTAATTTAATAAAATTTTCTAATAAAAATAATTAATTTTTTAGTCATTTGCTGGGCAGCAACCGAAATTAGTGTTTAGTCTTAAAATGGTTTTTATTTATATTAGGTTACAATAGAGATATTTTAATCTAATAAAATTTTCTAATAAAAATAATTAATTTTTTAGGCATTTGCTGGGCAGTAATCGAAATTAGTGGTTAGTTTTAAAATACTTTTTATTTTTATTAGGGTATAATAGGGTAATTTAATTTAATAAAATTTTCTAATAAAAATAATTAATTTTTTAGCCATTTGCTGGGCAGTAATTGAAATTAGTGTTTAGCCTTAAAATATTTTTTATTCCTATTAGATTGTAATAGGGATATTTTAACTTAATAAAATTTTCTAATAAAAATAATTAATTTTTTAGTCATTTGCTGGGCAGCAACCGAAATTAGTGTTTAGTCTTAAAATGGTTTTTATTTATATTAGATTACAATAGAGATATTTCAATCTAATAAAATTTTCTAATAAAAAAATTAATTTTTTAGTCATTTGCTGGGCAGTAACCGAAATTAGTGTTTAGCCTTAAAATATTTTTTATTTCTATTAGATTGTAATAGGGATATTTTAATTTAATAAAATTTTCTAATAAAAATAATTAATTTTTTAGTCATTTGCTGGGCAGCAACCGAAATTAGTGTTTAGTCTTAAAATGGTTTTTATTTATATTAGGTTACAATAGAGATATTTTAATCTAATAAAATTTTCTAATAAAAATAATTAATTTTTTAGGCATTTGCTGGGCAGTAATCGAAATTAGTGGTTAGTTTTAAAATACTTTTTATTTTTATTAGGGTATAATAGGGTAATTTAATTTAATAAAATTTTCTAATAAAAATAATTAATTTTTTAGCCATTTGCTGGGCAGTAATTGAAATTAGTGTTTAGCCTTAAAATATTTTTTATTCCTATTAGATTGTAATAGGGATATTTTAACTTAATAAAATTTTCTAATAAAAATAATTAATTTTTTAGTTATTTGCTGGGCAGCAACCGAAATTAGTGTTTAGTCTTAAAATGGTTTATATTTATATTAGATTATAATAGAGATATTTCAATCTAATAAAATTTTCTAATAAAAAAATTAATTTTTTAGTCATTCGCTGGGCAGTAACCGAAATTAGTGTTTAGCCTTAAAATATTTTTTATTTCTATTAGATTGTAATAGGGATATTTTAACTTAATAAAATTTTCTAATAAAAATAATTAATTTTTTAGCCATTTGCTGGGCAGTAACCGAAATTAGTGTTTAGTCTTAAAATGGTTTTTATTTATATTGGGCTATAATAGAGATATTTTAATCTAATAAAATTTTCTAATAAAAATAATTAATTTTTTAGTCATTTGCTGGGCATTAATTGAAATTAGTGGTTAGTTTTAAAATATTTTTTATTTCTATTAGGGTACAATAGGTTAATTTAATCTAATAAAAATAATTAATTTTTAGTCATTTGCTGGGAAGTAACCGAAATTATTATTTAGTCTTAAAATATTTTTTATTTCTATTAGGGTACAATAGGTTAATTTAATCTAATAAAAATAATTAATTTTTAGCCATTTGCTGGGAAGTAACCGAAATTATTATTTAGTCTTAAAATATTTTTTATTTCTATTAGGGTACAATAGGTTAATTTAATCTAATAAAATTTTCTAATAAAAAAAATTAATTTTTTAGTCATTTGTTGGGCAGCAACCGAAATTAGTGTTTAGCCTTAAAATATTTTTTATTTCTATTAGATTGTAACAGGGATACTTTAACTTAATAAAATTTTCTAAAAAAATAATTAATTTTTAGCCATTTGTTGGGCGGCAACCGAAATTAGTGTTTAGTCTTAAAATGGTTTTCATTAATATTAGATTATAATAGAGATATTTCAATCTAATAAAATTTTCTAATAAAAAAAATTAATTTTTAGCCATTTGCTGGGCAGTAATCGAAATTAGTGTTTAGTCTTAAAATGGTTTTTATTTATATTAGATTGTAATAAGGATATTTTAACTTAATAAAATTTTCTAATAAAAATAATTAATTTTTTAGCCATTTGCTGGGCAGCAACCGAAATTAGTGTTTAGTCTTAAAATGGTTTTTATTTATATTAGATTATAATGGAGATATTTCAATTTAATAAAATTTTCTAATAAAAAAATTAATTTTTTAGTCATTTGCCGGGCAGTAACCGAAATTAGTGTTTAGTCTTAAAATATTTTTTATTTCTATTAGATTGTAATAGGGATATTTTAACTTAATAAAATTTTCTAATAAAAATAATTAATTTTTTAGTCATTTGCTGGGCAGTAACCGAAATTAGTGTTTAGCCTTAAAATATTTTTTATTTCTATTAGATTGTAATAGGGATATTTTAACTTAATAAAATTTTCTAATAAAAAAAATTAATTTTTTAGTCATTTGCTGGGCAGTAACCGAAATTGGTGCTTAGTCTTAAAATGTTTTTTATTTTTATTAGATTGTAATAGGGATAGTTTAATTTAATAAAATTTTCTAATAAAAAAAAAATTAATTTTTTAGTCATTTGCTGGGCAGCAACCGAAATTAGTGTTTAGCCTTAAAATATTTTTTATTTCTATTAGATTGTAATAGGGATATTTTAACTTAATAAAATTTTCTAATAAAAATAATTAATTTTTTAGTCATTTGCTGGGCAGTAACCGAAATTAGTGTTTAGTCTTAAAATGGTTTTTATTTATATTAGATTATAATAGAGATATTTCAATCTAATAAAATTTTCTAATAAAAAAAATTAATTTTTTAGTCATTTGCTGGGCAGTAACCGAAATTAGTGTTTAGCCTTAAAATATTTTTTATTTCTATTAGATTGTAATAGGGATATTTTAACTTAATAAAATTTTCTAATAAAAAAAATTAATTTTTTAGTCATTTGCTGGGCAGTAACCGAAATTGGTGCTTAGTCTTAAAATATTTTTTATTTCTATTAGATTGTAATAGGGATATTTTAACTTAATAAAATTTTCTAATAAAAAAAATTAATTTTTTAGCTATTTGTTGGGCAGCAACCGAAATTAGTGTTTAGTCTTAAAATGGTTTTTATTTATATTAGATTATAATAGAGATATTTCAATCTAATAAAATTTTCTAATAAAAAAAATTAATTTTTTAGTTATTTGTTGGGTAGCAACTGAAATTAGTGTTTAGTCTTAAAATATTTTTTATTTCTATTAGGGTATAATAGGTTAATTTAATTTAATAAAATTTTCTAATAAAAAAAATTAATTTTTTAGTCATTTGCTGGGCAGCAACCGAAATTAGTGTTTAGTCTTAAAATATTTTTTATTTCTATTAGATTGTAATAGGGATATTTTAACTTAATAAAATTTTCTAATAAAAATAATTAATTTTTTAGTCATTTGCTGGGCAGTAACCGAAATTAGTGTTTAGTCTTAAAATGGTTTTTATTTATATTAGATTATAATAGAGATATTTCAATCTAATAAAATTTTCTAATAAAAATAATTAATTTTTTAGCCATTTGCTGGGCAGTAACCGAAATTGGTGCTTAGTTTTAAAATATTTTTTATTTCTATTAGATTGTAATAGGGATATTTTAACTTAATAAAATTTTCTAATAAAAATAATTAATTTTTTAGCCATCTGCTGGGCAGTAATTGAAATTGATGCTTAGTCTTTAAATATTTTTTATTTCTATTAGATTGTAACAGGGATATATTATTAATAAAATTTTCTAACAAAAATAATTAATTTTTTTAGCCATTTGTTGGGCAGTAACCGAAATTGGTGCTTAGTCTTAAAATATTTTTTATTTCTATTAGATTATAATAGAGATATTTCAATCTAATAAAATTTTCTAATAAAAATAATTAATTTTTTAGCCATTTGCTGGGCAGTAACCGAAATTGGTGCTTAGTTTTAAAATATTTTTTATTTCTATTAGATTGTAATAGGGATATATTATTAATAAAATTTTCTAACAAAAATAATTAATTTTTTAGCCATCTGCTGGGCAGTAATTGAAATTGATGCTTAGTCTTTAAATATTTTTTATTTCTATTAGATTGTAACAGGGATATATTATTAATAAAATTTTCTAACAAAAATAATTAATTTTTTAGCCATTTGTTGGGCAGTAACCGAAATTGGTGCTTAGTTTTAAAATATTTTTTATTTCTATTATATTGTAATAGGGATATTTTAACTTAATAAAATTTTCTAATAAAAATAATTAATTTTTAGCCATTTGCTGGGCAGTAACTGAAATTGGTGCTTAGTTTTAAAATATTTTTTATTTCTATTAGATTGTAATAGGGATATTTTAACTTAATAAAATTTTCTAATAAAAATAATTAATTTTTTAGCCATCTGCTGGGCAACAACCAAAATTAGTGTTTAGCCTTAAAATATTTTTTATTTCTATTAGATTGAATAGGGATATTTTAACTTAATAAAATTTTCTAATAAAAATAATTAATTTTTTAGCCATTTGCTGGGCAGTAACCGAAATTAGTGTTTAGTCTTAAAATGGTTTTTATTTATATTAGATTATAATAGAGATATTTCAATCTAATAAAATTTTATAATAAAAAAAATTAATTTTTTAGTCATTTGCTGGGCAGTAACCGAAATTAGTGTTTAGCCTTAAAATATTTTTTATTTCTATTAGATTGTAATAGGGATATTTTAACTTAATAAAATTTTCTAATAAAAATAATTAATTTTTTAGCCATTTGCTGGGCAGTAACCGAAATTGGTGCTTAGTCTTAAAATATTTTTTATTTCTATTAGATTGTAATAGGGATATTTTAACTTAATAAAATTTTCTAACAAAAATAATTAATTTTTTAGCCATTTGTTGGGCAGTAACCGAAATTGGTGCTTAGTCTTAAAATATTTTTTATTTCTATTAGATTATAATAGAGATATTTCAATCTAATAAAATTTTCTAATAAAAATAATTAATTTTTTAGCCATTTGCTGGGCAGTAACCGAAATTGGTGCTTAGTTTTAAAATATTTTTTATTTCTATTAGATTGTAATAGGGATATATTATTAATAAAATTTTCTAACAAAAATAATTAATTTTTTAGCCATCTGCTGGGCAGTAATTGAAATTGATGCTTAGTCTTTAAATATTTTTTATTTCTATTAGATTGTAACAGGGATATATTATTAATAAAATTTTCTAACAAAAATAATTAATTTTTTAGCCATTTGTTGGGCAGTAACCGAAATTGGTGCTTAGTTTTAAAATATTTTTTATTTCTATTAGATTGTAATAGGGATATTTTAACTTAATAAAATTTTCTAATAAAAATAATTAATTTTTTAGCCATTTGCTGGGCAGTAACTGAAATTGGTGCTTAGTTTTAAAATATTTTTTATTTCTATTAGATTGTAATAGGGATATTTTAACTTAATAAAATTTTCTAATAAAAATAATTAATTTTTTAGCCATCTGCTGGGCAGTAACCGAAATTAGTGTTTAGCCTTAAAATATTTTTTATTTCTATTAGATTGTAATAGGGATATTTTAACTTAATAAAATTTTCTAATAAAAATAATTAATTTTTTAGCCATTTGCTGGGCAGTAACTGAAATTAGTGTTTAGTCTTAAAATGGTTTTTATTTATATTAGATTATAATAGAGATATTTCAATGTAATAAAATTTTCTAATAAAAAAAATTAATTTTTTAGTCATTTGCTGGGCAGTAACCGAAATTAGTGTTTAGCCTTAAAATATTTTTTATTTCTATTAGATTGTAATAGGGATATTTTAACTTAATAAAATTTTCTAATAAAAATAATTAATTTTTTAGCCATTTGCTGGGCAGTAACCGAAATTGGTGCTTAGTCTTAAAATATTTTTTATTTCTATTAGATTGTAATAGGGATATTTTAACTTAATAAAATTTTCTAATAAAAATAATTAATTTTTTAGCCATTTGCTGGGCAGTAACCGAAATTAGTGTTTAGTCTTAAAATGGTTTTTATTTATATTAGATTATAATAGAGATATTTCAATCTAATAAAATTTTCTAATAAAAAAAATTAATTTTTTAGTCATTTGCTGGGCAGTAATCGAAATTAGTGTTTAGCCTTAAAATATTTTTTATTTCTATTAGATTGTAATAGGGATATTTTAACTTAATAAAATTTTCTAATAAAAAAAATTAATTTTTTAGTCATTTGCTGGGCAGTAACCGAAATTGGTGCTTAGTCTTAAAATATTTTTTATTTCTATTAGATTGTAATAGGGATATTTTAACTTAATAAAATTTTCTAATAAAAAAAATTAATTTTTTAGCTATTTGTTGGGCAGCAACCGAAATTAGTGTTTAGTCTTAAAATGGTTTTTATTTATATTAGATTATAATAGAGATATTTCAATCTAATAAAATTTTCTAATAAAAAAAATTAATTTTTTAGTTATTTGTTGGGTAGCAACTGAAATTAGTGTTTAGTCTTAAAATATTTTTTATTTTTATTAGGGTATAATAGGTTAATTTAATTTAATAAAATTTTCTAATAAAAAAAATTAATTTTTTAGTCATTTGCTGGGTAGCAACCGAAATTAGTGTTTAGTCTTAAAATATTTTTTATTTCTATTAGATTGTAATAGGGATATTTTAACTTAATAAAATTTTCTAATAAAAATAATTAATTTTTTAGTCATTTGCTGGGCAGTAACCGAAATTAGTGTTTAGTCTTAAAATGGTTTTTATTTATATTAGATTATAATAGAGATATTTCAATCTAATAAAATTTTCTAATAAAAATAATTAATTTTTTAGCCATTTGCTGGGCAGTAACCGAAATTGGTGCTTAGTCTTAAAATATTTTTTATTTCTATTAGATTGTAATAGGGATATTTTAACTTAATAAAATTTTCTAATAAAAAAAATTAATTTTTTTTAGTCATCTGCTGGGCAGTAATTGAAATTGATGCTTAGTCTTGAAATATTTTTTATTTCTATTAGATTGTAATAGGGATAGTTTAATTTAATAAAATTTTCTAATAAAAAAAAATTAATTTTTTTAGTCATTTGTTGGGCATTAATTGAAATTAATGCTAAGTCTTTAAATGTTTTTTATTTATATTAGATTATAATAGGGATAATTTAACTTAATAAAATTTTTTAATAAAAAAAAAATTAATTTTTTAGTCATTTGCTGGGCAGTAACCGAAATTAGTGTTTAGCCTTAAAATATTTTTTATTTCTATTAGATTGTAATAGGGATATTTTAATTTAATAAAATTTTCTAATAAAAATAATTAATTTTTTAGTCATTTGCTGGGCAGCAACCGAAATTAGTGTTTAGTCTTAAAATGGTTTTTATTTATATTAGGTTACAATAGAGATATTTTAATCTAATAAAATTTTCTAATAAAAATAATTAATTTTTTAGGCATTTGCTGGGCAGTAATCGAAATTAGTGGTTAGTTTTAAAATACTTTTTATTTTTATTAGGGTATAATAGGGTAATTTAATTTAATAAAATTTTCTAATAAAAATAATTAATTTTTTAGCCATTTGCTGGGCAGTAATTGAAATTAGTGTTTAGCCTTAAAATATTTTTTATTCCTATTAGATTGTAATAGGGATATTTTAACTTAATAAAATTTTCTAATAAAAATAATTAATTTTTTAGTCATTTGCTGGGCAGCAACCGAAATTAGTGTTTAGTCTTAAAATGGTTTTTATTTATATTAGATTACAATAGAGATATTTCAATCTAATAAAATTTTCTAATAAAAAAATTAATTTTTTAGTCATTTGCTGGGCAGTAACCGAAATTAGTGTTTAGCCTTAAAATATTTTTTATTTCTATTAGATTGTAATAGGGATATTTTAATTTAATAAAATTTTCTAATAAAAATAATTAATTTTTTAGTCATTTGCTGGGCAGCAACCGAAATTAGTGTTTAGTCTTAAAATGGTTTTTATTTATATTAGGTTACAATAGAGATATTTTAATCTAATAAAATTTTCTAATAAAAATAATTAATTTTTTAGGCATTTGCTGGGCAGTAATCGAAATTAGTGGTTAGTTTTAAAATACTTTTTATTTTTATTAGGGTATAATAGGGTAATTTAATTTAATAAAATTTTCTAATAAAAATAATTAATTTTTTAGCCATTTGCTGGGCAGTAATTGAAATTAGTGTTTAGCCTTAAAATATTTTTTATTCCTATTAGATTGTAATAGGGATATTTTAACTTAATAAAATTTTCTAATAAAAATAATTAATTTTTTAGTTATTTGCTGGGCAGCAACCGAAATTAGTGTTTAGTCTTAAAATGGTTTATATTTATATTAGATTATAATAGAGATATTTCAATCTAATAAAATTTTCTAATAAAAAAATTAATTTTTTAGTCATTCGCTGGGCAGTAACCGAAATTAGTGTTTAGCCTTAAAATATTTTTTATTTCTATTAGATTGTAATAGGGATATTTTAACTTAATAAAACTTTCTAATAAAAATAATTAATTTTTTAGCCATTTGCTGGGCAGTAACCGAAATTAGTGTTTAGTCTTAAAATGGTTTTTATTTATATTGGGCTATAATAGAGATATTTTAATCTAATAAAATTTTCTAATAAAAATAATTAATTTTTTAGTCATTTGCTGGGCATTAATTGAAATTAGTGGTTAGTTTTAAAATATTTTTTATTTCTATTAGGGTACAATAGGTTAATTTAATCTAATAAAAATAATTAATTTTTAGTCATTTGCTGGGAAGTAACCGAAATTATTATTTAGTCTTAAAATATTTTTTATTTCTATTAGGGTACAATAGGTTAATTTAATCTAATAAAAATAATTAATTTTTAGCCATTTGCTGGGAAGTAACCGAAATTATTATTTAGTCTTAAAATATTTTTTATTTCTATTAGGGTACAATAGGTTAATTTAATCTAATAAAATTTTCTAATAAAAAAAATTAATTTTTTAGTCATTTGTTGGGCAGCAACCGAAATTAGTGTTTAGCCTTAAAATATTTTTTATTTCTATTAGATTGTAACAGGGATACTTTAACTTAATAAAATTTTCTAAAAAAATAATTAATTTTTAGCCATTTGTTGGGCGGCAACCGAAATTAGTGTTTAGTCTTAAAATGGTTTTCATTAATATTAGATTATAATAGAGATATTTCAATCTAATAAAATTTTCTAATAAAAAAAATTAATTTTTAGCCATTTGCTGGGCAGTAATCGAAATTAGTGTTTAGTCTTAAAATGGTTTTTATTTATATTAGATTGTAATAAGGATATTTTAACTTAATAAAATTTTCTAATAAAAATAATTAATTTTTTAGCCATTTGCTGGGCAGCAACCGAAATTAGTGTTTAGTCTTAAAATGGTTTTTATTTATATTAGATTATAATGGAGATATTTCAATTTAATAAAATTTTCTAATAAAAAAATTAATTTTTTAGTCATTTGCCGGGCAGTAACCGAAATTAGTGTTTAGTCTTAAAATATTTTTTATTTCTATTAGATTGTAATAGGGATATTTTAACTTAATAAAATTTTCTAATAAAAATAATTAATTTTTTAGCCATTTGCTGGGCAGCAATCGAAATTAGTGTTTAGTCTTAAAATGGTTTTTATTTATATTAGATTATAATGGAGATATTTCAATTTAATAAAATTTTTTAATAAAAAAAATTAATTTTTTAGTCATTTGCTGGGCAGAAACTGAAATTAGTGATTAGTCTTTAAATATTTTTTATTTCTATTAGATTGTAATAGGGATATTTTAACTTAATAAAATTTTCTAATAAAAATAAATAATTTTTTAGCCATTTGCTGGGCAGCAACCGAAATTAGTGTTTAGTCTTAAAATGGTTTTTATTTATATTAGATTATAATAGAGATATTTCAATCTAATAAAATTTTCTAACAAAAAAATTAATTTTTTAGTCATTTGCTGGGCAGCAACCGAAATTAGTGTTTAGCCTTAAAATATATTTTATTTCTATTAGATTGTAATAGGGATATTTTAACTTAATAAAATTTTCTAATAAAAATAATTAATTTTTTAGCCATTTGTTGGGCAGTAACCGAAATTAGTGTTTAGTCTTAAAATGGTTTTTATTTATATTAGATTATAATAGAGATATTTCAATTTAATAAAATTTTCTAATAAAAAAAATTAATTTTTTAGTCATTTGTTGGGCAGTAACCGAAATTAGTGTTTAGCCTTAAAATATTTTTTATTTCTATTAGATTGTAACAGGGATACTTTAACTTAATAAAATTTTCTAATAAAAATAATTAATTTTTTAGCCATTTGTTGGGCGGCACCGAAATTAGTGTTTAGTCTTAAAATGGTTTTCATTAATATTAGATTATAATAGAGATATTTCAATCTAATAAAATTTTCTAATAAAAAAAATTAATTTTTAGCCATTTGTTGGGCGGCAACCGAAATTAGTGTTTAGTCTTAAAATGGTTTTCATTAATATTAGATTATAATAGAGATATTTCAATCTAATAAAATTTTCTAATAAAAAAAATTAATTTTTAGCCATTTGCTGGGCAGTAATCGAAATTAGTGTTTAGTCTTAAAATGGTTTTTATTTATATTAGATTGTAATAGGGATATTTTAACTTAATAAAATTTTCTAATAAAAATAATTAATTTTTTAGCCATTTGCTGGGCAGCAACCGAAATTAGTGTTTAGTCTTAAAATGGTTTTTATTTATATTAGATTATAATGGAGATATTTCAATTTAATAAAATTTTCTAATAAAAAAATTAATTTTTTAGTCATTTGCCGGGCAGTAACCGAAATTAGTGTTTAGTCTTAAAATATTTTTTATTTCTATTAGATTGTAATAGGGATATTTTAACTTAATAAAATTTTCTAATAAAAATAATTAATTTTTTAGTCATTTGCTGGGCAGCAACCGAAATTAGTGTTTAGTCTTAAAATGGTTTTTATTTATATTAGGTTACAATAGAGATATTTTAATCTAATAAAATTTTCTAATAAAAATAATTAATTTTTTAGGCATTTGCTGGGCAGTAATCGAAATTAGTGGTTAGTTTTAAAATACTTTTTATTTTTATTAGGGTAAAATAGAGTAATTTAATTTAATAAAATTTTCTAATAAAAATAATTAATTTTTTAGCCATTTGCTGGGCAGTAATTGAAATTAGTGTTTAGCCTTAAAATATTTTTTATTCCTATTAGATTGTAATAGGGATATTTTAACTTAATAAAATTTTCTAATAAAAATAATTAATTTTTTAGTCATTTGCTGGGCAGCAACCGAAATTAGTGTTTAGTCTTAAAATGGTTTTTATTTATATTAGATTACAATAGAGATATTTCAATCTAATAAAATTTTCTAATAAAAAAATTAATTTTTTAGTCATTTGCTGGGCAGTAACCGAAATTAGTGTTTAGCCTTAAAATATTTTTTATTTCTATTAGATTGTAATAGGGATATTTTAATTTAATAAAATTTTCTAATAAAAATAATTAATTTTTTAGTCATTTGCTGGGCAGCAACCGAAATTAGTGTTTAGTCTTAAAATGGTTTTTATTTATATTAGGTTACAATAGAGATATTTTAATCTAATAAAATTTTCTAATAAAAATAATTAATTTTTTAGGCATTTGCTGGGCAGTAATCGAAATTAGTGGTTAGTTTTAAAATACTTTTTATTTTTATTAGGGTATAATAGGGTAATTTAATTTAATAAAATTTTCTAATAAAAATAATTAATTTTTTAGCCATTTGCTGGGCAGTAATTGAAATTAGTGTTTAGCCTTAAAATATTTTTTATTCCTATTAGATTGTAATAGGGATATTTTAACTTAATAAAATTTTCTAATAAAAATAATTAATTTTTTAGTTATTTGCTGGGCAGCAACCGAAATTAGTGTTTAGTCTTAAAATGGTTTATATTTATATTAGATTATAATAGAGATATTTCAATCTAATAAAATTTTCTAATAAAAAAATTAATTTTTTAGTCATTCGCTGGGCAGTAACCGAAATTAGTGTTTAGCCTTAAAATATTTTTTATTTCTATTAGATTGTAATAGGGATATTTTAACTTAATAAAATTTTCTAATAAAAAAAATTAATTTTTTAGTCACTTGCCGGGCAGCAACCGAAATTAGTGTTTAGTCTTAAAATGGTTTTTATTAATATTAGATTATAATAGAGATATTTCAATCTAATAAAATTTTCTAATAAAAAAAAATTAATTTTTTAGTCATTTGTCGGGCAGCAACCGAAATTAGTGTTTAGTCTTAAAATGGTTTTTATTAATATTAGATTATAATAGAGATATTTCAATCTAATAAAATTTTCTAATAAAAAAATTAATTTTTTAGTCATTTGCTGGGCAGCAAACGAAATTAGTGGGTAGCCTTAAAATATTTTTTATTTCTATTAGATTGTAATAGGGATATTTTAACTTAATAAAATTTTCTAATAAAAATAATTAATTTTTTAGTCATTTGCTGGGCAGCAACTGAAATTAATGCTAAGTCTTAAAATATTTTTTATTTATATTAGATTATAATAGGGATAATTTAATTTAATAAGTTTTTTCAATTAAAAAAAAAATTAATTTTTATCCATTTGTTGAGCAGTAACTGAAATTAATGCTAAGTTTTAAAATATTTTTTATTTGCATTAAATTATAATAGGGGTAAATTAATTTAATAAAATTTTTTAATAAAAAATTAATTTTTTAGTCATTTGTTGGGCAGAAATTGAAATTAATGTCGAGCCTTAAAATTTTTTTTATTTATATTAGATTATAACAGGGATAATTTAACTTAATAAAATTTTTTAATAAAAAAAAAATTAATTTTTTAGTCATTTGCTGGGCAGCAACCGAAATTAGTGGTTAGCCTTAAAATATTTTTTATCCCTATTAGATTGTAATAGGGATATTTTAATTTAATAAAATTTTCTAATAAAAATAATTAATTTTTTAGTCATTTGTTGGGCAGTAATTGAAATTAGTGTTAAGTTTTAAAATATTTTTTATTTTTATTAGATTGTAATAGGGATATTTTAACTTAATAGAATTTTCTAATAAAAATAATTAATTTTTTAGTCATTTGCTGGGCAGCAACTGAAATTAATGTTAAGTCTTAAAATATTTTTTATTTATATTAGATTATAATAGGGATAATTTAATTTAATAAGTTTTTTCAATTAAAAAAAAAATTAATTTTTATTCATTTGTTGAGCAGTAACTGAAATTAATGCTAAGTTTTAAAATATTTTTTATTTGCATTAAATTATAATAGGGGTAAATTAATTTAATAAAATTTTTTAATAAAAAATTAATTTTTTAGTCATTTGTTGGGCAGAAATTGAAATTAATGTTGAGTCTTAAAATTTTTTTTATTTATATTAGGTTACAATAGGGATGAATTAATTTAATAAAATTTTCTAACAAAAAAATTAATTTTTAGCTATTTGTTGGGCAGTAATTGAAATTAATGTTAAGTCTTAAAATTTTTTTTATTTATATTAGATTATAATAGGGATAATTTAATTTAATAAAATTTTCTAACAAAAAATTAATTTTTTTTAGTTACTTGTGGGTATTGATTGAAATTAATGGTTAGGTTTAATAATATTTTATTTTATATTAGGATATAGGGGGTATTTTTTTATTTAAATTTTAATATAAAAAAAAAATTCATTTATTAAATTATTTATAATTAATAAAAAAGAAATAGGATAAAATTTTAATTTGCAATTAAAAAGGGTTTATACATTTAAACTTATCTTATGGATGTAATTGTTTATAATTATTTACTAAATACTTTTTTTATTAATTTATTAAAATTTTAATTAGTGGGTTAATTATATTATAAATTAATAATAAAATTATTTAATTTTGGTTATAGTATTGATAATTCCTTTTTAGTTTTTAATAAATAATAATTTATTAATAGATATAAATTAATTTTTGTAAAATTTTAATTTAAATAATTTAAATTTTTTAATAGTGAGTATTATTAATTAAATAGATTTATATATAGAATAAGGTGTAATAAAAATTATAAATAAGGTGTAATAAAGAAGGTGTAATTAAGAATAAGGTGTAATAAAAATTATAAATTTGTATTAATTTTAAATAAAATTATAAATTTGTATTAATTTTAAATAAAATTATAAATTTGTATTAATTTTTAATAAAATTAAAAATTTGTATTAATTTTTAATAAAATTATAAATTTGTATTAATCTTTAATAAAATTATAAATTTGTATTAATTTTTAATAAAATTATAAATTTGTATTAATTTTAAATAAAATTATAAATTTGTATTAATTTTAAATAAAATTACAAATTTGTATTAAATTTAATAAAGTTATAAATTTGTATTAATTCCCAGTAACGTTATAATTTTGTATTAATTTTAATAAAGTTATAATTTTGTATTAATTTTAAATAAAGTTATAATTTTGTATTAATTTTAAATAAAGTTATTAATTTGTATTAATTTTTAATAAAGTTATAAATTTGTATTAATTTTAATATAATTATAAGTTTGTATTAATTTTAAATGAAACTATAAATTTATATTAATTTTTAATGAAACTATAAATTTATATTAATTTTTAATGAAATTATAAATTTGTATTAATTTTTAATGAAATTATAAATTTGTATTAATTTAAAATGAAATTATAAGTTTGCATTAATTTTAAATGAAACTATAAATTTATATTAATTTTTAATGAAATTATAAATTTGTATTAATTTTAAATGAAATTATAAATTTGTATTAATTTTAAATGAAATTGTAAATTTGTATTAATTTTTAATAAAATTATAGATTTGTATTAATTTTTAATAAAATTATAGATTTGTATTAATTTTTAATAAAATTATAAATTTGCATCAATTTTTAATAAAATTATAAATTTGTATTAATTTACAATAAAATTATAAATTTGTATTAATTTTGAATGAAATTATAAATTTGAATTAATTTTTAATAAAATTATAAATTTGTATTAATTTTGAATGAAATTATAAATTTGAATTAATTTTTAATAAAATTATAAATTTGTATTAATTTTGAATGAAATTATAAATTTGAATTAATTTTTAATAAAATTATAAATTTGTATTAATTTTGAATGAAATTATAAATTTGAATTAATTTCTAATAAAATTATAAATTTGTATTAATTTTGAATGAAATTATAAATTTGAATTAATTTTTAATAAAATTATAAATTTGTATTAATTTTGAATGAAATTATAAATTTGAATTAATTTTTAATAAAATTATAAAATTGTATTAATTTTTAATGAAATTATAAATTTGTATTAATTTTTAATTAAATTATAAATTTGTATTAATTTTTAATGAAATTATAAATTTGTATTAATTTTTAATGAAATTATAAATTTGTATTAATTTTTAATGAAATTATAAATTTGTATTAATTTTAAATGAAATTACAAATTTGTATTAATTTTTAATGAAATTATAAATTTGTATTAATCTTTTATGAAATTATAAATTTATATTAATTTTTAATGAAATTATAAATTTGAATTAATTTACAATGAGATAGTAGATTTGTATTAATTTTTAATGAGATTATAGATTTGTATAAATTTTTAATAAAATTATTAATTTGTATTAATTTTAATTAAATTAAAGATTTGTATTAATTTACAATAAAATTATAAATTTGTATTAATTTTGAATGAAATTATAAATTTGAATTAATTTTTAATAAAATTATAAATTTGTATTAATTTTGAATGAAATTATAAATTTGAATTAATTTTTAATAAAATTATAAATTTGTATTAATTTTGAATGAAATTATAAATTTGAATTAATTTTTAATAAAATTATAAATTTGTATTAATTTTGGATGAAATTATAAATTTGAATTAATTTTTAATAAAATTATAAATTTGTATTAATTTTTAATAAAATTATAAATTTGTATTAATTTTGAATGAAATTATAAATTTGAATTAATTTTTAATAAAATTATAAATTTGTATTAATTTTGAATGAAATTATAAATTTGAATTAATTTTTAATAAAATTATAAATTTGAATTAATTTTTAATAAAATTATAAATTTGAATTAATTTTTAATAAAATTATAAATTTGTATTAATTTTGAATGAAATTATAAATTTGAATTAATTTTTAATAAAATTATAAATTTGTATTAATTTTTAATGAAATTATAAATTTGTATTAATTTTTAATTAAATTATAAATTTGTATTAATTTTTAATGAAATTATAAATTTGTATTAATTTTTAATTAAATTATAAATTTGTATTAATTTTTAATGAAATTATAAATTTGTATTAATTTTAAATGAAATTACAAATTTGTATTAATTTTTAATGAAATTATAAATTTGTATTAATCTTTTATGAAATTATAAATTTATATTAATTTTTAATGAAATTATAAATTTGAATTAATTTACAATGAGATTATAGATTTGTATTAATTTTTAATGAGATTATAGATTTGTATAAATTTTTAATAAAATTATTAATTTGTATTAATTTTAATTAAATTAAAGATTTGTATTAATTTACAATAAAATTATAAATTTGTATTAATTTTGAATGAAATTATAAATTTGAATTAATTTTTAATAAAATTATAAATTTGTATTAATTTTGAATGAAATTATAAATTTGAATTAATTTTTAATAAAATTATAAATTTGTATTAATTTTGAATGAAATTATAAATTTGAATTAATTTTTAATAAAATTATAAATTTGTATTAATTTTGGATGAAATTATAAATTTGAATTAATTTTTAATAAAATTATAAATTTGTATTAATTTTTAATAAAATTATAAATTTGTATTAATTTTGAATGAAATTATAAATTTGAATTAATTTTTAATAAAATTATAAATTTGTATTAATTTTGAATGAAATTATAAATTTGAATTAATTTTTAATAAAATTATAAATTTGAATTAATTTTTAATAAAATTATAAATTTGTATTAATTTTGAATGAAATTATAAATTTGAATTAATTTTTAATAAAATTATAAATTTGTATTAATTTTGAATAAAAATATAAATTTGAATTAATTTTTAATAAAATTATAAATTTGTATTAATTTTAAATTAAATTATAAATTTGTATTAATTTTAAATTAAATTATAAATTTGTATTAATTTTTAATGAAATTATAAATTTGTATTAATTTTAAATGAAATTACAAATTTGTATTAATTTTTAATGAAATTATAAATTTGTATTAATTTTAAATGAAATTACAAATTTGTATTAATTTTTAATGAAATTATAAATTTGTATTAATCTTTTATGAAATTATAAATTTATATTAATTTTTAATTAAATTATAAATTTGAATTAATTTACAATGAGATTATAAATTTGAATTAATTTTTAATAAAATTATAAATTTGTATTAATTTTGAATGAAATTATAAATTTGAATTAATTTTTAATAAGATTATAAATTTGTATTAATTTTGGATGAAATTATAAATTTGAATTAATTTTTAATAAAATTATAAATTTGTATTAATTTTGAATGAAATTATAAATTTGAATTAATTTTTAATAAAATTATAAATTTGAATTAATTTTTAATAAAATTATAAATTTGTATTAATTTTGAATGAAATTATAAATTTGAATTAATTTTTAATAAAATTATAAATTTGTATTAATTTTGAATGAAATTATAAATTTGAATTAATTTTTAATAAAATTATAAATTTGTATTAATTTTAAATGAAACTATAAATTTATATTAATTTTAAATGAAACTATAAATTTATATTAATTTTTAATTAAATTATAAATTTGTATTAATTTTTAATTAAATTATAAATTTGTATTAATTTTTAATTAAATTATAAATTTGTATTAATTTTTAATTAAATTATAAATTTGTATTAATTTTTAATGAAATTATAAATTTGTATTAATTTTTAATGAAATTATAAATTTGTATTAATTTTAAATGAAATTACAAATTTGTATTAATTTTTAATGAAATTATAAATTTGTATTAATCTTTTATGAAATTATAAATTTATATTAATTTTTAATGAAATTATAAATTTGAATTAATTTACAATGAGATTATAGATTTGTATAAATTTTTAATAAAATTATTAATTTGTATTAATTTTAATTAAATTAAAGATTTGTATTAATTTACAATAAAATTATAAATTTGTATTAATTTTGAATGAAATTATAAATTTGTATTAATTTTTAATAAAATTATAAATTTGTATTAATTTTGAATGAAATTATAAATTTGAATTAATTTTTAATAAAATTATAAATTTGTATTAATTTTGAATGAAATTATAAATTTGAATTAATTTTTAATAAAATTATAAATTTGTATTAATTTACAATAAAATTATAAATTTGTATTAATTTTGAATGAAATTATAAATTTGAATTAATTTTTAATAAAATTATAAATTTGTATTAATTTTGAATGAAATTATAAATTTGAATTAATTTTTAATAAAATTATAAATTTGTATTAATTTTGAATGAAATTATAAATTTGAATTAATTTTTAATAAAATTATAAATTTGTATTAATTTTTAATGAAATTATAAATTTGTATTAATTTTTAATGAAATTATAAATTTGTATTAATTTTTAATGAAATTATAAATTTGTATTAATCTTTTATGAAATTATAAATTTGTATTAATTTTGAATGAAATTATAAATTTGTATTAATTTTGAATGAAATTATAAATTTGAATTAATTTACAATGAGATTATAGATTTGTATTAATTTTAATGAGATTATAGATTTGTATAAATTTTTAATAAAATTATTAATTTGTATTAATTTTAATTAAATTAAAGATTTGTATTAATTTACAATAAAATTATAAATTTATATTAATTTTTAATAAAATTATTAATTTGTATTAATTTTAATTTTAAAAATCTTAAAAAAATTAGTGTTAATTTAAAATAAGGTATAATTTGTATTAATTTAAAATAAAAAGAAATTTGCATTAATTTAAGACATGATTTAAATTTTTATTGACTTAAAATAAAATGTAATTTGTATTAGTTTAAAATAAGACTTAAATTGGGGGTAATCTGAATAATTTTAAAAATTGATAAATTTATTTAAATTATGAATAAAATAATAAATTTGTTTTAAATTCAGATAAATTAATAAAATTGTATTAATTTAATGTAAATTAATAAGATTTTATAAATTATTTAATAATATTAATATTATTAATATTAATAAATTTATTAATTTATTTTATTTAATTATTAATTTATTAATAATAAATTTTTTCTATATAATAAATTGTTAAAATAAACAATATAATTATATTATTTATAAAATTATATTATATATGTATATATATATATATTAATTTAATTAAATATAATAATAATTAGATAATAATTATTATTTATCATTAATAGTGACATTAATGAAAATAATTATTAAAAATAAAATTTTTAATAATAAATATATTTATATTAGTTTATAAATTCATATATTTATATTAATAAATTATTTTTAATATATATATATAGTTATTTACTCAGACTAAATTTTCACTAATTCTAATATTATTAATAAATAATTTATTCATTAATTAAATTTTCTATTATTTTATATAATAATTTAATATTAAATATTTAACGAATTTATTATATATTAAAAATTTAACTATATATAGATGTCTGGCAAACGATCATTAATACTTATTTAAGGTAGTGACATTGTATATATGTGAAGCATTCTATATAGATGCAGAAAAAAAAGAGAATCATTGATTATATATAATCATTGAAGTTAAAATTATTATAAATAAATATATTAACATTTTAATCTATAAAATATTTTAGGGCTTTAATTAATGATTACAAATATTAATAAATTTATTATTATTAATTATAAGTTATTATACAAATAATTAAATGTCAGTTTGGTTGATTTATTTTCACTAATTAATATAGTGAGATATTTTTAATGAAAATTATTTTTAATATTAATATAAATATTATTAATATCGATATTAATATTATTAATATTAATAAATTTATTAGTTTATTATATTTAATTATTAATTTATTAATAATAAATTTTTTTTATATAATAAATTGTTAAAGTAAACAATATAATTATATTATTTATAAAATTATATTATATATGTATATATATATATATTAATTTAATTAAATATAATAATAATTAGATAATAATTATTATTTATCATTAATAGTGACATTAATGAAAATAATTATTAAAAATAAAATTTTTAATAATAAATATATTTATATTAGTTTATAAATTCATATATTTATATTAATAAATTATTTTTAATATATATATATAGTTATTTACTCAGACTAAATTTTCACTAATTCTAATATTATTAATAAATAATTTATTCATTAATTAAATTTTCTATTATTTTATATAATAATTTAATATTAAATATTTAACGAATTTATTATATATTAAAAATTTAACTATATATAGATGTCTGGCAAACGATCATTAATACTTATTTAAGGTAGTGACATTGTATATATGTGAAGCATTCTATATAGATGCAGAAAAAAAGAGAATCATTGATTATATATAATCATTGAAGTTAGAATTATTATAAATAAATATATTAACATTTTAATCTATAAAATATTTTAGGGCTTTAATTAATGATTACAAATATTAATAAATTTATTATTATTAATTATAAGTTATTATACAAATAATTAAATGTCAGTTTGGTTGATTTATTTTCACTAATTAATATAGTGAGATATTTTTAATGAAAATTATTTTTAATATTAATATAAATATTATTAATATCGATATTAATATTATTAATATTAATAAATTTATTAGTTTATTATATTTAATTATTAATTTATTAATAATAAATTTTTTTTATATAATAAATTGTTAAAATAAACAATATAATTATATTATTTATAAAATTATATTATATATGTATATATATATATATTAATTTAATTAAATATAATAATAATTAGATAATAATTATTATTTATCATTAATAGTGACATTAATGAAAATAATTATTAAAAATAAAATTTTTAATAATAAATATATTTATATTAGTTTATAAATTCATATATTTATATTAATAAATTATTTTTAATATATATATATAGTTATTTACTCAGACTAAATTTTCACTAATTCTAATATTATTAATAAATAATTTATTCATTAATTAAATTTTCTATTATTTTATATAATAATTTAATATTAAATATTTAACGAATTTATTATATATTAAAAATTTAACTATATATAGATGTCTGGCAAACGATCATTAATACTTATTTAAGGTAGTGACATTGTATATATGTGAAGCATTCTATATAGATGCAGAAAAAAAGAGAATCATTGATTATATATAATCATTGAAGTTAGAATTATTATAAATAAATATATTAACATTTTAATCTATAAAATATTTTAGGGCTTTAATTAATGATTACAAATATTAATAAATTTATTATTATTAATTATAAGTTATTATACAAATAATTAAATGTCAGTTTGGTTGATTTATTTTCACTAATTAATATAGTGAGATATTTTTAATGAAAATTATTTTTAATATTAATATAAGCTTATTAATTTATAAAAATTTTATTACTTTAAATATTTATATTAAATTTTAATTTAATGTAAAAAAAAAAAAAAAAAAATTTAATTAATATTAAATAATTATTTAATATAAATAATAATTTTATTAAAAAAATTTTGATAATATAAAAAAAAATTTTTATAGGGAAGTTTTAATTTTTTTAAGATTTTTAAAGAGAAATTTAATTGAGAGAGTTAAATTTGGGGGAGTCGGTAATTTTACATAGAAGTTTTAATTTTTTTAAGATTTTTAAAGAGAAATTTAATTGAAAGAGTTAAATTTGGGGGAGTTGGTAATTTTTTTACATAGAAGTTTTAATTTTTTTAATATTTTTAAAGAGAAATTTAATTGAAAGAGTTAAATTTGGGGGAGTTGGTAATTTTTTACATAGAAGTTTTAATTTTTTTAAGATTTTTAAAGATAAATTTAATTGAGAGGATAGAGTTGGGGGGTCTGGTGAATTTTTTTTTAATTTTTGAGAATTTAAAAATTTTGTGGGTCAGTAAAATTTTTTTTAATTTTTGAGAATTTGAAAATTTTGTGGGTTGGTGAATTTTTTAAATTTTTGAGAATTTGAAAATTTTGTGGACCAGTAAAATTTTTTTTTTAATTTTTGAGAATTTGAAAATTTTGTGGACCAGTAAAAATTTTTTTTTTTAATTTTTGAGAATTTGAAAATTTTGTGGACCAGTAAAAATTTTTTTTTAATTTTTGAGAATTTGAAAATTTTGTGGGCCAGTAAAAATTTTTTTTTAATTTTTGAGAATTTAAAAATTTTGTGGGTTGGTGAATTTTTTTAATTTTTGAGAATTTAAAAATTTTGGAGGTTGGGGAATTTTGAACGATTTTAATTTTTGTGAATTTTAAAATTGATAGGGCTAGGAATTTTTTTTTATTATTAAAAAATCTAATAATTTTAAAAGTTAGGGGAATTTTTTTATTAATTTAAAAATTTTAATTAATATTAATTATTGAATTTTTAAGAGAAATTTTAAAATATTTTATTTAATAATAATTTTAAATAATTAGTTTGGCAAAAATAGATTTTAAATAAAATTTAAAAATATATTTGAATTATAATTGAAATATTATTTAATAATATAAATTAAAATAATATAATAGTTACTAAATTTTATAAATTGAATTAGAAAAAATATTTTTTATTTGATATTCATTATAAATATAAAAAAGTATAAATTAAACATTTGGGAAAAATATTTGTTTTCAAATTTTTTTAATAAAATTAGCTTTAAAATTTATTTTTAAACAATTATTCTATGAGATTAAATTTTTACGGGGGATTCAATTTAATTTTAAAAATTAAAAAAAATTTGGTTAGCATTATTTGGATGATTTGTATTAAATTTAAATTGTGCGGCTAATTTAATTAGACTTGTTAGATAATTTTGGTTGAAAATTAATGTAATTTTTAATCTGGTTATTTTTGGTATGTTAATTTGGATTTAAATTGGGTTTATTTAATCAAAAAATTAATTTAAAATAATATTTTTTATAGTTTGGGGAGTTGAATTGTTAACGGAAAAATTAATTTAAAATTATTTACATAGGAATTATTGGATTTTTTTATAATTTGATATAGTTAAATTTGGGGGAGTTTAATTTAATTGAATTTTTAATGGAAAAATTAATTTAAAATTATTTACATAGGAATTATTGTATTTTTTTATAATTTGATAGAGTTAAATTTGGGGGAGTTTAATTTAATTGAATTGTTAATGGAAAAATTAATTTAAAATTATTTACATAGGAATTATTGTATTTTTTTATAATTTGATATAGTTAAATTTGGGGGAGTTTAATTTAATTGAATTGTTAATGAAAAAATTAATTTAAAATTATTTACATAGGAATTATTGGATTTTTTTATAATTTGATATAGTTAAATTTGGGGGAGTTTAATTTAGTTGAATTGTTAATGGAAAAATTAATTTAAAATTATTTGCATAGGAATTATTGTATTTTTTATAATTTGATATAGTTAAATTTGGGGGAGTTTAATTTAATTGAATTGTTAATGGAAAAATTAATTTAAAATTATTTACATAGGAATTATTGTATTTTTTTATAATTTGATAGAGTTAAATTTGGGGGAGTTTAATTTAGTTGAATTGTTAATGGAAAAATTAATTTAAAATTATTTACATAGGAATTATTGTATTTTTTATAATTTGATAGAGTTAAATTTGGGGGAGTTTAATTTAATTGAATTGTTAATGGAAAAATTAATTTAAAATTATTTACATAGGAATTATTGTATTTTTTATAATTTGATAGAGTTAAATTTGGGGGAGTTTAATTTAATTGAATTGTTAATGGAAAAATTAATTTAAAATTATTTACATAGGAATTATTGTATTTTTTATAATTTGATAGAGTTAAATTTGGGGGAGTTTAATTTAATTGAATTGTTAATGGAAAAATTAATTTAAAATTATTTGCGTAGGAATTATTGTATTTTTTATAATTTGATAGAGTTAAATTTGGGGGAGTTTAATTTAATTGAATTATTAATGGAAAAATTAATTTAAAATTATTTACATAGGAATTATTGTATTTTTTATAATTTGATAGAGTTAAATTTGAGGGAGTTTAATTTAATTGAATTGTTAATGGAAAAATTAATTTAAAATTATTTACATAGGAAGTATTTTATTTTTTATAATTTGATAGAGTTAAATTTGGGTATTAATTTAATTATTAATGAAAAATTAATTTGATTTTATTTATAGTGGGGGGGTTAAATTATGGATATTTTATTAATAAATTGTTGGGTTAAAATTTAAGAATTTAATTTAATTAAAAGGAAAGTTAATTTAAAATTATTTATAAATAGGTTAAAATTAAAAATTTAAATTTTTTTTGTGTTAAAGGTAAAAAATTTGATTAAATTGGGTTTATTTATAAAAGTTAATATAAATTAGACATTTTATTTAATTTTATTATGATTTTATTATGATTTTTTTATTATCTATATTTTATTAATTAGAAAAAATTTAGGTGGCTAAATATGTTTCGGGAAGTTTAATAGAAAATAATTGTTAGTAAAAAAGATAAATTTATATATTATATTTTTGTAATTTGTATCGGAATATTTTTATAAAATTTTTTAACAATAAAAAAAATTAATTTTTTAGTCATTTGTTGGGCAGCAACCGAAATTAGTGTTTAGTCTTAAAATGGTTTTTATTTATATTAGATTATAATAGAGATATTTCAATCTAATAAAATTTTCTAACAAAAAAATTAATTTTTTAGTCATTTGCTGGGCAGCAACCGAAATTAGTGTTTAGCCTTAAAATATATTTTATTTCTATTAGATTGTAATAGAGATATTTTTACTTAATAAAATTTTCTAATAAAAATAAATAATTTTTTAGTCATTTGCTGGGCAGAAACCGAAATTAATGCTAAGTCTTAAAATATTTTTTATTTGTATTAGATTGTAATAGGGATATTTTAACTTAATAAAATTTTCTAATAAAAATAAATAATTTTTTAGTCATTTGCTGGGCAGAAACCGAAATTAATGCTAAGTCTTAAAATATTTTTTATTTGTATTAGATTGTAATAGGGATATTTTAACTTAATAAAATTTTCTAATAAAAATAAATAATTTTTTAGTCATTTGCTGGGCAGCAACCGAAATTAGTGATTAGTCTTAAAATGGGTTTTATTTATATTAGATTATAATGGAGATATTTTAATTTAATAAAATTTTCTAATAAAAAAATTAATTTTTTAGTCATTTGTCGGGTAGTAACCGAAATTAGTGTTTAGTCTTAAAATATTTTTTATTTGTATTAGATTGTAATAGGGATATTTTAGCCTAATAAAATTTTTTAACAAAAAAAATTAATTTTTTAGTCATTTGTTGGGCAGCAACCGAAATTAGTGTTTAGTCTTAAAATATATTTTATTTCTATTAGATTGTAATAGAGATATTTTAATTTAATAAAATTTTTTAATAAAAATAATTAATTTTTAGTCATTTGTTGGGCAGTAACCGAAATTAGTGTTTAGCCTTAAAATGGTTTTAATTTATATTAGGTTATAATAGAGATATTTCAATCTAATAAAATTTTTTAACAAAAAAATTAATTTTTAGTCATTTGCTGGGCAGCAACCGAAATTAATGCTAAGTCTTAAAATATTTTTTATTTGTATTAGATTGTAATAGAGATATTTTAACTTAATAAAATTTTCTAACAAAAAAATTAATTTTTTAGTCATTTGCTGGGCAGCAACCGAAATTAGTGTTTAGCCTTAAAATGGTTTTAATTTATATTAGGTTATAATAGAGATATTTCAATCTAATAAAATTTTTTAACAAAAAAATTAATTTTTAGTCATTTGCTGGGCAGCAACCGAAATTAATGCTAAGTCTTAAAATATTTTTTATTTGTATTAGATTGTAATAGGGATATTTTAATTTAATAAAATTTTCTAATAAAAATAAATAATTTTTAGTCATTTGCTGGGCAGCAACCGAAATTAATGCTAAGTCTTAAAATATTTTTTATTTGTATTAGATTGTAATAGGGATATTTTAATTTAATAAAATTTTCTAATAAAAATAAATAATTTTTTAGTCATTTGCTGGGCAGCAACCGAAATTAATGCTAAGTCTTAAAATATTTTTTATTTGTATTAGATTGTAATAGGGATATTTTAACTTAATAAAATTTTCTAATAAAAATAAATAATTTTTTAGTCATTTGCTGGGCAGCAACCGAAATTAGTGATTAGTCTTAAAATGGGTTTTATTTATATTAGATTATAATGGAGATATTTTAATTTAATAAAATTTTCTAATAAAAAAATTAATTTTTTAGTCATTTGTCGGGTAGTAACCGAAATTAGTGTTTAGTCTTAAAATATTTTTTATTTGTATTAGATTGTAATAGGGATATTTTAACCTAATAAAATTTTTTAACAAAAAAAATTAATTTTTTAGTCATTTGTTGGGCAGCAACCGAAATTAGTGTTTAGTCTTAAAATATTTTCTATTTCTATTAGATTGTAATAGGGATATTTTAACATAATAAAATTTTCTAATAAAAATAATTAATTTTTAGTCATTTGGTGGGCAGTAATTGAAATTAGTGTTTAGTTTTAAAATGGTTTTAATTTATATTAGGTTATAATAGAGATATTTCAATCTAATAAAATTTTCTAATAAAAAAAATTAATTTTTTAGTCATTTGTTGGGCAGCAATCGAAATTAATGCTAAGTCTTAGAATATTTTTTATTTGTATTAGATTGTAATAGGGATATTTTAACTTAATGAAATTTTCTAACAAAAATAAATAATTTTTTAGTCATTTGCTGGGCAGCAACCGAAATTAGTGTTTAGCCTTAAAATATTTTTTATTTCTATTAGATTGTAATAGGGATATTTTAACATAATAAAATTTTCTAATAAAAATAATTAATTTTTAGTCATTTGGTGGGCAGTAATCGAAATTAGTGTTTAGTTTTAAAATGGTTTTAATTTATATTAGGTTATAATAGAGGTATTTCAATCTAATAAAATTTTCTAACAAAAAAAATTAATTTTTTAGTCATTTGTTGGGCAGCAATCGAAATTAATGCTAAGTCTTAAAATATTTTTTATTTGTATTAGATTGTAGTAGGGATATTTTAACATAATAAAATTTTTTAATAAAAATAATTAATTTTTAGTCATTTGGTGGGCAGTAATCGAAATTAGTGTTTAGTTTTAAAATGGTTTTAATTTATATTAGGTTATAATAGAGATATCCCAATCTAATAAAATTTTCTAATAAAAAAAATTAATTTTTTAGTCATTTGCTGGGCAGCAACCGAAATTAATGCTAAGTCTTAAAATATTTTTTATTTGTATTAGATTGTAATAGGGATATTTTAACTTAATAAAATTTTCTAATAAAAATAAATAATTTTTTAGTCATTTGCTGGGCAGCAACCGAAATTAATGTTAAGTCTTAAAATATTTTTTATTTGTATCAGATTGTAATAGGGATATTTTAATTTAATAAAATTTTCTAATAAAAATAATTAATTTTTTAGTCATTTGCTGGGCAGTAACCGAAATTAGTGTTTAGCCTTAAAATATTTTTTATTTCTATTAGATTGTAATAGGGATATTTTAATTTAATAAAATTTTCTAATAAAAATAATTAATTTTTAGTCATTTGGTGGGCAAAAATTGAAATTAGTGTTTAGTTTTAAAATGGTTTTAATTTATATTAAGTTATAATAGAGATATTTCAATCTAATAAAATTTTCTAATAAAAAAAATTAATTTTTTAGTCATTTGTTGGGCAGCAACCGAAATTAATGCTAAGTCTTAAAATATTTTTTATTTGTATTAGATTGTAATAGGGATATTTTAACTTAATAAAATTTTCTAATAAAAAAATTAATTTTTTAGTCATCTGTTGGGCAGTAACCTAAATTAGTGTTTAGTCTTAAAATATATTTTATTTCTATTAGATTGTAATAGAGATATTTTAACTTAATAAAATTTTCTAATAAAAATAATTAATTTTAGCCATTTGTTGGGCAGCAATCGAAATTAGTGTTTAGACTTAAAATGGTTTTTATTTGTATTAGATTATAATAGAGATATTTCAATCTAATAAAATTTTCTAACAAAAAAATTAATTTTTTAGTCATTTGCTGGGCAGTAACCGAAATTAGTGTTTAGCCTTAAAATATTTTTTATTTCTATTAGATTGTAATAGGGATATTTTAATTTAATAAAATTTTCTAATAAAAATAATTAATTTTTAGTCATTTGGTGGGCAGTAATTGAAATTAGTGTTTAGTTTTAAAATGGGTTTAATTTATATTAGGTTATAATAGAGATATTTCAATCTAATAAAATTTTCTAATAAAAAAAATTAATTTTTTAGTCATTTGTTGGGCAGTAATCGAAATTAATGCTAAGTCTTAAAATATTTTTTATTTGTATTAGATTGTAATAGGGATATTTTAACTTAATAAAATTTTCTAATAAAAATAAATAATTTTTTAGTCATTTGCTGGGCAGCAACCGAAATTAGTGTTTAGCTTTAAAATGGTTTTAATTTATATTAGGTTATAATAGAGATATTTCAATCTAATAAAATTTTCTATTAAAAAAAATTAATTTTTTAGTCATTTGTTGGGCAGTAATCGAAATTAATGCTAAGTCTTAAAATATTTTTTATTTGTATTAGATTGTAATAGGGATATTTTAACTTAATAAAATTTTCTAATAAAAATAAATAATTTTTTAGTCATTTGCTGGGCAGCAACCGAAATTAGTGTTTAGCTTTAAAATGGTTTTAATTTATATTAGGTTATAATAGAGATATTTCAATCTAATAAAAATTTTTAACAAAAAAAATTAATTTTTTAGTCATTTGTTGGGCAGCAATCGAAATTAATGCTAAGTCTTAAAATATTTTTTATTTGAATTAGATTGTAATAGGGATATTTTAATTTAATGAAATTTTCTAATAAAAATAAATAATTTTTTAGTCATTTGCTGGGCAGCAACCGAAATTAGTGTTTAGCCTTAAAATATTTTTTATTTCTATTAGATTGTAATAGGGATATTTTAACATAATAAAATTTTCTAATAAAAATAATTAATTTTTAGTCATTTGGTGGGCAGTAATCGAAATTAGTGTTTAGTTTTAAAATGGTTTTAATTTATATTAGGTTATAATAGAGGTATTTCAATCTAATAAAATTTTCTAACAAAAAAAATTAATTTTTTAGTCATTTGTTGGGCAGCAACCGAAATTAATGTTAAGTTTTAAAATATTTTTTATTTGTATTAGATTGTAATAGGGATATTTTAATATAATAAAATTTTCTAATAAAAATAATTAATTTTTAGTCATTTGGTGGGCAGTAATCGAAATTAGTGTTTAGTTTTAAAATGGTTTTAATTTATATTAGGTTATAGTAGAGATACCTCAATCTAATAAAATTTTCTAACAAAAAAAAATTAATTTTTTAGTCATTTGCTGGGCAGCAACCGAAATTAATGTTAAGTTTTAAAATATTTTTTATTTGTATTAGATTGTAATAGGGATATTTTAATATAATAAAATTTTCTAATAAAAATAATTAATTTTTAGTCATTTGGTGGGCAGTAATCGAAATTAGTGTTTAGTTTTAAAATGGTTTTAATTTATATTAGGTTATAGTAGAGATACCTCAATCTAATAAAATTTTCTAACAAAAAAAAATTAATTTTTTAGTCATTTGCTGGGCAGCAACCGAAATTAATGCTAAGTCTTAAAATATTTTTTATTTGTATTAGATTGTAATAGGGATATTTTAACTTAATAAAATTTTCTAACAAAAAAATTAATTTTTTAGTCATTTGCTGGGCAGCAACCGAAATTAATGCTAAGTCTTAAAATATTTTTTATTTGTATTAGATTGTAATAGGGATATTTTAACTTAATAAAATTTTCTAACAAAAAAATTAATTTTTTAGTCATTTGCTGGGCAGTAACCGAAATTAATGTTAAGTCTTAAAATATTTTTTATTTGTATCAGATTGTAATAGAGATATTTCAATCTAATAAAATTTTCTAACAAAAAAATTAATTTTTTAGTCATTTGCTGGGCAGTAACCGAAATTAGTGTTTAGCCTTAAAATATTTTTTATTTCTATTAGATTGTAATAGGGATATTTTAATTTAATAAAATTTTCTAATAAAAATAATTAATTTTTAGTCATTTGGTGGGCAGTAATTGAAATTAGTGTTTAGTTTTAAAATGGGTTTAATTTATATTAGGTTATAATAGAGATATTTCAATCTAATAAAATTTTCTAATAAAAAAAATTAATTTTTTAGTCATTTGTTGGGCAGTAATCGAAATTAATGCTAAGTCTTAAAATATTTTTTATTTGTATTAGATTGTAATAGGGATATTTTAACTTAATAAAATTTTCTAATAAAAATAAATAATTTTTTAGTCATTTGCTGGGCAGCAACCGAAATTAGTGTTTAGCCTTAAAGTATTTTTTATTTCTATTAGATTGTAATAGGGATATTTTAACATAATAAAATTTTCTAATAAAAATAATTAATTTTTAGTCATTTGGCGGGCAGTAATCGAAATTAGTGGTTAGTTTTAAAATGGTTTTAATTTATATTAGGTTATAATAGAGGTATTTCAATCTAATAAAATTTTCTAACAAAAAAAATTAATTTTTTAGTCATTTGTTGGGCAGCAATCGAAATTAATGCTAAGTCTTAAAATATTTTTTATTTGTATTAGATTGTAATAGGGATATTTTAATATAATAAAATTTTCTAATAAAAATAATTAATTTTTAGTCATTTGGCGGGCAGTAATCGAAATTAGTGTTTAGTTTTAAAATGGTTTTAATTTATATTAGGTTATAATAGAGATATCTCAATCTAATAAAATTTTCTAATAAAAAAAATTAATTTTTTAGTCATTTGCTGGGCAGTAACCGAAATTAATGTTAAGTCTTAAAATATTTTTTATTTGTATCAGATTGTAATAGGGATATTTTAATTTAATAAAATTTTCTAATAAAAATAATTAATTTTTTAGTCATTTGCTGGGCAGTAACCGAAATTAGTGGTTAGCCTTAAAATATTTTTTATTTCTATTAGATTGTAATAGGGATATTTTAATTTAATAAAATTTTCTAACAAAAAATTATTTTTTAGCTACTTGCGGGTATTGACTGAAATTAATGGTTAGGTTTAATAATATTTTATTTTACACCAGAATACAGGGGGGATTTTTTTATTTAAATTTTAATATAAAAAAAATTCATTTATTAAATTATTTATAATTAATAAAAAAAGAAATAGGATAAAATTTTAATTTGCAATTAAAAAGGGTTTATACATTTAAACTTATCTTATGGATGTATTTGTTTATAATTATTTACTAAATACTTTTTTTATTAATTTATTAAAATTTTAATTAGTGGGTTAATTACATTATAAATTAATAATAAAATAATTTAATTTTGGTTATAGTATTGATAATTCCTTTTTAATTTTTAATAAATAATAATTTATTAATAGATATAAATTAATTTTTGTAAAATTTTAATTTAAATAATTTAAATTTTTTAATAGTGAGTATTATTAATTAAATAGATTTATATATAGAATAAGGTGTAATAAAAATAAATTTTGTGCCAGCAATTGCGGTTAAACAAATTTTGTAAATTAATAAATTTAATTTTAATAAATTTAATTTTAAGGTGATAAAAATAAATATATTTTATGGTGAAATATAAATATCTTAGATTTTTCATTTTATATAAAATGAAAATTAAATATTAATAGAATAAACTAGGATTAGATACCCTATTATAATTAATTGAAATTTGATAAATTAAATATTAATTGATAAATCAATAAACTTAAGAAATTTGACGGTATTTTTTTATATTCAGAGGAATTTGTCCTGTAAGTGATATTACACGATAAGAATAACTTTATTAAAAAATTTATGTATTGTCGTTATATAAAAATTTTTAGAAAATATTTTTATTATTAATATAAATATGTAATTTCAGATCAAAATGTAGTTATAATTAAGAAGAGATGAATTACAATAAAATTTATTTAAATGAATTAATAAATTTAATTTTATTATGAAAGTGGATTTGAAAGTAAATTTAATAAATTAATTAATTTGATATTATATTAAAATATGTACATATTGCCCGTCATTTTCACTTAAAGTGAAACAAGTCGTAACAAAGTAAATTTACTGGAAAGTAAATTTAGAATTTTAAATTTAGTTTATATTTATAAAATATATTATTTACAATAATAGGAATTATTAAAAAAAAAATTTAAATTAAATAAATATATTAAATTATTAATTGTTGATTTTGTAATAAAAAAAAAATAGTTTTAAGTTTATTAATTTTAGTTAATTTTATAAAAAATATTTAATTTATATTTAAGTAATGTAAGTGAATTTTAATTTTATTTAAAAATTTTAAATAAGTATTTAATTTGTTTTACCTTTTGTATCAGGGTTAATTAAAATTTAATTTATAAATAATTATTTCTCGAATTAATAAGATTTAATTAAATAATTTATTTAATGTGGAATAATTATTAAAGATATTTAATTTGTAAAGAGATTTTATTCGATTATTAAGATATCTAGTTTTTTAATAAATAAATTTAATTTAGATAATTATTTTTATTTTAATTAAATTTTTAATTAAATAGTTATTAAAATTTTTGGGGCTAATCTCAATAATTTTTTTATATTTTATTAATTTTAAATAATGTTAATATTATAAAATTAATAGTATTTATTAACTTAAAAAATGTTATAATTTATTTATGTTAAATAAAAATTTAAATTTTAATTAATATTTTATTAAAATAATTTTTTAAATTAAATTTAAATTTAAATAATGATTAAATTAGTATAAAAATATTAATATTGTTAATTTAATGGGTAAATTAATTATTAATAATTAGGCAAATTTAATTTAATTATGATTTATTCACCTGTTTAACAAAAACATGGTTTTTTGAATTTAATTTAAAATTTGGCCTGCTCAATGAAGTTTATTTAAATAGCTGCGGTATTTTGACCGTACAAAGGTAGCATAATCAATAGTTTTTTAATTGAAAGCTAGAATGAATGGTTTAATGAGATAAACACTTTTTTATAATTAAAATTTAAAATTTTTTTATTAGTTAAAAAACTAATATTTAATTAAAAGACGAGAAGACCCTATAGACTTTAATTTTGTAAATAAATAATATAAATTTAATTTTATAATTTTATTTTTTATAAAATTAGGTTGGGGAGATTTTTAAATTAAATTAACTTTAATATAAAATAAACATTAATTATTGAATAAATGATCCTTAATTTTAGATCAATAGAATAAATTACCTTAGGGATAACAGTATAATTTTTTTAGAGAGATCATATTGATAAAAAAGATTATAACCTCGATGTTGAATTAAGATAAAATTTAAACGGAAAATTTTGAAATTTTTGGTCTGTTCGACCATTAAAATCTTACATGATTTGAGTTCAGATCGGTGTGAGCCAGATCGGTTTCTATCTTTAATAGTGATGATTTATTTGTACGAAAGGACTTTATATCTTAAACATTTTATATGAGAATGAGTAATTTTATTAATTTGGCAGAATAGTGCGGTAAATTTAGAATTTACTTAAGTAATTATATTACATTTAATAATTAAACAAATTTTTATGTATATATGAGTTTCTATAGGTATGATGATTGTGGTAATTCTTTTAATTTTATTAGCAGTAGCTTTTTTAACTTTAATAGAGCGTAAAGTTTTAAGATACATACAGTTACGTAAGGGCCCCAATAAAGTTGGGTATATTGGGATTTTTCAGCCTTTTAGAGATGCTATTAAGTTATTGTCGAAAGAAATAATTATGTTAAAGCAGTTTAATTATCTATATTATATATTGTCCCCAATATTTATATTAATATTAATTTTAATAATATGGATAGTTTATCCTTTTTTAAGAAATATAATTTCTTTAGAGTTAGGGTTTATATATTTAATTTTTTGCTTAAGATTAGGGGGGTATGGTTTATTAATTTCGGGGTGATCCTCTAATTCTTCATATTCAATATTAGGGTCAATTCGGGCTTTATCCCAATCAATTTCTTACGAAGTAAGATTATCTTTAATTTTTATAATTTTAATTATTTTAGTTGAAAGATTTAATATAATTATATTAAATATTATTCAAAAAAATGTATGGTTCATTATTTTTATGTTTCCTTTAATATTAATAATATTTATTAGGTTAATAGCTGAGATAAATCGTACTCCTTTTGATTTTTCTGAGGGGGAATCTGAGTTAGTTTCAGGGTTTAATGTAGAGTATATAAGAGGGGGGTTTGTATTAATTTTTTTATCGGAGTACGCTAGAATTTTGTTTATAAGTTTTATTTTAAGTTTAATATTTACTGGGCTAAGGTTAGGTAGGTTTATATTTTATTTATTTACAATAATTTTAATTTTTATAATTATTTGAATACGTGGCACATTCCCTCGATTTCGTTATGATTTATTAATGTATTTATGTTGATTAATTATTTTACCATTTATTTTAAATTATATATTTTTTATTATTTTAATTAAAATAATAGTTTAAATAAGTAAGATAATAAAATTTTTAATTTTATGTTATGTTTTCAAGACATATACTTATTCAAGTTCATTATCTATGTTAAAAGTTTATTTCACAATATAAATATAATTCTGTTTATAAAGTAGTAGATAAAATAAGTAGCGCTAAATAATTGTCTTACGACAGTAAAGGGTATTTCTACGGGCTGAGCTCCCAATCAAGTTAATATTAGGAAATTATTAATAAAAAATCAAAATATAATTTGATTTATAGGGTAAAATATTATTGAATAATATGTAATATTTATAACAGGTAAAATTAAGAGAATTAAAATAGATAATAGTAAAGCGATTACACCTCCTATTTTATTAGGGATTGCCCGAAGAATAGTGTATGCAAATAGGAAATATCATTCAGGTTGAATATGAATAGGGGTGATTATAGGATTTGCTAAAATATAATTTTCTGGGTCTCTTAATATAAATGGAAATTTTAAACATATAAAAATTATTATATAAATTAATAGTAGGAATCCTACAGTATCTTTGAGTGTAAAATAATTATGAAAATTAATTATAAATAATTTTCTATTAATTCCTAAAGGGTTATTAGACCCGTATTCATGGATAAAAAATAAATGGATAATTACTATGGCTAAGATAATGAATGGTAAAAAGAAATGTAATCTAAAAAAACGATTTAAGGTTGGGTTATTAACTGAAAATCCTCCTCAAATTCATTCTACAGTTATTTGCCCAATATAGGGAATTGTTGAAATTAAATTTGTGATTACAGTGGCCCCTCAAAAAGATATTTGGCCTCAGGGTAATACATAGCCTATAAAGGCAGTTGCTATTGTAATTATAAAAATTATTACCCCTATTGTTCAAACTGTAATAAGTTTATATGAGGTGTAATAAATTCCTCGTCCAATATGAATATATATACATAAAAAAAAAAATGAGGCTCCATTTATATGAATTAGTTGATAAAATCACCCTTTATTAACATCTTGAATAATATGGATTATTCTGTTAAAGGCTATATTAATATTGGCACAATAATGTATTGATAACATGATTCCTGTGATAATTTGAATAATTAAACATAGGCCTAGCAAGGATCCAAAATTTCATCAAATATTAATATTAATTGGGGTAGGCAAAAAAATTAGGGAATTATTCAAGATTTTTAATAATTTAACTTTTTTTAAAATAGATTTATTCATAAAAATATATTTGTCGCAAAGGTCTTTTTAATTTATAACAAATATTTATGATTATAATTAAAGAAATATAAAGGTATAGTATCAGGAATGTTAATGTAAATTTATTAAAATTAAAAAGTTCATTTAATTTAATTTCATTATATTCTTCAAGGGTATTAAAATTTAAATTTCACAATTCTTGATTATTTAAATTTGGTTTATAAAATATTAATATTAATACAATAAATAATATTATTATAGGAAATTTTATTAAATTTAATATAATATTATTATAATTAATTTTAAATAAGTTATTGTTAGTTAATCTTGTAATATATATAAATATAATTATTAATCCTCCAATTATTATTAAAGGGAAAATAAATATTATTCAAGATTTGAATAGAATATTTATTTTTAATGAAATTAAAAAAATCACAAAAATTAAAATCGTTAAAAATTTTATGGGATGGAAATTATAAAATTTTATTGGGATTATTAATATAATAATAAGACAAAAATTTAATAGTAATGGGATATTGATAATAATCAATATTATAGAGTCGTAAATTCATGGGAGGATAGATTTTATCATCAAAAAATAGTTTAATAAAATATTAATTTTGGAGATTAATGATATATAATAAGTTATATTTTTTTGAAGCTTTAAAATATTATTTAATTTTAATTTACAAAATTAATGTTTTATTTAAACTATAAAGCTTATTGATAATATAAGTATATTTGTTTATATATATATATACATATTAGTTTCTTTTATATTATTTTATTTTTTTAAACATTTGTTATTAATTTTAATTAGGCTGGAATTTGTAATAACTATTATTTCATATTTAATATACAGTATGTTAGTTTTAGGAGAGTTGAATTTTATTTATATAATTTATTTTTTTGTAATAATAGTTTGTGAGGGGGTTTTAGGTTTGTCTTTAATTGTGGTAATTATTCGATTATATGGGAATGATAATTTAAATTCATTAAATTTAATTAAATGGTAGTAGTAATATTTAGTTTAATTTTTATAATTTTTAATAATATTAATAAAAATTTTAAAATAATATATTTTCAAAGTATTATATTTGTTTATGTAATATTTTTATTTATTAGATACCCATTGAATAGATTAATTTTATTTATAAATTTATATTATAGTTTAGGGGTGGATTTTTATTCATGAGGTTTAATTATATTAAGTTTGTGAATTGTTACAATAATAATTATGACTAGTGAAAAATTTATTTATCAAGGTAAATATTACATAGGTTTAATTTATTTGATTTTGATTTTTTTATTCATAAGATTTTACTCTATAAATATTATATGATTTTATATTTATTTTGAATCTAGGTTAATTCCTGTATTTTTATTAATTTTAGGGTGGGGGTATCAGATTAATCGAATTCAAGCTGGGTTATATATAATATTATATACATTATTTGGTTCAATACCTTTGTTATTAATAATTTTTAGTTGGTATAAAATAAATTTTTCATTAGATATAAATATTTGATACAGCAATTATGTATCTTTTTATACTTATTTAATAATAATTATAGGATTTTTAATTAAAATACCAATATATTTTTTACATTTATGGTTGCCAAAAGCTCATGTAGAAGCTCCTGTGATAGGTTCTATAGTTTTAGCTGGTGTGATATTAAAATTAGGGAGATATGGCTTATTACGAGTTATATTAATATTGAGAATGAATTATTTGTATAATAAATTTTTTATTGTTTTTGGGGTATTAGGGGGGCTTTATTCTAGATTTATTTGTTTAAATCAAGTAGATATAAAAATTTTAGTTGCGTATTCGTCTGTAGTTCATATAAGTTTATTAATAGCAGGTTTATTCACTATAATAAATTTTGGATTTTTAGGGGGTTATTTGATGATAATTAGTCATGGGCTATGTTCCTCTGGGTTATTTTATTTAGTGAATATTAATTATGAGCGATTAATATCTCGAAGGTTGTACATTAATAAGGGTATAATTAATTATTTACCCTCTCTTAGATTATTGTGGTTTTTATTAATTTCTTCAAATTTATCTTTCCCCCCCTCTTTAAATTTATTTTCTGAAATTTTTTTAGTTATTTCAATTATTGAGTGGATGGAAAATATATGAGTATTATTAATTTTTTTAATATTTTTTAGGGCCTTATATTCTTTATATTTATATTCATTTAGACAACAGGGGAAATTTATTAAAGTAAGATTTTTTATGGGGGTAAAATTGAATGAATTTATAATTTTATTATTGCATTGGGTTCCATTAAATGTTATATTTATTATAATTAATATTTTTTTATAATTTTAATAGTTTAAGTTAAAAACATTGATTTGTGGAGTCAAAATTATATAAAATATTTAAAATTATTATTTTTTATTTATATATTTATTTTATGTTTAATTTTATATTATTCAGAGTAATTATTTCTTTATTTTTTTTAATGAATAAATTGATATTTTTAATAGAGTGAGAAATTATTAAAATTTTATCTGTTAGGGTTGAGTATATTATTTTTTTTGATTGAATTAATTTGATATTTATTAGGCTAGTTTTAATTATTTCTATAAGGGTAATTTTATATAGAGTTGAATACATAGGCGGGGATAAAAATTTAGGTCGATTTATTGGGTTAGTTTTATTATTTGTAGTTTCGATAATCTTTATAATTATTAGTCCCAATATAATTAGAATTTTATTAGGTTGGGATGGGTTGGGCCTAGTTTCTTACTGTTTAGTGATTTATTACCAAAATGAATCTAGGTTTAATTCAGGGATAGTTACTGTTCTTTTAAATCGGATTGGGGATATTTTTATTCTAATATCAATTGGGTTATTTATAATTATAGGGTCGTGAAATTTTATATTTTTTAATAGAGTTAATAGTTTAATAATAATAATAATTATTCTGATTTCTTTTACAAAGAGAGCTCAAATTCCCTTTTCATCTTGGTTGCCTAAGGCTATAGCTGCCCCAACACCTGTTTCTTCTTTAGTTCATTCGTCAACTTTAGTTACTGCGGGGGTGTATCTTTTAATTCGTTTTAATTATTTAATTAATAGAAATTATAAATTAATAAATTTTATTATATATATATCTTTATTAACTATATTTATAGCGGGGATGGTTGCAAGGATTGAGTTTGATTTAAAAAAGATTATTGCCTTATCTACTTTAAGGCAGTTAGGTGTTATAATATTTAGTTTATCCATTAATATAAGAAATGTTTCATTTTTTCATTTAATGACTCATGCTTTATTTAAGTCAATATTATTTATATGTGCGGGTATTATCATCCACAATATAATTTTAAATCAGGATATCCGGTTTATCAGAATAATTTTTTTTAACATGCCAATAGTTAGAATAATTTTTAATTGCTCATCTTTTTCGTTAATAGGCTTGCCCTTTTTATCAGGATTTTTTTCAAAAGATAAAATTTTAGATCTATATTTGATAGGGTATTTAAATCCATTGATATTTTTAATTTTATTTATATCAATAGGGCTAACTAGCGGGTATTCTATGCGATTAATTTATTATTCTTTTATTAAATTTCCTGTGATAAATATTTATTTTAAATTTAACAGGTTTATAAGGATGATAGTTTATTCTATATTAATTTTATTTATATATACAATTTTTATAGGATTTATTTTAAGGTGGTTAATTTTTTCAATAAAAAGGGTAATTTTTTTAAAAATTGAATTGAAATTAATAATTTTTATTTTTATAATTATAGGGATTTTGGTGAGATTAGGTCTATCAAAAAATTTTATAAACATTTTTATATTAATTAATTTGATTAATTATATTAATATATATTATTATATATGGTTTCTGTCTTTATTATATAAATTTGAAGTTATAAAAAAAATATTATATTTTAATAATTTTAATTATTATTTAGAGAGGGGGTGGAATGATTATTTATTTGGGTCAAATTTAATTAGGTATTTTGTATTTATATATAAATATGATTTTATAGGCAAAATTATTATGTATGTAATAATTATAATTTATTATTTTATTTTAATTTTATTATATTTATAAATTTAAATAGCTTATAATAAAGTTTAATATTGAAGATATTAAGATGTGTAATTCCTTTAGATATTTATAAATAAATTAATTATTATTTTTATAATGAAAATATAATGTTTTTTTTAAACTATGTAAATAAAAATAATAATGGATTTAAACCATAAATTAGGAAGTTAGAAATTTCCTTAGTTCATACTTATTTTATTAGTTGGAGTATTAATCTCAATTTAATTATTAACAATAATTTACCTCTTTTTTGGTTTCAGCTAAGAGATTTAATTCTATATTTCAAGTCGAAATTGAAATCATTTATTATGATACAAAAAAAAATTAATTTAATAAATTTTATTTTAGTCATTTTAAAGCTCCGTCATTTCATTCTAAATAAAGTCCTATCAATAAAATAATTAAGAATAAAAAAGCTATTACAATATTAGTCTCAACCGAGTAGTATAAATATGAGGGGATAAACGGGAAAAAGATAATGATTTCAATATCAAAAATTAAAAAAATTAGGCTAATTGTATAGAATTGGATTGAGAATGGTAAACGAGATGAATTGAAAGGGTCAAACCCGCATTCAAATGGAGATAATTTTTCTCGTATTATTTTTTTTACAGGGGACAGTATGAAGTTAATTATTATTAAAATTATTATAATTATTATTAGGATTATAGTTATTAATAATATTAATATCATTTATTTAATCTAGATGAATAGACTTTTTAATTGGAAGTTAAATGTACTTTTTATACTAATAAAATAATAAGATCATCAATATAGGAATGTATAGACGAATAATCATACAACATCTACAAAATGTCAATATCAGGCCCTTGCTTCAAAACAAAAGTGGTGAGAGTTAGAAAAATGGTCATAATAGATTCGGGCTGAAGTAATTATAATAAATATTGTTCCGATTAAAACATGAATTCCGTGGAAACCAGTAAGTAAAAAAAAAATTCTTCCGTAAACAGAATCTGCGATAGTGAATATTGATTCATTATACTCTTCATATTGGAGGTAGGAAAAATATATACCTAATAAAATTGTTAAACAAGTGGTTAAATACCCCTTGTATCAATTTTGGTTAATTAAACAGTAATGGGCCCATGTAATTGAAATTCCTGAGGATAATAAAACAATAGTGTTTAATAATGGAGTTTTATAGGGGTCAAATGCTTCAATTATTTTAGGGGGTCATTTTATACCAATTTCAATTCTAGGGGACAGAGATATGTGGAAAAAAGTTCAAAATATTGAGATAAAAAAGAAAACTTCTCTAACAATAAATAAAATTATGCCCCATCGTAGTATTTTTGTAACATAGGAGTTATGAGCCCCTTGAAAGGTACTTTCACGAATGATATCCCGCCATCATTGGAAAGATGTTAGGGTTGTTCTTAAAACACCAATAATAAATAAATTAGAATTTGATTCATGAAGAATTTTAATGCCACCTGATAGTATAATTATTAATCTTATAGATATTAATAAAGGTCAAGGGCTTAAGGTTACTATATGGAATGGGTGGTTATGGGTGATTATATTTTTTAATGATTTTTTCATATTTAATTAGTTTCCTTAGTGTATAAAGTCCTTAAAATTGTAAATACATATGATTGAATTAGTGATACACTAAACTCTAGGATCAATAGCAGTATTTGTGCTAAAATAATTATTAATGATAATAATAGAATAGGGGTTCTAGCAGACTCTCTTATTAATGTTAAAAGTAAGTGACCGGCAATTATATTTGCTGTTAAACGGATTGATAGGGTTAGAGGTCGAATAATGTTTCTGATTGTTTCAATTAACACTATAAAAGGCATTAAAATAAGGGGGGTACCTTGGGGGATTATATGGGCAAAGGCAAAGTTAGTGTTGTTAATTCAAATAAAAATTATTAACCCAAGTCATATCGGTAAAGAAATAGATATAGAGAAAATTAAATGCCTAGACCTAGTAAAAATATATGGGAATATCCCTATAAAATTATTACTTAAAATAAAAATAAATAAAGCAATAAAATAAATTATGTTAATATAGTTAAATTTATTTAATAAAATAATTTTAAATTCTTTTGATAGAAGGGATAAGATTAAATTAAAAAATTTAGTTGCCCGGGATTCTGATAATCAGAATGATATTGGAATGATTAAAAAATTAAAAATTGAAGAAAATCAATTCAGATCCATATTAGAATTTGTATGGGGGTCAAAAATTGAAAATAAGTTTCTTATCATTTTAAAGTGAAATTTCTTAAAGGACTTACAGATGTATGAGGTAATTTATGAGATTTATCAGTAATATTAAAGTAGCATAAAATTATGTACACTATGAAAATTATAATGAATATTATATTTATAAACAACCAATTATAAGGAGATATCTGGGGGATTTTGTAAAAAATATTATTTTTTAATAATTTTAAAATGACATTTTAATGTTATATTTTTAACTAATTTTTTTCATTAGAAGTATTTTTAATACTATATATTGGTTTAAGAGACCAAGACTTTAATCAGCCATCTAATGATAAAGGATATGACATTACTCATTGTATAAAATTTTGATGATCAGTTCTTTCAATTGTAATTGGTATGAATCTATGATTTATTCCACAAATTTCGGAGCATTGTCCATAATAAAGACCCGGTCGATTTAAATTTATAAGGGTTTGATTAATTCGTCCTGGGATTGAGTCAATTTTTACCCCTAAGGAGGGTACAGTTCATGAATGAATAACGTCTGCAGAATTAATTAATATGCGAATTTGATTTTTTAAAGGTGAAATTAAATTATTATCGACATCTAATAAACGAAAATTATTTAATTTTATTTCATTATTTTTAATTATAAAAGAATTAAATTTAATATTATTAAAATCGGAATATTCATATGATCAATATCATTGGTGTCCAATTGATTTAATTGTAAGATTGGGGTTGTAAATTTCATCAGTTAAGTATAAAATTTTTAAAGATGGGATAGCCATATAAATTAGAATTAATATAGGAATTAAAGTTCAAGTAATTTCGATATTTTGATTTTCTTGAATGAACTTGTTGTTTAAGTTATTAATAAGTAATGAAATGATAATATAAATAATTATAATTGTAATTATTAATAAAATTATTAATGAGTAATCGTGGAAGAATTTAAATTTTCTATGATAGGGGAATTTGAGTCTTGTATATTAATTATAGATCAAGTTGAAATTTCATTTAAAATTTAAATGAATTTTAATTTAAATGAAATTAATGGAATTTCATTAAATCTATGGTTTAATGGCGGATAATATATACTTATTCATTCAATTGATGAAATTATGAATATTGAAAATAAGTTTAATCGTTGGGATGATATTCTTTCCCATATTAAAAAAATAAAGTATAAGTAGTAAGGGGGCCACTATGGCGCCCCCCACTCTTATCCCCACTCCTACCCCCACTCCTCGAGGTGCCCGTGGTGGGGGCAGCCCGAGGTGTTGGGTGGTAGGAGTGGGGGTTATCCGTGCTTCTGCCCCCCTCTCCCCCCGCGGTGCCTATGAGGCAGGCGGGTGGTAGTGGGGGGTGAGAGCGGGACGGTGGTTGGCGCCATAGTGGCCCTCTTTTTTATTTATTTGGATTTGAAAAAACAGTAGTTGTAAATGGGGGGGTTTTATTTATTTAAAAATAAAAAAAAATAGCACTCACCGGTGTTGCCGTTGCTGCTGCTGCTGCCGGGTCGAGGAACACACACACACACACACACACACACACACACACACACACACACACACACCCACACACACACACACTACTCCTCGTCCGCCCACCCCTCTACCTCGTCGTCGTCCTCGCTGAAGCCGTCGTCGGGCAACCCCGCGTCGTAAAAAACATCAACGTCCAGCTCCTCGATGAGCATGGACGCGATGTCAATGCCATCGCCGCTGAACAGGCGTACGCACGGGCGCGGGGTATTTTCCGCGACGGCGACGACCACGCGGTGCTCGCACAGCTCGGCGAGTGCGTCCGAGGCAAAGGGGATGCTCTCGATATTTGCGAGCCCCGATATCGCGCACTCTATCTGCAGAGCCGCGAGGAATATACAAAACGGCGCGGGTGTGTAAAGGCACCCGGGGGCGTAATACGCACTATAACCCTCATCGGGTAAAAAAACGTCGCTATGACCATCGTCATCGCACGAGCGAATTTCCCCCCTAAACACACCCGCACCGTTGCCCGGCACCACCACGCACGAGGCCCCCGGCCCAATCTCATCAAACGGCAGGATCGACCCCGCGCGCCGTGTCACGTAAAAATCGTACAAGTTTTCACGAAGCCACGCTAAAACGGCACCCGTATCGATCGTACGGATCAGCACGCTCATGCCGATCACCGCCATAACACGACACGGGAATGCTCCGGCTGGGAGTTCCGTCACACGCGGAAACATTTTTGCACTTTTTTTTTTTAAATCGATACGACACGCGGGTAACAGCACTTCTGGGCTGTTGGAGATCTCGCGAATGACTGAAGGGCCCCGAGACAATCAAAGAGCATCTTTTGCAAATTTTGACAGCTCAGCAATCTTGTCGGAAGACGCCCGACGAGCGCGCGAGGTAACCGATACACGGTTGACTCATCCACCGCTAAGATCCTCGCCGGAGATCGCGAATTGTTGGCTCCACGCGCGCGAGGTAACCGATACTCGTGGTCGCCCCGACGGCGAGCTCGTTCGATGTTGAGCTCATCTTTGGAGCTCGCGCTGACAATTGCGCGAATTTCTTGACCCTGAACCTCGTGTGTGACCACGAGATATTGCAGGATGAATGATAATATTGCCCGATGCACTTCCGAAGGCGCAATAAATTTAAAGAAATACAGAAATAAAGTGCTCTAGCTGTAGCAGAAGAGAGAGAGAGAGAGAGAGAGAGAGAGAGAGAGAGAGAGAGAGAGAGAGAGATCTTCTCCTGTAGAGCACTATAAGACAGAGAGAGAGAGAGAGAGAGAGAGAGAGAAATTGCTGTTACTTCGGGGCAAACATTTGTAAGAGCGAGCACAAAATAGATATGGTGTAATAAAATGATAGAGAATATGTACGGAAGTACAAAGCAAAAACTGGAGAAAGAGAGAGAGAGAGAGAGAGAGAGAGAGAGGAGAGAGAGAGAGAGAGAGAGAGAGAGAGAGAGAGAGAGAGAGAGAGAGAGAGAGAGAGAGAGAGAGAGAGAGAGAGAGAGAGAGAATACACTCATAGGACGAAAAAGAGATCTCCTGCTACACGATCGCACGCGCGCGTGTCTGTGTTGGACTAAGTGAGAAAGAGAGAGAAGATTGCGCGAGTAGTAGCGGGACAGAGAGCCCGACGATGAGCGAGAGAGAGGAATAAAGCGCTTCCTCTGTAGAGGGAGAGAGATCTCCTACTAAGGTTGTCGTGCATGTGTGTAATGACGCGCACGACCATGTATATCGGTGCAGTGTGATAACCCGGCGCCCACCCCGAGGGGTATCATACGCTAAAACCCCTAGGGCTTCCTCGCTTGGCGTGGCTCCGCCAATGCAGCATCTTTCTTCCTCGCTCTCGTACGTCGCGACTCTTCCAACTCACAGGGAAAGTCCCCCTGCGCCGCACTTCCTCAGGCGACTTTTTCTCCACGCGGTGCATCGAAGCACGGCGAGCCGTATTCTCGGGCTCTCCTCTTTGTGTGGATATTCGTAGTTACTATAGTACACCGACTTCTTCTCCACGCGGTGCCTCGAAGCACGACGAGCCGTATTCTCGGGCTCTCCTCTTTGTGCGGATATTCGTAGCTGCTATAGCACGCTGTGATCTTCGCACACACACTACCACATACATGCGTATCTCGCGCGTATATGCGGTTTCACATATAGAAAGCACTCGCACAGGTATTTTCTATATATGTACACAAAGTACCTTATAATCGTTCTGTATTTTTTTAAGAGAACGCAGATTTCAACTTCATAATTTAAATTTTCGCGATTGCGTTTCAAATTTTCATGGTTTTCCCTGATTTTTGATTTTTTATTTGCATTCTTACAATCGATTTTCATTTTTCAGAATTTTCGTTTTGAATTTACTTTTGATTTTGATGATTTCGATTTTCATTTTAATTCAGATTTTGATTACGATTTTAATTTTTATTTTGTTTTCGATTTTAATTTTTATATCTGTTCTCAATTTGTATTTCTGCTTTCAGTTTTTATTTTAGCTTTCTTTTTTCACTTTGATTGCGGTTTTGTTTTATTTTGATTTCAATTTTTATTTCTGATTTTCGATTCGATTTTGATGATTTCAAATTTTGCTTACGATTTTGTTTTTTATTTCGCTTTTAATTTTGAATTTCATTTTTTTTTCATTCTGATTACTGATTTTGTTTAATTTTTATTTTTATTTTTGATCTCGTCTTATACTTTAAGTGGAATTGAAAGTTCTTCATAATGAATATAAAGATTTGACGGACGCGCTGCTGATACTCTCCAGCACGGTTTCGCGACAGTCAGCAAAACTGCAACTGCGTGAAATATCGACTTACATGCTCGGGGAGAAATCTCAAGATTTTCAAAAAGAGCATTTCTTCCAAATGTGTAAGGCTGCTAATGCATTAGCGCCTAACAAACGCACATACGCATGGTTCGTAGTATTATGAATCTTTGAAAAAAATTCAAGCAACTATCAGTTGCTTCGATTTTTATTTTTGATTTTCATGATTGATTTCGATTTTTTATTTTTGATCTCAACCATAATTTTGATGCCGATTTCGAAAAAATAAAATGTTGTAGCATACCTTAAGCGAAAATGAAAGTTCTTTATAATGGATATAAAGATTAGGCGGAGGCGCTGTTGATACTCGCCAGTACGGTTTCGCGACAGTCAGCAAAACTGTAACTGCGCGAAATATCGTCTTACATGCGCCAGGAGAAATCTCAAAATTTTCTCAAAGAGTATCACTTTCAAATGTGTTGAGCTGTTAATGTATTAGTGTTTAACATACACGCATACACATGACTCAATGTATTATGAACCTTTGAAAAAATTCAAGCAACTATCAGTTGCGAGCCAGTCCGCGGACAATACATTTCTCCGGAGCGATCATGTCTAGCCGTAATATCCGTGCGTGCATTTTAGATCTCTTGCGTTTAGCCAAAATGCGTAATACGCAGCTTCGACGAAGGTGCAACAACAACTGGTGCAACGAATTACGTTATTTGCCGGAAAACTCTCTCTTGAGCCGCCTGAAATATGTGTTATGGTGGACCCCGCTACGCACGATTGTGACAGCTTATAATAGAGGCCTGTTCAGAGGATACAGGGTGCTTCTGTGTGCGTTTGCGGAGCTACAGCGCAGAAATATCGAGGATACGCAGGGTGTGCGGAATCTCATAAATGAAATACACGGTAAGTCGTGCTTTAGCCTATGTGTGTGAGACCCTTTTATGTAAGATATGGTGGTAATACCGAAGTGACTGTAGATTATCGTCAACTATACGATGCATCTTCCGATGAAGAAACTGACCTCATTGAGGCGACACGGGCTGTGGAGGAGGAAGAAGCAACACACGCTCGTATCGATATTCCACATCTGTCTCCCATATCAGATACTGCAGAAGAAGAGTCTCTCCAGGCTATCCTCAGTCCTCCCAATATATTTGAGGATGCCCCTGAAGGTAAGAAAATCTGACACCATGGGTATCTGTATTTTGGCTTAACCGATATAACGGTGGTATGACATATTCAGATGCACACACGCCGTGTGAAGATGAGCAGCCGACTACATCTAGCATGTGTAATCCCTCTGAGATTTTTACCGGCAACAACGAGCGTAAGTAGTAATAAACGGATGTCATGATGCATTTTATATTTATTTTTTATTTTTTTATTTTTTAATGATAATAAAGTGGAAATATATGTAGATTTGGACCCTCGGCTCAACAATGAGGGTCATGAGGACGATGATCAGTCTGTAAGCGAGAGAGGTAGCATTGTGCTAGAGCAATGGGCGCGCGAACTTACCAACGACAATAACGATCGGCAATCTATCGAGGAATACGATCATCGGGAAAACCAACTTTGGGAGTATCCTATTGAACTTGATTTGGGCCAACAACAACAGCAGATTGAAAATATCCTCCAGCTCAATGATGCGTGGATAAACCGTCTTTTGGATTCTACCACTGACTCGGGTAAATTACCCTGTTTTACTTAGTATACTTGTTTTCATGTACGTATTTGTGAATTTATTCTTCGACCTCTTGACTAATTTTAAAAACAGAAAGTGAGCGATCATATTTTACGACAGGTTATACATCAGCATCCCTTTTGTTTGATGAAGACCTTTTGTAGACGTCCATGGTTAAAATTAACAATAATATCAGGTACAGCTAGCTAACACTCATTTAATAGATGGTGTTAGCAATTTTAAGCATACTCGCTCATCTTTACAGAGGTACAAGGGGGCGGCGGCCGTAGACGACCGCGCGAGGATAGGAGCGACGAGCCCTTCGACGATGTGCGACCGCCAGGCTCACGTATTGAGATCATCGGGGACGCGCGTCGATACTTCAAACATTTCAAACTCCGCGGTCGAGAAATCATCATGCGTATCTGTCAGCCTCCGTCCGGAAGCCACATATTACAATGGTTGGAAGGAGCATTTCGTGATCTTTTGACGCATATTACAACGTCTTGCGAAGCTAGCGATTATATAGGTATATCATTTGCCTCGAGTAGTTTGCCACACGGTCCCGTATGGCTTTCGTTTCGCCCCGTCAGAGATTGCTCGTTCAACGATATTTGGCAATTAATAACTAGTGTTGCACAAAGTGCAGCATCGCTAAATGTTGACGAAACGTGCACAATAAAAGCCAGTATTGTCAAGGGTGTCGAGGGTACAGGTAGAAAATCTCTAACACACGAGAGCGTGAAAAAAAAATCTATTCTTACAATTCGGAACAATGATAATTTGTGTCTGCCGCGGTCACTAGTGGCGGCGCGCGCCTACGCCGAACGGGGTGAAGTACGATCGGGTAGCTTACACACAAATTGGCAAAGTATGAGGCGTATTAACAGCTCCATGCAGAGGAATGCAGCTCTTGAATTGACGAAAGCCGCGAATGTTACAGTACCGGCGAACGGTTGCGGTGTCCATGAGATTGCTCTCTATCAAGATTATTTAGCGCGAGACGGTGTTGCTATAGTAGTTTACGAGTTTTTAACTCTGGGGCGGGGAGTCGAACCATTGTTCGATGGCACGCAAAAAGTCTTGAACACTTTTGGCACCATTCAGCACACGCTGCATATATTGTATTACGAACGCTCGCATCATTTCCAGCCAATATTAAATTTACGAGGGGCTGTCGGAAGTCGCGATTTTTGCTCCTCATGTAATTCGCAATATCGTAGATTCGGCCACAAATGTTCAAAAAAAAAGTGCCCTCGTTGCTTAACCTTGCCGCCATGCGACCCTGACGTAAATGCTACGATCAGGTGTGGTATGTGCCTTCGCGAATTTTACGGTAAACAATGCTTTGAAAATCATTTGGCTGTTAAGCAATATCGGCGGCGCAAAACAAAGAGCGTTTGCGCCTCTCTCAAGCGATGCCGCGATTGCTTGAAAACACTACGGCCACTGGATAAAAGGAGGAAGCATATTTGTGGTGTGATCTTTTGCAAAACATGTAGAGCAGACAGGCCCAATAATCATATGTGCTTCATGAAGCCCATTCGCGAGGGTAAAGATACGGGAAAAATACTTTTCATATTTTATGATTTCGAGACTCAGCAATGTGCAAATGTACGCGGTGATACAGATACTTTTATGCACGAACCAAATTTGTGTGTAGCTCATAGAGTTTGCACGTATTGTTGCACGCGTGATTCTATAACCGAGCCATGCGAACATTGCGGCTCTCATGAGTTTATATTTAGTCATCATCCTGTGGGTCAGTTGGTGGAGCTTGCTATGCAACGAGTCAATAATTTCTCGCGTACTATCTGTATTGCTCACAACGCTGGAGGCTTTGACGCACAATTCATTTTGCGCTATTTCATTGAGGAAAAAAAGACTCAGCTACCGCGTATAATTATGAACGGTACAAAGATTATCTCGATGCGTCTTGAAAAACTTGTATTTCTCGACAGTCTAAATTATTTTCACATGCCTCTCAGCGCGTTGCCTAAAGCCTTTGGTCTCACAGACTCTATCACTAAAGGGATTTTCCCTCATTTGTTCAATCGGCCGGAAAATCAAAATTATGTAGGACCACTACCACCTATAGCGTATTATTCCCCCGACACGATGCGTTCTGCAGAGCGCGAAAAATTTTTAGCCTGGTATCGCGAGTCAAAAGACGCCAATTACCAGTTTGACTTTTCGAAGGAGCTTGTAAGCTATTGCACAGACGATGTCACGATATTGCGGCGTGCATGTATGGCTTTTCGCGAAATGTTTATAGCCAGAGGGCGCGTCTGCCCGTTTGACGAGGGCACAACAATAGCGTCAGCCTGTTTTCGCGTCTTTCGTAAAAAGTTTCTAAAAGACAATTCGATCGGTATTATTCCATTGGGTGGTTATAGGTGGGCACACAAGCAATCGAAAAAGGCGATCGCATGGCTCGTTTGGATGGAGCACTCTCTTGGCCACCGCATCATACACGCTGGCCGTTCACGCGAATTTAGATTACCTCAGAATTTGCTAGTCGATGGGTACTACGAAACGGCTGGTGATGGTGCTCATGTGTTACAGTTCCACGGTTGTTATTGGCACGGCTGCCCCAAATGTTACATCCTTAATAGAGATCGTAAGCAGCGCAATGGCTCAACTATGGACGAGTGCCTAGAAAGAACGATAGCCATATCGAATAGAATTCGCTCGAGTGGTTACCAGTTAACGGAAATTTGGGAATGTGAGTGGGATCGTCTTTTGGAGGCAAACTCTGAAATTCAAGAGCTCGTACAGGACCACCCGTTAACAGCAAAAGAACCGTTAAACCCGCGCGACGCTTTCTACGGGGGGCGTACGGAAAACATGGTAACGCTCTATGATGCAAAAGAGGGGGAGCGTATACGCTACGTAGATGTCTGCTCTCTGTATCCGTATATTTGCAAGTTTGGTAAATATCCTGTGGGTCATCCAAAAGTATTTATTGCTGAAGAGTGCTTAGAACTGACGGGTCTCGCTAATGATTTAACGCACATTGAGGGCTTGGTTAAATGCACTGTATTACCGCCGCGCAATCTTTACCATCCTGTATTGCCTGTGCGTATGCATCAGAGGCTACTGTTCGCTTTATGCCGCACCTGCTGCGAGATTATGAATCAGGAAGAGTGCACTCATGATGATGCTGCCGATCGTGCGTTCGAGGGTACGTGGGTAGTCGATGAATTGCGAAAAGCCGTGTCGTGCGGCTACACAGTACTCGATATAGCCGAAATCTGGCAATACAAAGTAACACAATTCAATCGTGACACACAATCGGGCGGTCTATTTGCCGAGTACATTAACACGTTTTTGAAAATCAAGCAAGAGGCGAGCGGATGGCCTGAGAATTGCACGGTAGATGAAGCAGCACAAGAGCGTTATATTGCTAATTTTGAGCAATCCGAGGGTGTTCATTTGAATCGCCAAGCAATAGCCAAAAATCCGGGGTTACGTTCGCTCGCTAAACTCTGTCTAAACTCGTTTTGGGGTAAATTTGGTCAGCGCGAAAATCTGCCGCAAACAGTCGTAGTATCGACGCGAAAAAAACTTATGGAATTATTAACCGACCCCGGCTGTGAAATAACCGGTATGCTACCGGTGAACAACGAAACCCTGTATGTAAATTATACTAAAATTGACGAGGCTGTGGTACCCTCGAATATAGCTAATGCCGTAATTGCCGCATACACCACAGCTCAAGCGCGCTTAAAGCTTTATAGTTACTTGGAACGTCTGGATCGACGCGCTCTGTACTGCGATACCGACTCCGTTATTTATGTGACAAGGCAGCAGGCTAACGAATACGAGCCTCCAATAGGTCAGCTGTTAGGCGATTTGACAGATGAGCTGAGCATTTATGGTGAGAACAGCTACATAAAAAGTTTTATTTCCGGCGGGCCCAAATTTTACGCATTCATAGTACGTGCTTCTGACGGATCGGAGAGCGAAGTTTGCAAAGTTAAGGGTATCACGCTTAATTTTGCAAATAACTCGCTAATAAATTACGAATCTGTACGGTCCTTCATTGTTGGCGACAGAGAAGACCCTATTGTATTGAACTATGATGCTATTAGGCGTACAGAACTCCACCACGTTGTAACACGAACCGAAACAAAATCGTGTAAACCGTCAAGTATTAAACGAAGGCGCAATGGCGAATACGGAACGCTTCCTTATGGCTACCGTCGTTAGAGACTGTAAAATATGTTTCACTTGTAAATAAATATATCTTTATAAAAACGCTGCACCCCCATCGTATTTATTGTTACGTCAGAGGGAGGTATTCCTCATTCACTGCAATGGACACGAGGTGGACGCATCCCTGGACTTCAATGATTTGCGGTCCGACAGGTTGCGGTAAAACGTACTTTGTGAAAAAATTTTTAAAGTTCATCACACGTATGAGCAGTGAGCCATTCGAGAGAATAATATTCTATTATTCCGAGTGGCAGGCGGCATATACGGAGTACGGTTCGACTATAGAGTTCCGAGAAGGGTTACCCCAGGCTGCAGATTACGCGAACGATCCACGCGCCAAACTCCTAATTATCGATGATTTAATGCGTGAAGCGTCGAACAACAGTGTTGTCGACCTATTCACCAAAGGTAGTCATCATAAAAATTTGAGTGTTATTTTTATAACGCAAAACTTGTTCCATCAGGGCCACGGCCAGCGCGATATCTCTCTGAATGCAAATTATATAGTTATTTTCAAAAACCCTCGTGACCGTGCCCAAATACAACACTTGGCCCGCCAGGTATGCCCAGAAAATCCGCGTTTTCTACAAGAAGTTTATTACGACGCAACTTCGCAGCCGCATGGTTATCTGCTGCTAGACCTGAAGCAGTCGACACCTGATAATTGTCGATTTCGCGCATGTATTTTTCCCAATGACCCTCACCATTTTGTTTACGTGCCACGAAAAAAATTTAAAAGCGGCGACACATCCGGAGAATTGCCAGTCATACGTCTATAATGACACGCTACGGATCGTCTCTCTGTAAGAAGAGCACGGCAATATTGAACGCCCTCCAGTATCTTAACAAAGATCAGCGTGAGGCCGTTTTGCGGAAAGCAGATCCTCGCATAATACGTTGTATCTGCGAGTGTGCTTTGAACGTTCTTCGTGGTAATATACCTCTTAAAGCAGAACAGAAGAAAAAACTACGCCGCCACGCACCCCTTCTACGACGCTTAGCCTCGAAAAACGGCTGCTGGAAGAGTAAGAAGAGGTTTGTCGTTCAGAGCGGTGGTTTTCTACCCCTACTGCTCGCGCCCATACTAGGTACCGTATTATCGAGCCTAATCGGTGGACGCTGATAATGGAGCATGCCAGAAAAATGGTTTTGGTGCCTGAGGAGAATCTACTGCAGCTCAGTACACACAGACAGCATAATTTCACTAATGATAACGAGAATAGGTCCACGAAACAAGCGGTGAAAACAATTGAAGCGACTCTGAGTAGGCTGGATGTGGAAATGAACGAGATTTTGAAATCTAACGCGTACGAGGATGAGCGAGCAAAGTGGCTGGCGTATCTGAGTGTACTACAGAGGTATCTACATTTTATCGATGGAGAACGAGCACAACAGTATCATGCTCTTATGAAGAAGAAAGAGGATGCTGTGCAATGTCCTACAACCAAAAACCAAAGCTCTACGACACGTATGAATGACTCCATTATCATTGAGAGCGTGCCTTTGAAATTTCGCAATAAAGCGAAACTTTTATTACGACGTTTGCATGACGCGCCTCCGTCAGATTTTTCTTGGGACTCAGCCGGCGTGGTTTCCGCTAATGGGGAGCCAATCAAGGACTCAAATATCATTGATCTCGTGAACGACGCTATGCGTGCGAGAAAGGTAGCCAAACCAACGGGTCGAAAAGCATTCGCAAAATTTTTGCGGGCCATACAGACACCTCGAGAGTTCGTGGGAAACGAAGAACTATGGCAAGAGGCGCGAGCCAACTCAACATTACGGTCGCGTAGCGATAGTACCACCGACGAAAATGACGGAATCATCAGTGATGCCGGTCATTCTGAGTTTTACAGCGGTAGTGAGAGCACCAAATCAACTCACAGTGTACAGAAAGGTTCTGGTTGTGGCGGTTGCAAGAGAAGACGAGTGGCCTGGGCCAGTCTTAAACTGCGAGCATGAAAGTACTCGAAAAAGTATACTTTGACCCTTCCCATGAAGCGTCTTTCACAGGCGCTACCAAACTGCTGCGTATAAGTCGTCAAAAAAAGATTTCGCCCGCCAAAACGGTACAGTGGCTTGAAGCTCAGGATGCTTATACCAAGCACAGACAGGTGAGGCGCCGCTTTCCGCGCCGACACTACAACGTGCGGAACATTGACGATGTCTGGGAAACTGATCTTGTAGATCTCCGCTCACTTAAAAGTTATAATGATGGATATGCTTATCTTCTCGTGGTCATAGATGTACTCAGCAAATACGCATGGGTCGAGCCCTTGCGCGATAAATCTGCAGCAACGGTGGCTAACGCATTGGCGTACATACTCAAACTGAAGAGCACAAATGGGCGATCGCCCGTTTACCTGCAATCGGACAAGGGTAGAGAATTTACGGGTGCCGCCTTTCAGGCTTTCTTGAAGAAAAAAAATATTCTGTTTCGCACGACGCGTAATCCCGATATTAAAGCCGCTGTTGCAGAGCGTTTCAATCGAACACTAAAAGAAAGAATGTGGCGGTATTTCACGTACTCTCACCAGAAACGCTATATAGACGTTTTGAATAATATAGTTTCCGCATATAATCATACGCTGCACAGTGGTATTAGAATGACACCTGTATCTGTGACGTTTCTTACAGCTGCCAAAGCGCGCGATAATCTGATGCGCCGATACAAGCAGCCCAAACAATACTGGCCTCCTAAATACAGGGTGGGCGATATTGTTCGTATCAGTAGTGCGAAGGCTGCCTTCGCTAAAGGGTACGAGAGTGGATGGAGCGAAGAGCTGTTTAAGATACATAGAATATCATTGAGTAGCTGGCCCGTTGTATACATCTTACGTGACCTCAACGACGAGGAAATTGACGGTATTTTTTACGAGGCTGAATTATCGCGAGTCCAAGCGAGCTCAAAAGGCTCCAGAAAAAAACAACCAAGATGAAAGACGAGTTTTATGTTGTTTTACCTAGCAATAGTAGCATGAAGTACTATCCTGATAACAGGACAACACAGTACACGACACACTTGCCGCAGAGCATAAATGTGCAAGGTAAATGGGCCGTTTCGTTGGCAGAGATACACATACCTATGACTATCCTACATGTACCACCTGAAGGTGAAAAAAACTTTGTCAATGTGGTGACGAACATTACGACGCCTGGAGCTAAGGCCGACATTGATTTTAAAGATGAGCGTGCCTGCGTACAGCCTGGAGTATATCGCAGTGTAAGCACCCTACTCGAAACGATTAACGAAATACCGTGTGTGGTGGACCACTTGAAATTCGAATACACGCGTAACGGTTATGTCTCGGTAGAGCGTGTCTGTGTCGAGTGTGAAAATTTGGAGCATGCTTTCCACTTTTCCCCTGTAATTAACAAAATTTTAGGTTTCACCCATTGCACGGGCCTTGTGGTGCAGCACGATGCTCGGTATGTTGCACCGCAGCCGGCTAGTCTCACCAACGGGATACCTAATATGCTCTTTGTTTATACCGATATCTGCGAACCCTACATTACGGGAGATGTACATACCCCCTTGTTACGCGTTGTTCCCTCTGATGCTGATCATAATTATAATTACGGCTCGGTGAAAATCAAAAGTTTTTCGCCACCCCGCTATGTGCCGCTTTTACGCACCAGCTTCCAGACAATAGATATCGATATAAGGGATGAGTTTGGGCAGTTGATCCCATTCGAAGGTGGGACACTAACCGTTACACTACAGTTTAAGCGTATAGATTAGCCGTAATTGTAGAGATAGAGAAAATGGCTTACTACGACGAGTATTTTGATACACAGACGGGTGGGGCTAGAACCGGCTATGGGGGAATTAGTCAGGTATACATAGGATCGTCAAACCAGAGAGGCCATGGTATAGGCAGCTTTCTCGGGGGACTTTTTCGTCGAATTTTGCCTCTCTTAAAACAGGGAGCACGCACTGTCGGTAAAGAGGCTATACGTTCAGGGATTAATGTGGCGGGCGATATAATGGATACAGGAATGCACCCTCGAGAGGCCTTCAAATCGCGCTTGCGTGAATCGGGTATGAATTTGAAGAGGAAGGCTGAAGAAAAACTCAATAGTCTCATGCAGGGTTCCGGCTATAAGCCTTCGAAAATTCACAAACTTGTACATTCAGTCAGCGGCTACAGTGGGCGTAGGGTCGACCAGAAAAAGAAGTCTGTAGCGTTGAAAAAAAAACGTGCGGGGCGTATTAAAAAGAAGAAGAAGAAAACAGCTGTGAAAAGAACAAGTAGAAAGGTAACAAGTGTCCAGAGGACAAAGAAGAAGAAGAAGCCGTCGCGACCTAGGACAGTGGCCGATATCTTCTCGTAAAGCTATTTTATAAAATGGCATTCTTACATACTCACTCGTGTGAGTGTTTGAAGTCTGAGCTGGAGCTATTTACATTACCACCGACTCAGACTACTATCGAGGGAACGCAATGGCTACACTACAAGCCGATTTCATCTCTAACGGACGATTCACCCATTGAGTTTGTGGTACCTGGGCAGGGTGATGAATACATCGATCTTGCCCATACAATGCTAAGTATGCGCGTTCAAATACGTTTAAACTCTGTAAAGGCCGACCCTGTAGTTACAGTCGGACCTGTTAATAATTTACTTCATTCGATGTTCAATCAAGTGGACGTATTCTTAAATCAGAAACTTGTGTCACCTCCCAATAATGCTTATGCCTATAGAGCCTACATTGAAACATTATTGAATTATGGCCAGGGTGCAAAAACTTCGCATCTCACAACCTGCCTATGGTACAGCGATTCAGCCGGTAAAATGGACGATATAAGCGATACAAACATAGGCCTTGCTAATCGTCGTGCGCTTCTAAATTCCCGCGGAGAGGTTGATCTGCTCGGTCATCTACACTGTGATATCTTTAATCAAGAGAGATTTCTGATAAACGGCGTTGAGATGCGTCTACGTCTTGTGCGTACGAGTGATGCATTCTGCCTTATGACAGCGTCAAAAGATTACAGTATTCACATTACTGAAGCGTCACTCCTTGTACGCCGTGCAAAAATAGCCCCAGGTATACTATTAGCTCATGCAAGAGCATTGTCCAAAGCGACAGCGAAATATCCACTGACACGCGTAGAGGTTAAAACCATCTCTATGCATGCCGGTGTACACGGTGATACTTTGGACAACGTTATACTTGGTCAGCTACCGAAACGTGTAATCATCGGTTTTGTCGATAATAAAGCGTTCAACGGTAATCGAGCATTGAATCCATTTAACTTTCAGAATTATAAAATTAATTATCTTGCTTTGTACGCCGATGGTGTACAGATACCGTCAAAGGCTCTCCAGCCTAACTTCACCGACACGTCCCTATACGTGGACTCATATCATACGTTATTTTCCGGTACGGGCATTCACTTCCTTAATCAAGGGAACTCAATCTCGCGCACGACATATCCCCGGGGATATTGTCTTTTTGCGTTTGATCTTACGCCTGATCTTTCAGCAAACAGTAGCAGTCATTGGAATTTGGTAAAGCACGGCAGCGTCAGGATAGAAGTACGATTCGACGAAGCGCTAACCTCAACAGTTAATTGTGTCGTGTATGCAGAATATGATAACGTGCTGGAAATTGATGGATCACGACAAGTCATTGTAGACTTCAGTGGTTGAGTAGCGCGGCGGTCTTCAGTTCACATTAAGCATTCAAAGGCTAAGCGGCATCATGAATATCGTAATTGACATACAAGGCCTAAGGGATAAATACAATAATTTTGTGCCCAAAGAAGTGGCTGTCGTCTCAATCGATTCATCGTTCTCCGACCAATGGATCGTTGCACCGCCTCATCCGTATAGACAATTACCGCTGGATGTGAAAAGATCGAACACATGGGTCACGCGTAATCACCACGGAATAATATGGTTCGATGGTTATACGCCTCTACGTACAATTGAAAAAATATTGAGGTCAATTGCAGCCGAATCTAGACGGATATTTGTACGGGGTGCCGATAAATCATCCTACCTGGCGCACCTCACAGGCTGTTACATTATAAATTTGGAAGACGACGAGGACGATACTTCATTTCAACACCTCCCAGGAGCCGGTACACGTTGCTCGTACCACTCAGTGATACGCAAAAACCATACGTATAAATGTGCTCTGAATAATGTGACGAAAATCAAAGCATGGCTCTGTCATAGCGAGCGTTACGATTGCTTATGGGAATATAGGACTACTGCTGGCGTGTCGCCTGGCTTGACCGATCACGACGAAGAAGAACAAAAAACCCCTTGTTATGAACAGTCTTCAGATTCTGGCCTCTCTCCGTGATATACAGAACCACTCCGTGGGCGTATATCCTGCAGACCGTATACCAAAGATCTGGACAAAACCAACGGCTATTGTTGCGAATACCGATGGACACAAGCAACCGGGAGCCCATTGGGTCGCCATGTACGTCGATCGAGCTGGACACGGATGGTACTTCGACAGCTACGGATTGCCCCCAATTGTCCCACAGCATCTCATGCGACTCCGTAGAAACTGTAAACTCTTCCGGTACAGCACTAATCAACTTCAAGCTCCGGATTCGCAATGCTGCGGACATTATTGCATTATGTTTCTTCATTATATGTGTACTGGCTTCGGCATGCATAAGTTTAGAAGTGTGTTTTCAAATGATTTATCACGCAACGACAAAATAGTTAACGGTTATTACAATGCTTTCGTCAATAAGAACAGTAAATATAATAATGAGGGTGCTGCCGTCAATAGCGACGGTGGTAGCAGTGGCAGAACCAGTGGCCGTAATAATTGCAACTCTTTCAATCATAAAAGTTTGCACTGTGTACAAGGTTGCTGTTCCCGTACTCGCCAATTGTAATTCACCATAATACTTCGATAAATAAATACCGGTAATATTCTGTCTATTTATTCTTGTCATTTAATCATTTCATCGGATTGCTTTAGCGGCATTGGAGAGGCTTGCGATCATGCACGTGCCGCTACGTCAGCAGGTTTTGCAAATAACACTCGGTTTGGCGTGCGCTACTCACACCACCCGTGGGTGGCGGTGGTAGGGATAGAGGTAGTAGTGGGGGGAGTGGCGATAATGGGGAGAGGGGATTAGTACGGGGCCATACATCTTGGTGGTCAGATGTTAATTGTTACCGAGCCGTGGCAGAGGTAAATGCAACGAAGAAAAATACGCGAATTGCGAGCCCGTATAGAACTTTTCTCGCAGAACATTGCAATTCTTAAAACGCTCATACAAGGGAGAAGCGCTCTAAATATTTTAACACGAGAAATCACGAAACTCAAAATCAACGATGGATTTCTCGCGAATCAACAAGATCGGAAAGATGGCTGCCTTCTTGCCGACGAAGAAGGTGTCGGAACTTTCGCTAAATACGGAGTATAAAGTTTCCGATATACGCCTGGTGAAAACGCGGTTCGGCTCACGCATTATCGTAGAAGTGAATAAGGAGTTTATTTGCTTTCTACCCGCGAGATTTTTGAAAATACTCGAGGAAGACGAAACGCTGTTCAAGCAAATGATAGCAGCGGCTCACGAAAATAATCTCCTCATGGAATACCTTGGCTCCGAATACAATAACATGGAGTTCAAACCGGCTGTTAAATAATAACGCCAGTCTGCGAGAAGAAGTCATGGCGTCCGAGCAGCCGTCTTCCCAGCTCTCCCGACCAAGTAAACGTGCCTATAAACTACGACCATTGCTGCTGCAATCATTTTACAGTCTGAATAGCCAATTGACGAAAAGCGTGTGGCTAGGCATAGATATTGATGATGCTGGCCAATTGCACCCCATTATTCGCTTCATGTGCGATACCAACGGCTGGGCAACCCTAAATACATCATCATGGCGGACTTTTCAAAAATATCTCACAACCAGCATTGCTGCATACTTCAACGAAGAAGAAGAAGAAAATATTACGAATAATAATAGCCCTACTATTCATACTGTTGTGGCCTGCGATGACTACATTCTGGAATACGGTGAATATTCCGAACAACCCGTCGTAACTATTCAAAATTTCAATGAGTACGGGGTACACGCTGTACATCGCGCGGAGCCATTCTTCACCTTCGTAAAAGATGACTTCATCGAGCTGAAATTATTGGAGAATCGCATAAACGATTACACAGCGTGGCTTCACCGTGTTACTGCCGATGTGGGAAAATGTAAGGACGCGCTTGTCACTGCAATTGCATCAGAAATTTTCAACACAACGGCGCGACGTTTACGGCGCCGGATTCTCAAGAAGCATACCAAAATTCGGGAGACTGTCCAACGTTCATTAGCCACAGTGACCAGCGAGCTCTCATCGCACGCCAGAACAATCGTCACCGATAATCTCCTAAATCATCAATTGAAACGTATAATCGCAAGCGATATAATGTACATTTGTAAATAAACCTGTATGTATCTGTAAAATAAAAAATAAAAAAAAAGCGGGCCACTATGGCGCCAACCACCGTCCCGCTCTCACCCCCCACTACCACCCGCCTGCCTCATCGGCACCGCGGGGGGAGAGGGGGGCAGAAGCACGGATAACCCCCACTCCTACCACCCAACACCTCGGGCTGCCCCCACCACGGGCACCTCGAGGAGTGGGGGTAGGAGTGGGGATAAGAGTGGGGGGCGCCATAGTGGCCCCCTTACTACTAGTATATAATTCTTAATATAGAAATTATAGAACCTATAGAAGATAAAATATTTCATGTTATATATGAATCAGGGTAATCTGAATATCGCCGTGGTATACCATTTAATCCCAGAAAATGTTGGGGGAAAAAGGTTAGGTTTACCCCAAAAAATATTCTGTAGAATTGAATTTTCAATCATTTTTTATGTAATCTTAAACCAGTTATTAATGGATATCAATAAATAAATCCTCCTATAATTGCAAAGACTGCTCCTATAGAGAGTACATAATGAAAATGTGCTACTACATAATATGTATCATGTAAGATGATATCAATTGAAGAATTAGCTAAGATTACCCCCGTTAATCCCCCAATTGTGAATAGGAAAACAAATCCTAGGCTTCATAAATTGGATGGGTTGAATTTAATTTTTGAGCCATGAATTGTGGCTAATCATCTAAAAACTTTAATTCCTGTGGGGATTGCAATAATTATAGTAGCTGATGTAAAATAGGCTCGAGTGTCTACATCTATACCAATAGTAAATATATGATGGGCTCATACAATAAATCCAAGAAATCCAATTGTTAATATTGCGTAAATTATACCAATGGATCCAAAAGTTTCTTTTTTTCCATTTTGATTAAAAATTATATGTGAGATTATTCCGAATCCAGGTAAAATTAAAATATAGACTTCTGGGTGACCAAAAAATCAAAATAGGTGTTGGTATAAAATTGGGTCTCCTCCTCCTGATGGGTCAAAAAATGTAGTATTGAGATTTCGATCAGTTAAAAGTATAGTAATAGCCCCTGCCAGAACTGGGACAGCTAATAATAATAGGATTGTTGTAATTAATATAGATCAAGTAAATAAAGTTAGTTTTTCAAAACTTATTCTTAAATTTTTTATGTTTATAATTGTGGTAATAAAATTAATGGCACCTATAATAGAGGATATCCCTGCTAAGTGGAGGGAGAAAATTGCTATGTCTAAGGATATACCTTCGTGATTTAAATTTAGGGACAAAGGAGGATAAACAGTTCAACCTGTTCCTACTCCTTGATTAATAATATTTCTTAAAATTAATAGGTTAATTGAGGGGGGCAGTAACCAGAATCTTATATTATTTATCCGAGGGAAAGCTATATCAGGGGCCCCTAGTATTAAGGGGATTATTCAATTACCAAAGCCTCCAATTATAATTGGTATTACCATAAAAAAAATTATAATGAAAGCATGTGATGTAATGATAGAATTATATAATTGATCATTATTAATTAGATAGCCAGGGTTTCCTAATTCTATTCGAATTAATAATCTTAGTGATGATCCTAGTATTCCGGATCATATTCCAAAAATAAAATATAAAATTCCAATATCTTTGTGATTAGTTGAAAAGAATCATTTTTGTATAAATTTTTAGTTTAATTAAAATTTTAAATTGCAAATTTAACGATATATTAATAGTATAAAATTTTAAGTAATGTGTCTGATTAAAGTAATAAATTGTAAATTTATTAAAAAGATTAAATTTCTTCTTTACTATTAAGATTTAAAATAAATTTTATTTTTAATTTTGAAGATTAATAGTTTGAATTAACTTAAAATCTTATATAATTCAATTATTTATGATTCATAAATTTAAAGGAGATAGGAAAAAAATTATATAAAAAAAATTAATACAATTTAATTTAAAGTTTTTGTAAAATAAATTAATTTTTAAATTAATTTTATTGGTTAATATTAGTGTTAAGATAACACGAGTATAAAATATGAATGATAAAATTGATATTATAATTAATGTTAATAAAATTATAATATTTAATTTATTAATAAAAATGTTAATAATTGATCATTTTATTATAAATCCTATTAAGGGGGGTAGTCTAGCCATAGATATTAAATTTAATATTAAAATAAATTTAATTTTATTTATTTTTATAAAATTAATATGATTTAAGTAAAAAATTTTAAAATTTTTAAATAGTAATATTACAGGGAAGTTTAAAATTATATAGAGTATAAAATATATAATTATTATATTTTCATTAATTAATAAAATGATTAATATTCAACTTAAATGATTAAGTGACGAGTATCTAATAATAATTCGGATAGATTGATGGTTATTACCTATTATTGTTCTGATTAATGAACTTAAAAGGGATGATAATAATAATAATTTATAAGAATAATTATATATTAATAAAAATAATGGAATGATTTTTTGCCAAATTGATAAGATTATACAATTTATTCAATTTAAGTTATTTATGATATTAATAAATCAATTATGGAAGGGGCTAGCTCCTAGTTTAATAAGAATAGATAAATTAATAATATATATTAATAAATTATTAAAATTTATATAATTATAATTAATAAATATTATTGATCTAGAAAAAATGATTAATGTTGATCTTGAACTTTGAATGATGAAATATTTTATGGCTGAATCTTTATAAAATTTATTAAAAAAAATAATAATTGGGATAAAAGATATTATGTTTAATTCCAATATTATTCATATTGAAAATCAAGAATTTATAGAAACAGAGATAATAGGGGATAAAATTAATATTGGGAAAATTAATAAGTGAATTAAAGATTGAATTATATATATATATATATATATATATATATATATATATATATATATAAATATATATTAATGTATGATGCATGTTAATTTTTGAAATTAAAAGAAATAGTTTAATTCTATTAATTATAATAAAGGTAGTTATACATTATTTATTCTATCAAAATAATCCTTTTATCAGGCACTTTATTATAAAAAAGATTTTATGTCTATATTTAGGGTATGAACCTAAAAGCTTACTTAGCTTATTTTTATTTCTAAAAAAATTTTTTATTTATATTTGAATTTTAAATTCAATGCACTATTCTGCCATCTTAGAATTAAATTTAAAGAAATTTATATTCAAATAATTAAATTTTTTTTAAATTAATTAATTGAGGTAAGGCTGATTTTTAAATAATTATAATTATTTCGATATTTAGTAAGATAATTAATGAATTAATTAATTTAATATATATAATTAATTAAGTTATTTTAATAAATTATATAATTTTGTTAAAATGTAAATTTAGGGGAATTTTGAAGGAGATATCTGGGGGAGGGGGAAGAATAAGATATTAATTTGGGGTAAAATATAGGTTGTATAAATTTTATTTAAAATAATAAAATTGAATAAATTTTAATTAATAAATTTGTATAGATTTTATTAAAATTAATAAATTTATTAAATTTGAGTTAATTTTTATAAAATTATAAGTATACATTAATTTTAAATAAAATTATAAGGTTGTATTAATTTTTAATAAAATTATAAATTTGAATTAATTTTTAATAAAATTACAAATTTGTATTAATTTTGAATGAAATTATAAATTTGAATTAATTTTTAATAAAATTATAAATTTGTATTAATTTTGAATGAAATTATAAATTTGAATTAATTTTTAATAAAATTATAAATTTGTATTAATTTTGAATGAAATTATAAATTTGAATTAATTTTTAATAAAATTATAAATTTGTATTAATTTTAAATGAAACTATAAATTTATATTAATTTTTAATGAAATTATAAATTTGAATTAATTTTTAATAAAATTATAAATTTGTATTAATTTTGAATGAAATTATAAATTTGAATTAATTTTTAATAAAATTATAAATTTGTATTAATTTTAAATGAAACTATAAATTTATATTAATTTTTAATGAAACTATAAATTTATATTAATTTTTAATAAAATTATAAATTTGTATTAATTTTTAATAAAATTATAAATTTGTATTAATTTTTAATGAAATTATAAATTTGTATTAATTTAAAATGAAACTACAAATTTGTATTAATTTTTAATGAAATTATAAATTTGTATTAATCTTTTATGAAATTATAAATTTGTATTAATTTTTAATGAAATTATAAATTTGAATTAATTTACAATGAGATTATAGATTTGTATTAATTTTAATGAGATTATAGATTTGTATAAATTTTTAATAAAATTATTAATTTGTATTAATTTTAATTAAATTAAAGATTTGTATTAATTTACAATAAAATTATAAATTTGTATTAATTTTGAATGAAATTATAAATTTGAATTAATTTATAATAAAATTATAAATTTGTATTAATTTTGAATGAAATTATAAATTTGTATTAATTTTGAATGAAATTATAAATTTGAATTAATTTTTAATAAAATTAAAAATTTGTATAAATTTTTAATGAAATTATAAATTTGTATTAATTTTAAATGAAATTACAAATTTGTATTAATTTTTAATGAAATTATAAATTTGTATTAATCTTTTATGAAATTATAAATTTGTATTAATTTTGAATGAAATTATAAATTTGTATTAATTTTGAATGAAATTATAAATTTGAATTAATTTACAATGAGATTATAGATTTGTATTAATTTTTAATGAGATTATAGATTTGTATAAATTTTTAATAAAATTATTAATTTGTATTAATTTTAATTAAATTAAAGATTTGTATTAATTTACAATAAAATTATAAATTTATATTAATTTTTAATAAAATTATTAATTCGTATTAATTTTAATTTTAAAAATTAAAAAAAAATTTGTGTTAATTTAAAATAAGGTATAATTTGTTTTAATTTAAAATAAAAAGAAATTGGCATTAATTTAAGACATGATTTAAACTTTTATTGACTTAAAATAAAATGTAATTTGTATTAGTTTAAAATAAGACTTAAATTGGGGGTAATTTGAATAATTTTAAAAATTGATAAATTTATTTAAATTATGAATAAAATAATAAATTTGTTTTAAATTCAGATAAATTAATAAAATTGTATTAATTTAATGTAAATTAATAAGATTTTATAAATTATTTAATAATATTAATATTATTAATATTAATAAATTTATTAATTTATTTTATTTAATTATTAATTTATTAATAATAAATTTTTTCTATATAATAAATTGTTAAAATAAACAATATAATTATATTATTTATAAAATTATATTATATATGTATATATATATATATTAATTTAATTAAATATAATAATAATTAGATAATAATTATTATTTATCATTAATAGTGACATTAATAAAAATAATTATTAAAAATAAAATTTTTAATAATAAATATATTTATATTAGTTTATAAATTCATATATTTATATTAATAAATTATTTTTAATATATATATATAGTTATTTACTCAGACTAAATTTTCACTAATTCTAATATTATTAATAAATAATTTATTCATTAATTAAATTTTCTATTATTTTATATAATAATTTAATATTAAATATTTAACGAATTTATTATATATTAAAAATTTAACTATATATAGATGTCTGGCAAACGATCATTAATACTTATTTAAGGTAGTGACATTGTATATATGTGAAGCATTCTATATAGATGCAGAAAAAAAAGAGAATCATTGATTATATATAATCATTGGAATTAAAATTATTATAAATAAATATATTAACATTTTAATCTATAAAATATTTTAGGGCTTTAATTAATGATTACAAATATTAATAAATTTATTATTATTAATTATAAGTTATTATACAAATAATTAAATGTCAGTTTGGTTGATTTATTTTCACTAATTAATATAGTGAGATATTTTTAATGAAAATTATTTTTAATATTAATATAAATATTATTAATATCGATATTAATATTATTAATATTAATAAATTTATTAGTTTATTATATTTAATTATTAATTTATTAATAATAAATTTTTTCTATATAATAAATTCTTAAAATAAACAATATAATTATATTATTTATAAAATTATATTATATATGTATATATATATATATTAATTTAATTAAATATAATAATAATTAGATAATAATTATTATTTATCATTAATAGTGACATTAATAAAAATAATTATTAAAAATAAAATTTTTAATAATAAATATATTTATATTAGTTTATAAATTCATATATTTATATTAATAAATTATTTTTAATATATATATATAGTTATTTACTCAGACTAAATTTTCACTAATTCTAATATTATTAATAAATAATTTATTCATTAATTAAATTTTCTATTATTTTATATAATAATTTAATATTAAATATTTAACGAATTTATTATATATTAAAAATTTAACTATATATAGATGTCTGGCAAACGATCATTAATACTTATTTAAGGTAGTGACATTGTATATATGTGAAGCATTCTATATAGATGCAGAAAAAAAAGAGAATCATTGATTATATATAATCATTGGAATTAGAATTATTATAAATAAATATATTAACATTTTAATCTATAAAATATTTTAGGGCTTTAATTAATGATTACAAATATTAATAAATTTATTATTATTAATTATAAGTTATTATACAAATAATTAAATGTCAGTTTGGTTGATTTATTTTCACTAATTAATATAGTGAGATATTTTTAATGAAAATTATTTTTAATATTAATATAAATATTATTAATATCGATATTAATATTATTAATATTAATAAATTTATTAGTTTATTATATTTAATTATTAATTTATTAATAATAAATTTTTTTTATATAATAAATTGTTAAAATAAACAATATAATTATATTATTTATAAAATTATATTATATATGTATATATATATATATTAATTTAATTAAATATAATAATAATTAGATAATAATTATTATTTATCATTAATAGTGACATTAATAAAAATAATTATTAAAAATAAAATTTTTAATAATAAATATATTTATATTAGTTTATAAATTCATATATTTATATTAATAAATTATTTTTAATATATATATATAGTTATTTACTCAGACTAAATTTTCACTAATTCTAATATTATTAATAAATAATTTATTCATTAATTAAATTTTCTATTATTTTATATAATAATTTAATATTAAATATTTAACGAATTTATTATATATTAAAAATTTAACTATATATAGATGTCTGGCAAACGATCATTAATACTTATTTAAGGTAGTGACATTGTATATATGTGAAGCATTCTATATAGATGCAGAAAAAAAGAGAATCATTGATTATATATAATCATTGAAGTTAGAATTATTATAAATAAATATATTAACATTTTAATCTATAAAATATTTTAGGGCTTTAATTAATGATTACAAATATTAATAAATTTATTATTATTAATTATAAGTTATTATACAAATAATTAAATGTCAGTTTGGTTGATTTATTTTCACTAATTAATATAGTGAGATATTTTTAATGAAAATTATTTTTAATATTAATATAAGCTTATTAATTGATAAAAATTTTATTACTTTAAATATTTATATTAAATTTTAATTTAATGTAAAAAAAAAAAAAAAAAAATTTAATTAATATTAAATAATTATTTAATATAAATAATAATTTTATTAAAAAAATTTTGATAATATAAAAAAAATTTTTACAGCGAAGTTTTAATTTTTTTAAGATTTTTAAAGAGAAATTTAATTGAGGGATTTAAATTTGGGGGAGTCGGTAATTTTACATAGAAGTTTTAATTTTTTTAAGATTTTTAAAGAGAAATTTAATTGATAGAGTTAAATTCGGGGAGTTGGTAATTTTTTTACATAGAAGTTTTAATTTTTTAAATATTTTTAAAGAGAAATTTAATTGATAGAGTTAAATTTGGGGAGTTGGTAATTTTTTTACATAGAAGTTTTAATTTTTTTAAGATTTTTAAAGAGAAATTTAATTGATAGAGTTAAATTTGGGGAGTTGGTAATTTTTTTACATAGAAGTTTTAATTTTTTTAAGATTTTTAAAGATAAATTTAATTGAGAGGATAGAGTTGGGGGGGGGGACTGGTGAATTTTTTTTTAATTTTTGAGAATTTAAAAATTTTGTGGGTCAGTGAAATTTTTTTTAATTTTTGAGAATTTAAAAATTTTGTGGGTTGGTGAATTTTTTAAATTTTTGAGAATTTGAAAATTTTGTGGACCAGTAAAAATTTTTTTTTAATTTTTGAGAATTTGAAAATTTTGCGGGTCAGTAAAAATTTTTTTTTTAATTTTTGAGAATTTGAAAATTTTGTGGGCCAGTAAAAATTTTTTTTTTAATTTTTGAGAATTTGAAAATTTTGTGGGCCGGTAAAAATTTTTTTAATTTCTGAGAATTTAAAAATTTTGTGGGTTGGTGAATTTTTTTAATTTTTGAGAATTTATAATTTTTGGAGGTTGGGGAATTTTGAACGATTTTAATTTTTGTGAATTTTAAAATTGATAGGGCTAGGAATTTTTTTTTTATTATTAAAAAATCTAATAATTTTAAAAGTTAATGGAATTTTTTTATTAATTTAAAAATTTTAATTAATATTAATTATTGAATTTTTAAGAGAAATTTTAAAATATTTTATTTAATAATAATTTTAAATAATTAGTTTGGCAAAAATAGATTTTAAATAAAATTTAAAAATATATTTGAATTATAATTGAAATATTATTTAATAATATAAATTAAAATAATATAATAGTTACTAAATTTTATAAATTGAATTAGAAAAAATATTTTTTATTTGATATTCATTATAAATATAAAAAAGTATAAATTAAACATTTGGGAAAAATATTTGTTTTCAAATTTTTTAAATAAAATTAGCTTTAAAATTTATTTTTAAACAATTATTCTATGAGATTAAATTTTTACGGGGGATTTAATTTAATTTAAAAAATTAAAAAAAATTTGGTTAGCATTATTTGGATGATTTGTATTAAATTTAAATTGTGCGGCTAATTTAATTAGACTTGTTAGATAATTTTGGTTGAAAATTAATGTAATTTTTAATTTGGTTATTTTTGGTGTGTTAATTTGAATTTAAATTGGGTTTATTTAATCAAAAAATTAATTTAAAATAATATTTTTTATAGTTTGGGGAGTTGAATTGTTAATGGAAAAATTAATTTAAAATTATTTACATAGGAATTATTGTATTTTTTTATAATTTGATAGAGTTAAATTTGGGGGAGTTTAATTTAATTGAATTGTTAATGGAAAAATTAATTTAAAATTATTTACATAGGAATTATTGGATTTTTTTTATAATTTGATATAGTTAAATTTGGGGGAGTTTAATTTAGTTGAATTGTTAATGGAAAAATTAATTTAAAATTATTTACATAGGAATTATTGTATTTTTTATAATTTGATATAGTTAAATTTGAGGGAGTTTAATTTAGTTGAATTGTTAATGGAAAAATTAATTTAAAATTATTTACATAGGAATTATTGTATTTTTTATAATTTGATAGAGTTAAATTTGAGGGAGTTTAATTTAGTTGAATTGTTAATGGAAAAATTAATTTAAAATTATTTACATAGGAATTATTTTATTTTTTATAATTTGATAGAGTTAAATTTGGGGGAGTTTAATTTAATTGAATTGTTAATGGAAAAATTAATTTAAAATTATTTGCATAGGAATTATTGTATTTTTTTATAAATTGAGAGAGTTAAATTCGGGGGAGTTTAATTTAATTGAATTATTAATGGAAAAATTAATTTAAAATTATTTACATAGGAATTATTGTATTTTTTATAATTTGATAGAGTTAAATTTGAGGGAGTTTAATTTAGTTGAATTGTTAATGGAAAAATTAATTTAAAATTATTTACATAGGAATTATTGTATTTTTTATAATTTGATATAGTTAAATTTGGGGGAGTTTAATTTAATTGAATTGTTAATGGAAAAATTAATTTAAAATTATTTACATAGGAATTATTGTATTTTTTATAATTTGATAGAGTTAAATTTGGGGGAGTTTAATTTAATTGAATTGTTAATGGAAAAATTAATTTAAAATTATTTACATAGGAATTATTGGATTTTTTTATAATTTGATATAGTTAAATTTGGGGGAGTTTAATTTAGTTGAGTTGTTAATGGAAAAATTAATTTAAAATTATTTACATAGGAATTATTTTATTTTTTATAATTTGATAGAGTTAAATTTGGGTATTAATTTAATTATTAATGAAAAATTAATTTGATTTTATTTATAGCGGGGGGGGTTAAATTATGGATATTTTATTAATAAATTGTTGGGTTAAAATTTAAGAATTTAATTTAATTAAAAGGAAAGTTAATTTAAAATTATTTACAAATAGGTTAAAATTAAAAATTTAAATTTTTTTGTGTTAAAGGTAAAAATTTGATTAAATTGGGTTTATTAATAAAAGTTAATATAAATTAGACATTTGATTTAATTTTATTATGATTTTATTATGATTTTTTTATTATCTATATTTTATTAATTAGAAAAAATTTAGGTGGCTAAATATGTTTCGGAAAGTTTAATAGAAAATAATTGTTAGTAAAAAAGATAAATTTATATATTATATTTTTGTAATTTGTATTGGAATATTTTTATAAAATTTTTTAACAATAAAAATTAATTTTTTAGTCATTTGTTGGGCAGCAACCGAAATTAGTGTTTAGCCTTAAAATGGTTTTTATTTATATTAGATTATAATAGAGATATTTCAATCTAATAAAATTTTCTAACAAAAAAATTAATTTTTTAGTCATTTGCTGGGCAGCAACCGAAATTAGTGTTTAGCCTTAAAATGGTTTTTATTTATATTAGATTATAATAGAGATATTTCAATCTAATAAAATTTTCTAATAAAAATAAATAATTTTTTAGTCATTTGCTGGGCAGCAACCGAAATTAGTGTTTAGCCTTAAAATAGGTTTTATTTATATTAGATTATAATGGAGATATTTTAATTTAATAAAATTTTCTAATAAAAAAAATTAATTTTTTAGTCATTTGTCGGGTAGTAACCGAAATTAGTGTTTAGTCTTAAAATATTTTTTATTTGTATTAGATTGTAATAGGGATATTTTAACCTAATAAAATTTTTTAACAAAAAAAATTAATTTTTTAGTCATTTGCTGGGCAGCAACCGAAATTAATGCTAAGTTTTAAAATATTTTTTATTTGTATTAGATTGTAATAGAGATATTTTAACTTAATAAAATTTTCTAACAAAAAAATTAATTTTTTAGTCATTTGCTGGGCAGCAACCGAAATTAGTGTTTAGCCTTAAAATATATTTTATTTCTATTAGATTGTAATAGAGATATTTTAACTTAATAAAATTTTCTAATAAAAATAATTAATTTTTAGTCATTTGTTGGGCAGTAACCGAAATTAGTGTTTAGCCTTAAAATGGTTTTAATTTATATTAGACTATAATAGAGATATTTCAATCTAATAAAATTTTCTAACAAAAAAATTAATTTTTTAGTCATTTGCTGGGCAGCAACCGAAATTAGTGGTTAGTCTTAAAATGGTTTTAATTTATATTAGGTTATAATAGAGATATTTCAATCTAATAAAATTTTTTAATAAAAAAATTAATTTTTTAGTCATTTGCTGGGCAGCAACCGAAATTAATGCTAAGTCTTAAAATATTTTTTATTTGTATTAGATTGTAATAGGGATATTTTAACTTAATAAAATTTTCTAATAAAAATAAATAATTTTTTAGTCATTTGCTGGGCAGCAACCGAAATTAGTGTTTAGTCTTAAAATGGTTTTAATTTATATTAGGTTATAATAGAGATATTTCAATCTAATAAAATTTTCTAACAAAAAAATTAATTTTTTAGTCATTTGCCGGGCAGTAACTGAAATTAGTGTTTAGTCTTAAAATATTTTTTATTTCTATTAGATTGTAATAGGGATATTTCAACTTAATAAAATTTTCTAATAAAAAAATTAATTTTTTAGTCATTTGCTGGGCAGCAACCGAAATTAATTCTAAGTCTTAAAATATTTTTTATTTGTATTAGATTGTAATAGGGATATTTTAACTCAATAAATTTTTTTAATAAAAATAAATAATTTTTTAGTCATTTGCTGGGCAGCAACCGAAATTAATGCTAAGTCTTAAAATATTTTTTATTTGTATTAGATTGTAATAGGGATATTTTAATTTAATAAAATTTTCTAATAAAAATAAATAATTTTTTAGTCATTTGCTGGGCAGCAACCGAAATTAGTGTTTAGCCTTAAAATGGTTTTAATTTATATTAGGTTATAATAGAGATATTTCAATCTAATAAAATTTTCTAATAAAAATAATTAATTTTTAGTCATTTGTTGGGCAGTAACCGAAATTAGTGTTTAGCCTTAAAATGGTTTTAATTTATATTAGGCTATAATAGAGATATTTCAATCTAATAAAATTTACTAACAAAAAAATTAATTTTTTAGTCTTTTGCTGGGCAGCAACCGAAATTAGTGTTTAGTCTTAAAATGGTTTTAATTTATATTAGGTTATAATAGAGATATTTCAATCTAATAAAAAATTTTAATAAAAATAAATAATTTTTTAGTCATTTGCTGGGCAGTAACCGAAATTAATGCTAAGTCTTAAAATATTTTTTATTTGTATTAGATTGTAATAGGGATATTTTAACTTAATAAAATTTTCTAATAAAAATAAATAATTTTTTAGTCATTTGCTGGGCAGCAACTGAAATTAGTGTTTAGCCTTAAAATATATTTTATTTCTATTAGATTGTAATAGAGATATTTTAACTTAATAAAATTTTCTAATAAAAATAAATAATTTTTTAGTCATTTGCTGGGCAGCAACCGAAATTAATGCCAAGTCTTAAAATATTTTTTATTTGTATTAGATTGTAATAGGGATATTTAATTTAATAAAATTTTCTAATAAAAATAAATAATTTTTTAGTCATTTGCTGGGCAGCAACCGAAATTAGTGTTTAGCCTTAAAATGGTTTTAATTTATATTAGGTTAAATAGAGATATTTCAATCTAATAAAATTTTCTAATAAAAAAATTAATTTTTTAGTCATTTGTTGGGCAGTAACCGAAATTAGTGTTTAGTCTTAAAATATATTTTATTTCTATTAGATTGTAATAGAGATATTTTAACTTAATAAAATTTTCTAATAAAAATAATTAATTTTAGCCATTTGTTGGGCAGCAACCGAAATTAGTGTTTAGACTTAAAATGGTTTTTATTTGTATTAGATTATAATAGAGATATTTCAACCTAATAAAATTTTCTAACAAAAAAATTAATTTTTTAGTCATTTGCTGGGCAGCAACCGAAATTAATGTTAAGTCTTAAAATATTTTTTATTTGTATTAGATTGTAATAGGGATAGTTTAACTTAATAAAATTTTCTAATAAAAATAAATAATTTTTTAGTCATTTGCTGGGCAGTAATTGAAATTAGTGTTCAGACTTAAAATGGTTTTTATTTGTATTAGATTGTAATAGGGATATTTTAACCTAATAAAATTTTCTAACAAAAAAATTAATTTTTTAGTCATTTGCTGGGCAGCAACCGAAATTAGGGATTAGTCTTAAAATATTTTTTATTTCTATTAGATTGTAATAGGGATATTTTAACTTAATAAAATTTGCTAATAAAAATAATTAATTTTTTTAGTCATTTGCTGGGCAGTAACCGAAATTAGTGTTGTCTTAAAATGGTTTTAATTTATATTAGGTTATAATAGAGATATTTCAATCTAATAAAATTTTCTAACAAAAAAATTAATTTTTTAGTCATTTGCTGGGCAGCAACCGAAATTAATGCTAAGTCTTAAAATATTTTTTATTTGAATTAGATTGTAATAGGGATATTTTAACTTAATAAAATTTTCTAATAAAAATAAATAATTTTTTAGTCATTTGCTGGGCAGCAACCGTAATTAGTGTTTAGTCTTAAAATGGTTTTAATTTATATTAGGTTATAATAGAGATATTTCAATCTAATAAAATTTTCTAACAAAAAAATTAATTTTTTAGTCATTTGCCGGGTAGTAACTGAAATTAGTGTTTAGTCTTAAAATATTTTTTATTTCTATTAGATTGTAATAGGGATATTTTAACTTAATAAAATTTTCTAATAAAAATAATTAATTTTTTAGTCATTTGCTGGGCAGTAACCGAAATTAGTGTTTAGACTTAAAATGGTTTTTATTTGTATTAGGTTATAATGGAGATATGTTAATTTAATAAAATTTTTTAATAAAAAAAATTAATTTTAGCCATTTGTTGGGCAGCAACTGAAATTAATGTTAAGTCTTAAAATATTTTTTATTTGTATTAGATTGTAATAGGGATATTTTAATTTAATAAAATTTTCTAATAAAAATAAATAATTTTTTAGTCATTTGCTGGGCAGTAACCGAAATTAGTGTTTAGCCTTAAAATATATTTTATTTCTATTAGATTGTATAGAGATATTTTAACTTAATAAAATTTTCTAATAAAAATAATTAATTTTTAGTCATTTGTTGGGCAGTAACCGAAATTAATGGTTAGTTTTAAAATGGGGTTTATTTATATTAGATTATAATAGAGATATTTTAATTTAATAAAATTTTCTAATAAAAAAAATTAATTTTTAGTCATTTGCCGGGCAGTAATTGAAACTAGTGTTTAGCCTTAAAATATTTTTTATTTCTATTAGATTGTAATAGGGATATTTTAACATAATAAAATTTTCTAATAAAAATAATTAATTTTTAGTCATTTGGCGGGCAGTAATCGAAATTAGTGTTTAGTTTTAAAATGGTTTTAATTTATATTAGGTTATAATAGAGATATTTCAATCTAATAAAATTTTCTAACAAAAAAAATTAATTTTTTAGTCATTTGTTGGGCAGTAATCGAAATTAATGCTAAGTCTTAAAATATTTTTTATTTGTATTAGATTGTAATAGGGATATTTTAACTTAATGAAATTTTCTAATAAAAATAAATAATTTTTTAGTCATTTGCTGGGCAGCAACCGAAATTAGTGTTTAGCCTTAAAATATTTTTTATTTCTATTAGATTGTAATAGGGATATTTTAACATAATAAAATTTTCTAATAAAAATAATTAATTTTTAGTCATTTGGTGGGCAGTAATCGAAATTAGTGTTTAGTTTTAAAATGGTTTTAATTTATATTAGGTTATAATAGAGATATTTCAATCTAATAAAATTTTCTAACAAAAAAAATTAATTTTTTAGTCATTTGTTGGGCAGTAACTGAAATTAATGTTAAGTCTTAAAATATTTTTTATTTGTATTAGATTGTAATAGGGATATTTTAACATAATAAAATTTTCTAATAAAAATAAATAATTTTTTAGTCATTTGCTGGGCAGCAACCGAAATTAGTGTTTAGCCTTAAAATATTTTTTATTTCTATTAGATTGTAATAGGGATATTTTAACATAATAAAATTTTCTAATAAAAATAATTAATTTTTAGTCATTTGGTGGGCAGTAATCGAAATTAGTGTTTAGTTTTAAAATGGTTTTAATTTATATTAGGTTATAATAGAGATATTTCAATCTAATAAAATTTTCTAACAAAAAAAATTAATTTTTTAGTCATTTGTTGGGCAGCAACCGAAATTAATGCTAAGTCTTAAAATATTTTTTATTTGTATTAGATTGTAATAGGGATATTTTAACTTAATAAAATTTTCTAATAAAAATAAATAATTTTTTAGTCATTTGCTGGGCAGCAACCGAAATTAGTGTTTAGCCTTAAAATGGTTTTAATTTATATTGGGCTATAATAGAGATATTTCAATCTAATAAAATTTTCTAACAAAAAAATTAATTTTTTAGTCATTTGTTGGGCAGTAACCGAAATTAGTGTTTAGTCTTAAAATATATTTTATTTTTATTAGATTGTAATAGAGATATTTTAACTTAATAAAATTTTCTAATAAAAATAATTAATTTTTAGCCATTTGTTGGGCAGTAACTGAAATTAGTGGTTAGTTTTAAAATGGTTTTTATTTATATTAGATTAGATAATAGGGATATTTTAATTTAATAAAATTTTCTAACAAAAAATTATTTTTTTAGCTACTTGCGGGTATTGGCTGAAATTAATGGTTAGGTTTAATAATATTTTATTTTATATCAGAATACAGGAGGGATTTTTTTATTTAAATTCTAATATAAAAAAAAATTCATTTATTAAATTATTTATAATTAATAAAAAAAGAAATAGGATAAAATTTTAATTTGCAATTAAAAAGGGTTTATACATTTAAACTTATCTTATGGATGTAATTGTTTATAATTATTTACTAAATACTTTTTTTATTAATTTATTAAAATTTTAATTAGTGGGTTAATTATATTATAAATTAATAATAAAATAATTTAATTTTGGTTATAGTATTGATAATTCCTTTTTAATTTTTAATAAATAATAATTTATTAATAGATATAAATTAATTTTTGTAAAATTTTAATTTAAATAATTTAAATTTTTTAATAGTGAGTATTATTAATTAAATAGATTTATATATAGAATAAGGTGTAATAAAAATAAATTTTGTGCCAGCAATTGCGGTTAAACAAATTTTGTAAATTAATAAATTTAATTTTAATAAATTTAATTTTAAGGTGATAAAAATAAATATATTTTATGGTGAAATATAAATATCTTAGATTTTTCATTTTATATAAAATGAAAATTAAATATTAATAGAATAAACTAGGATTAGATACCCTATTATAATTAATTGAAATTTGATAAATTAAATATTAATTGATAAATCAATAAACTTAAGAAATTTGACGGTATTTTTTTATATTCAGAGGAATTTGTCCTGTAAGTGATATTACACGATAAGAATAACTTTATTAAAAAATTTATGTATTGTCGTTATATAAAAATTTTTAGAAAATATTTTTATTATTAATATAAATATGTAATTTCAGATCAAAATGTAGTTATAATTAAGAAGAGATGAATTACAATAAAATTTATTTAAATGAATTAATAAATTTAATTTTATTATGAAAGTGGATTTGAAAGTAAATTTAATAAATTAATTAATTTGATATTATATTAAAATATGTACATATTGCCCGTCATTTTCACTTAAAGTGAAACAAGTCGTAACAAAGTAAATTTACTGGAAAGTAAATTTAGAATTTTAAATTTAGTTTATATTTATAAAATATATTATTTACAATAATAGGAATTATTAAAAAAAAAATTTAAATTAAATAAATATATTAAATTATTAATTGTTGATTTTGTAATAAAAAAAAAATAGTTTTAAGTTTATTAATTTTAGTTAATTTTATAAAAAATATTTAATTTATATTTAAGTAATGTAAGTGAATTTTAATTTTATTTAAAAATTTTAAATAAGTATTTAATTTGTTTTACCTTTTGTATCAGGGTTAATTAAAATTTAATTTATAAATAATTATTTCTCGAATTAATAAGATTTAATTAAATAATTTATTTAATGTAGAATAATTATTAAAGATATTTAATTTGTAAAGAGATTTTATTCGATTATTAAGATATCTAGTTTTTTAATAAATAAATTTAATTTAGATAATTATTTTTATTTTAATTAAATTTTTAATTAAATAGTTATTAAAATTTTTGGGGCTAATCTCAATAATTTTTTTATATTTTATTAATTTTAAATAATGTTAATATTATAAAATTAATAGTATTTATTAACTTAAAAAATGTTATAATTTATTTATGTTAAATAAAAATTTAAATTTTAATTAATATTTTATTAAAATAATTTTTTAAATTAAATTTAAATTTAAATAATGATTAAATTAGTATAAAAATATTAATATTGTTAATTTAATGGGTAAATTAATTATTAATAATTAGGCAAATTTAATTTAATTATGATTTATTCACCTGTTTAACAAAAACATGGTTTTTTGAATTTAATTTAAAATTTGGCCTGCTCAATGAAGTTTATTTAAATAGCTGCGGTATTTTGACCGTACAAAGGTAGCATAATCAATAGTTTTTTAATTGAAAGCTAGAATGAATGGTTTAATGAGATAAACACTTTTTTATAATTAAAATTTAAAATTTTTTTATTAGTTAAAAAACTAATATTTAATTAAAAGACGAGAAGACCCTATAGACTTTAATTTTGTAAATAAATAATATAAATTTAATTTTATAATTTTATTTTTTATAAAATTAGGTTGGGGAGATTTTTAAATTAAATTAACTTTAATATAAAATAAACATTAATTATTGAATAAATGATCCTTAATTTTAGATCAATAGAATAAATTACCTTAGGGATAACAGTATAATTTTTTTAGAGAGATCATATTGATAAAAAAGATTATAACCTCGATGTTGAATTAAGATAAAATTTAAACGGAAAATTTTGAAATTTTTGGTCTGTTCGACCATTAAAATCTTACATGATTTGAGTTCAGATCGGTGTGAGCCAGATCGGTTTCTATCTTTAATAGTGATGATTTATTTGTACGAAAGGACTTTATATCTTAAACATTTTATATGAGAATGAGTAATTTTATTAATTTGGCAGAATAGTGTGGTAAATTTAGAATTTACTTAAGTAATTATATTACATTTAATAATTAAACAAATTTTTATGTATATATGAGTTTCTATAGGTATGATGATTGTGGTAATTCTTTTAATTTTATTAGCAGTAGCTTTTTTAACTTTAATAGAGCGTAAAGTTTTAAGATACATACAGTTACGTAAGGGCCCTAATAAAGTTGGGTATATTGGGATTTTTCAGCCTTTTAGAGATGCTATTAAGTTATTGTCGAAAGAAATAATTATGTTAAAGCAGTTTAATTATCTATATTATATATTGTCCCCAATATTTATATTAATATTAATTTTAATAATATGGATAGTTTATCCTTTTTTAAGAAATATAATTTCTTTAGAGTTAGGGTTTATATATTTAATTTTTTGCTTAAGATTAGGGGGGTATGGTTTGTTAATTTCGGGGTGATCTTCTAATTCTTCATATTCAATATTAGGGTCAATTCGGGCTTTATCCCAATCAATTTCTTACGAAGTAAGATTATCTTTAATTTTTATAATTTTAATTATTTTAGTTGAAAGATTTAATATAATTATATTAAATATTATTCAAAAAAATGTATGGTTCATTATTTTCATGTTTCCTTTAATATTAATAATATTTATTAGGTTAATAGCTGAGATAAATCGTACCCCTTTTGATTTTTCTGAGGGGGAATCTGAGTTAGTTTCAGGGTTTAATGTAGAGTATATAAGAGGGGGGTTTGTATTAATTTTTTTATCGGAGTACGCTAGAATTTTGTTTATAAGTTTTATTTTAAGTTTAATATTTACTGGGCTAAGGTTAGGTAGGTTTATATTTTATTTATTTACAATAATTTTAATTTTTATAATTATTTGAATACGTGGCACATTCCCTCGATTTCGTTATGATTTATTAATGTATTTATGTTGATTAATTATTTTACCATTTATTTTAAATTATATATTTTTTATTATTTCAATTAAAATAATAGTTTAAATAAGTAAGATAATAAAATTTTTAATTTTATGTTATGTTTTCAAGACATATACTTATTCAAGTTCATTATCTATGTTAAAAGTTTATTTCACAATATAAATATAATTCTGTTTATAAAGTAGTAGATAAAATAAGTAGCGCTAAATAATTGTCTTACGACAGTAAAGGGTATTTCTACGGGCTGGGCTCCTAATCAAGTTAATATTAGGAAATTATTAATAAAAAATCAAAATATAATTTGATTTATAGGGTAAAATATTATTGAATAATATGTAATATTTATAACAGGTAAAATTAAGAGAATTAAAATAGTTAATAGTAAAGCGATTACACCTCCTATTTTATTAGGGATTGCCCGAAGAATAGTGTATGCAAATAGGAAATATCATTCAGGTTGAATATGAATAGGGGTGATTATAGGATTTGCTAAAATATAATTTTCTGGGTCTCTTAATATAAATGGAAATTTTAAACATATAAAAATTATTATATAAATTAATAGTAGGAATCCTACAGTATCTTTGAGTGTAAAATAATTATGAAAATTAATTATAAATAATTTTCTATTAATTCCTAAAGGGTTATTAGACCCGCATTCATGAATAAAAAATAAATGGATAATTACTATGGCTAAGATAATGAATGGTAAAAAGAAATGTAATCTAAAAAAACGATTTAAGGTTGGGTTATTAACTGAAAATCCTCCTCAAATTCATTCTACAGTTATTTGCCCAATATAGGGAATTGTTGAAATTAAATTTGTGATTACAGTGGCCCCTCAAAAAGATATTTGGCCTCAGGGTAATACATAGCCTATAAAGGCAGTTGCTATTGTAATTATAAAAATTATTACCCCTATAGTTCAAACTATAATAAGTTTATATGAGGTGTAATAAATTCCTCGCCCGATATGAATATATATACATAAAAAAAAAAATGAGGCTCCATTTATATGAATTAGTTGATAAAATCACCCTTTATTAACATCTTGAATAATATGGATTATTCTGTTAAAGGCTATATTAATATTGGCACAATAATGTATTGATAACATGATTCCTGTGATAATTTGAATAATTAAACATAGGCCTAGCAAGGATCCAAAATTTCATCAAATATTAATATTAATTGGGGTAGGCAAAAAAGTTAGGGAATTATTCAAGATTTTTAATAATTTAACTTTTTTTAAAATAGATTTATTCATAAAAATATATTTGTCGCAAAGGTCTTTTTAATTTATAACAAATATTTATGATTATAATTAAAGAAAAATAAAGGTATAGTATCAGGAATGTTAATGTAAATTTATTAAAATTAAAAAGTTCATTTAATTTAATTTCATTATATTCTTCAAGGGTATTAAAATTTAAATTTCACAATTCTTGATTATTTAAATTTGGTTTATAAAATATTAATATTAATACAATAAATAATATTATTATAGGAAATTTTATTAAATTTAATATAATATTATTATAATTAATTTTAAATAAGTTATTGTTAGTTAATCTTGTAATATATATAAATATAATTATTAATCCTCCAATTATTATTAAAGGGAGAATAAATATTATTCAAGATTTGAATAGAATATTTATTTTTAATGAAATTAAAAAAATCACAAAAATTAAAATCGTTAAAAATTTTATGGGATGGAAATTATAAAATTTTATTGGGATTATTAATATAATAATAAGACAAAAATTTAATAGTAATGGGATATTGATAATAATCAATATTATAGAGTCGTAAATTCATGGGAGGATAGATTTTATCATCAAAAAATAGTTTAATAAAATATTAATTTTGGAGATTAATGATATATAATAAGTTATATTTTTTTGAAGCTTTAAAATATTATTTAATTTTAATTTACAAAATTAATGTTTTATTTAAACTATAAAGCTTATTGATAATATAAGTATATTTGTTTATATATATATATATACATATTAGTTTCTTTTATATTATTTTATTTTTTTAAACATTTGTTATTAATTTTAATTAGGCTGGAATTTGTAATAACTATTATTTCATATTTAATATACAGTATGTTAGTTTTAGGAGAGGTGAATTTTATTTATATAATTTATTTTTTTGTAATAATAGTTTGTGAGGGGGTTTTAGGTTTGTCTTTAATTGTGGTAATTATTCGATTATATGGGAATGATAATTTAAATTCATTAAATTTAATTAAATGGTAGTAGTAATATTTAGTTTAATTTTTATAATTTTTAATAATATTAATAAAAATTTTAAAATAATATATTTTCAAAGTATTATATTTGTTTATGTAATATTTTTATTTATTAGGTACCCATTGAATAGATTAATTTTATTTATAAATTTATATTATAGTTTAGGGGTGGATTTTTATTCATGAGGTTTAATTATATTAAGTTTGTGAATTGTTACAATAATAATTATGACTAGTGAAAAATTTATTTATCAAGGTAAATATTACATAGGTTTAATTTATTTGATTTTGATTTTTTTATTCATAAGATTTTACTCTATAAATATTATATGATTTTATATTTATTTTGAATCTAGGTTAATTCCTGTATTTTTATTAATTTTAGGGTGGGGGTATCAGATTAATCGAATTCAAGCTGGGTTATATATAATATTATATACATTATTTGGTTCAATACCTTTGTTATTAATAATTTTTAGTTGGTATAAAATAAATTTTTCATTAGATATAAATATTTGATACAGCAATTATGTATCTTTTTATACTTATTTAATAATAATTATAGGATTTTTAATTAAAATACCAATATATTTTTTACATTTATGGTTGCCAAAAGCTCATGTAGAAGCTCCTGTGATAGGTTCTATAGTTTTAGCTGGTGTGATATTAAAATTAGGGAGATATGGCTTATTACGAGTTATATTAATATTGAGAATGAATTATTTGTATAATAAATTTTTTATTGTTTTTGGGGTATTAGGGGGGCTTTATTCTAGATTTATTTGTTTAAATCAAGTAGATATAAAAATTTTAGTTGCGTATTCGTCTGTAGTTCATATAAGTTTATTAATAGCAGGTTTATTCACTATAATAAATTTTGGATTTTTAGGGGGTTATTTGATGATAATTAGTCATGGGCTATGTTCCTCTGGGTTATTTTATTTAGTGAATATTAATTATGAGCGATTAATATCTCGAAGGTTGTACATTAATAAGGGTATAATTAATTATTTACCCTCTCTTAGATTATTGTGGTCTTTATTAATTTCTTCAAATTTATCTTTCCCCCCCTCTTTAAATTTATTTTCTGAAATTTTTTTAGTTATTTCAATTATTGAGTGGATGGAAAATATATGAGTATTATTAATTTTTTTAATATTTTTTAGGGCCTTATATTCTTTATATTTATATTCATTTAGACAACAGGGGAAATTTATTAAAGTAAGATTTTTTATGGGGGTAAAATTGAATGAATTTATAATTTTATTATTGCATTGGGTTCCATTAAATGTTATATTTATTATAATTAATATTTTTTTATAATTTTAATAGTTTAAGTTAAAAACATTGATTTGTGGAGTCAAAATTATATAAAATATTTAAAATTATTATTTTTTATTTATATATTTATTTTATGTTTAATTTTATATTATTCAGAGTAATTATTTCTTTATTTTTTTTAATGAATAAATTGATATTTTTAATAGAGTGAGAAATTATTAAAATTTTATCTGTTAGGGTTGAGTATATTATTTTTTTTGATTGAATTAATTTGATATTTATTAGGCTAGTTTTAATTATTTCTATAAGGGTAATTTTATATAGAGTTGAATACATAGGCGGGGATAAAAATTTAGGTCGATTTATTGGGTTAGTTTTATTATTTGTAGTTTCGATAATCTTTATAATTATTAGTCCCAATATAATTAGAATTTTATTAGGTTGGGATGGGTTGGGCCTAGTTTCTTACTGTTTAGTGATTTATTATCAAAATGAATCTAGGTTTAATTCGGGGATAGTTACTGTTCTTTTAAATCGGATCGGGGATATTTTTATTTTAATATCAATTGGGTTATTTATAATTATAGGGTCGTGAAATTTTATATTTTTTAATAGAGTTAATAGTTTAATTATAATAATAATTATTTTGATTTCTTTTACAAAGAGAGCTCAAATTCCTTTTTCATCTTGGTTGCCTAAGGCTATGGCTGCTCCAACTCCTGTTTCTTCTTTAGTTCATTCGTCAACTTTAGTTACTGCAGGGGTGTATATTTTAATTCGGTTTAATTATTTAATTAATAGAAATTATAAATTAATAAATTTTATTATATATATATCTTTATTAACTATATTTATAGCGGGGATGGTTGCAAGGATTGAGTTTGATTTAAAAAAGATTATTGCCCTATCTACTTTGAGGCAGTTAGGTGTTATAATATTTAGTTTATCCATTAATATAAGAAATGTTTCATTTTTTCATTTAATGACTCATGCTTTATTTAAGTCAATATTATTTATATGCGCGGGTATTATCATCCACAATATAATTTTAAATCAGGATATCCGATTTATTAGAATAATTTTTTTTAATATGCCAATAGTTAGAATAATTTTTAATTGTTCATCTTTTTCGTTAATAGGCTTGCCCTTTTTATCAGGATTTTTTTCAAAAGATAAAATTTTAGATTTATATTTGATAGGGTATTTAAATCCATTAATATTTTTAATTTTATTTATGTCAATAGGGTTAACTAGCGGGTATTCTATGCGATTAATTTATTATTCTTTTATTAAGTTTCCTGTGATAAATATTTATTTTAAATTTAATAGGTTTATAAGGATGATAGTTTATTCTATATTAATTTTATTTATGTATACAATTTTTATAGGGTTTATTTTAAGATGGTTAATTTTTTCAATAAAAAGGGTAATTTTTTTAAAAATTGAATTGAAATTAATAATTTTTATTTTTATAATCAGAGGGATTTTGGCGAGATTGGGGCTATCAAAAAATTTTATAAACATTTTTATATTAATTAATTTGATTAATTATATTAATATATATTATTATATATGGTTTTTGTCTTTATTATATAAATTTGAAGTTATAAAAAAAATATTATTTTTTAATAATTTTAATTATTATTTAGAGAGGGGGTGGAATGATTATTTATTTGGGTCAAATTTAATTAGGTATTTTATATTTATATATAAATATGATTTTATAGACAAAATTATTATGTATGTAATAATTATAATTTATTATTTTATTTTAATTTTGTTATATTTATAAATTTAAATAGCTTATAATAAAGTTTAATATTGAAGATATTAAGATGGATTTTTCCTTTAGATATTTATAAATAAATTAATTATTATTTTTATAATGAAAATATAATGTTTTTTTTTAAACTATGTAAATAAAAATAATAATGGATTTAAACCATAAATTAGGAAGTTAGAAATTTCCTTAGTTCATACTTATTTTATTAGTTGGAGTATTAATCTCAATTTAATTATTAACAATAATTTACCTCTTTTTTGGTTTCAGCTAAGAGATTTAATTCTATATTTCAAGTCGAAATTGAAATCATTTATTATGATACAAAAAAAAATTAATTTAATAAATTTTATTTTAGTCATTTTAAAGCTCCGTCATTTCATTCTAAATAAAGTCCTATCAATAAAATAATTAAGAATAAAAAAGCTATTACAATATTAGTCTCAACCGAGTAGTATAAATATGAGGGGATAAACGGGAAAAAGATAATGATTTCAATATCAAAAATTAAAAAAATTAGGCTAATTGTATAGAATTGGATTGAGAATGGTAAACGAGATGAATTGAAAGGGTCAAACCCGCATTCAAATGGAGATAATTTTTCTCGTATTATTTTTTTTACAGGGGACAGTATGAAGTTAATTATTATTAAAATTATTATAATTATTATTAGGATTATAGTTATTAATAATATTAATATCATTTATTTAATCTAGATGAATAGACTTTTTAATTGGAAGTTAAATGTACTTTTTATACTAATAAAATAATAAGATCATCAATATAGGAATGTATAGACGAATAATCATACAACATCTACAAAATGTCAATATCAGGCCCTTGCTTCAAAACAAAAGTGGTGAGAGTTAGAAAAATGGTCATAATAGATTCGGGCTGAAGTAATTATAATAAATATTGTTCCGATTAAAACATGAATTCCGTGGAAACCAGTAAGTAAAAAAAAAATTCTTCCGTAAACAGAATCTGCGATAGTGAATATTGATTCATTATACTCTTCATATTGGAGGTAGGAAAAATATATACCTAATAAAATTGTTAAACAAGTGGTTAAATACCCCTTGTATCAATTTTGGTTAATTAAACAGTAATGGGCCCATGTAATTGAAATTCCTGAGGATAATAAAACAATAGTGTTTAATAATGGAGTTTTATAGGGGTCAAATGCTTCAATTATTTTAGGGGGTCATTTTATACCAATTTCAATTCTAGGGGACAGAGATATGTGGAAAAAAGTTCAAAATATTGAGATAAAAAAGAAAACTTCTCTAACAATAAATAAAATTATGCCCCATCGTAGTATTTTTGTAACATAGGAGTTATGAGCCCCTTGAAAGGTACTTTCACGAATGATATCCCGCCATCATTGGAAAGATGTTAGGGTTGTTCTTAAAACACCAATAATAAATAAATTAGAATTTGATTCATGAAGAATTTTAATGCCACCTGATAGTATAATTATTAATCTTATAGATATTAATAAAGGTCAAGGGCTTAAGGTTACTATATGGAATGGGTGGTTATGGGTGATTATATTTTTTAATGATTTTTTCATATTTAATTAGTTTCCTTAGTGTATAAAGTCCTTAAAATTGTAAATACATATGATTGAATTAGTGATACACTAAACTCTAGGATCAATAGCAGTATTTGTGCTAAAATAATTATTAATGATAATAATAGAATAGGGGTTCTAGCAGACTCTCTTATTAATGTTAAAAGTAAGTGACCGGCAATTATATTTGCTGTTAAACGGATTGATAGGGTTAGAGGTCGAATAATGTTTCTGATTGTTTCAATTAACACTATAAAAGGCATTAAAATAAGGGGGGTACCTTGGGGGATTATATGGGCAAAGGCAAAGTTAGTGTTGTTAATTCAAATAAAAATTATTAACCCAAGTCATATCGGTAAAGAAATAGATATAGAGAAAATTAAATGCCTAGACCTAGTAAAAATATATGGGAATATCCCTATAAAATTATTACTTAAAATAAAAATAAATAAAGCAATAAAATAAATTATGTTAATATAGTTAAATTTATTTAATAAAATAATTTTAAATTCTTTTGATAGAAGGGATAAGATTAAATTAAAAAATTTAGTTGCCCGGGATTCTGATAATCAGAATGATATTGGAATGATTAAAAAATTAAAAATTGAAGAAAATCAATTCAGATCCATATTAGAATTTGTATGGGGGTCAAAAATTGAAAATAAGTTTCTTATCATTTTAAAGTGAAATTTCTTAAAGGACTTACAGAAGTATGAGGTAATTTATGAGATTTATCAGTAATATTAAAGTAGCATAAAATTATGTACACTATGAAAATTATAATGAATATTATATTTATAAACAACCAATTATAAGGAGATATCTGGGGGATTTTGTAAAAAATATTATTTTTTAATAATTTTAAAATGACATTTTAATGTTATATTTTTAACTAATTTTTTTCATTAGAAGTATTTTTAATACTATATATTGGTTTAAGAGACCAAGACTTTAATCAGCCATCTAATGATAAAGGATATGACATTACTCATTGTATAAAATTTTGATGATCAGTTCTTTCAATTGTAATTGGTATGAATCTATGATTTATTCCACAAATTTCGGAGCATTGTCCATAATAAAGACCCGGTCGATTTAAATTTATAAGGGTTTGATTAATTCGTCCTGGGATTGAGTCAATTTTTACCCCTAAGGAGGGTACAGTTCATGAATGAATAACGTCTGCAGAATTAATTAATATGCGAATTTGATTTTTTAAAGGTGAAATTAAATTATTATCGACATCTAATAAACGAAAATTATTTAATTTTATTTCATTATTTTTAATTATAAAAGAATTAAATTTAATATTATTAAAATCGGAATATTCATATGATCAATATCATTGGTGTCCAATTGATTTAATTGTAAGATTGGGGTTGTAAATTTCATCAGTTAAGTATAAAATTTTTAAAGATGGGATAGCCATATAAATTAGAATTAATATAGGAATTAAAGTTCAAGTAATTTCGATATTTTGATTTTCTTGAATGAACTTGTTGTTTAAGTTATTAATAAGTAATGAAATGATAATATAAATAATTATAATTGTAATTATTAATAAAATTATTAATGAGTAATCGTGGAAGAATTTTAAATTTTCTATGATAGGGGAATTTGAGTCTTGTATATTAATTATAGATCAAGTTGAAATTTCATTTAAAATTTAAATGAATTTTAATTTAAATGAAATTAATGGAATTTCATTAAATCTATGGTTTAATGGCGGATAATATATACTTATTCATTCAATTGATGAAATTATGAATATTGAAAATAAGTTTAATCGTTGGGATGATATTCTTTCCCATATTAAAAAAATAAAGTATATAATTCTTAATATAGAAATTATAGAACCTATAGAAGATAAAATATTTCATGTTATATATGAATCAGGGTAATCTGAATATCGCCGTGGTATACCATTTAATCCCAGAAAATGTTGGGGGAAAAAGGTTAGGTTTACCCCAAAAAATATTCTGTAGAATTGAATTTTCAATCATTTTTTATGTAATCTTAAACCAGTTATTAATGGATATCAATAAATAAATCCTCCTATAATTGCAAAGACTGCTCCTATAGAGAGTACATAATGAAAATGTGCTACTACATAATATGTATCATGTAAGATGATATCAATTGAAGAATTAGCTAAGATTACCCCCGTTAATCCCCCAATTGTGAATAGGAAAACAAATCCTAGGCTTCATAAATTGGATGGGTTGAATTTAATTTTTGAGCCATGAATTGTGGCTAATCATCTAAAAACTTTAATTCCTGTGGGGATTGCAATAATTATAGTAGCTGATGTAAAATAGGCTCGAGTGTCTACATCTATACCAATAGTAAATATATGATGGGCTCATACAATAAATCCAAGAAATCCAATTGTTAATATTGCGTAAATTATACCAATGGATCCAAAAGTTTCTTTTTTTCCATTTTGATTAAAAATTATATGTGAGATTATTCCGAATCCAGGTAAAATTAAAATATAGACTTCTGGGTGACCAAAAAATCAAAATAGGTGTTGGTATAAAATTGGGTCTCCCCCTCCTGATGGGTCAAAAAATGTAGTATTGAGATTTCGATCAGTTAAAAGTATAGTAATAGCCCCTGCCAGAACTGGGACAGCTAATAATAATAGGATTGTTGTAATTAATATAGATCAAGTAAATAAAGTTAGTTTTTCAAAACTTATTCTTAAATTTTTTATGTTTATAATTGTGGTAATAAAATTAATGGCACCTATAATAGAGGATATCCCTGCTAAGTGGAGGGAGAAAATTGCTATGTCTAAGGATATACCTTCGTGATTTAAATTTAGGGACAAAGGAGGATAAACAGTTCAACCTGTTCCTACTCCTTGATTAATAATATTTCTTAAAATTAATAGGTTAATTGAGGGGGGCAGTAACCAGAATCTTATATTATTTATTCGAGGGAAAGCTATATCAGGGGCCCCTAGTATTAAGGGGATTATTCAATTACCAAAGCCTCCAATTATAATTGGTATTACCATAAAAAAAATTATAATGAAAGCATGTGATGTAATGATAGAATTATATAATTGATCATTATTAATTAGATAGCCAGGGTTTCCTAATTCTATTCGAATTAATAATCTTAGTGATGATCCTAGTATTCCGGATCATATTCCAAAAATAAAATATAAAATTCCAATATCTTTGTGATTAGTTGAAAAGAATCATTTTTGTATAAATTTTTAGTTTAATTAAAATTTTAAATTGCAAATTTAACGATATATTAATAGTATAAAATTTTAAGTAATGTGTCTGATTAAAGTAATAAATTGTAAATTTATTTAAAAGATTAAATTTCTTCTTTACTATTAAGATTTAAAATAAATTTTATTTTTAATTTTGAAGATTAATAGTTTGAATTAACTTAAAATCTTATATAATTCAATTATTTATGATTCATAAATTTAAAGGAGATAGGAAAAAAATTATATAAAAAAAATTAATACAATTTAATTTAAAGTTTTTGTAAAATAAATTAATTTTTAAATTAATTTTATTGGTTAATATTAGTGTTAAGATAATACGAGTATAAAATATGAATGATAAAATTGATATTATAATTAATGTTAATAAAATTATAATATTTAATTTATTAATAAAAATGTTAATAATTGATCATTTTATTATAAATCCTATTAAGGGGGGTAGCCTAGCCATAGATATTAAATTTAATATTAAAATAAATTTAATTTTATTTATTTTTATAAAATTAATATGATTTAAGTAAAAAATTTTAAAATTTTAAAATAGTAATATTACAGGGAAGTTTAAAATTATATAGAGTATAAAATATATAATTATTATATTTTCATTAATTAATAAAATGATTAATATTCAACTTAAATGATTAAGTGATGAGTATCTAATAATAATTCGGATAGATTGATGGTTATTACCTATTATTGTTCTGATTAATGAACTTAAAAGGGATGATAATAATAATAATTTATAAGAATAATTATATATTAATAAAAATAATGGAATGATTTTTTGCCAAATTGATAAGATTATACAATTTATTCAATTTAAGTTATTTATGATATTAATAAATCAATTATGGAAGGGGCTAGCTCCTAGTTTAATAAGAATAGATAAATTAATAATATATATTAATAAATTATTAAAATTTATATAATTATAATTAATAAATATTATTGATCTAGAAAAAATGATTAATGTTGATCTTGAACTTTGAATGATGAAATATTTTATGGCTGAATCTTTATAAAATTTATTAAAAAAAATAATAATTGGGATAAAAGATATTATGTTTAATTCCAATATTATTCATATTGAAAATCAAGAATTTATAGAAACAGAGATAATAGGGGATAAAATTAATATTGGGAAAATTAATAAGTGAATTAAAGATTGAATTATATATATATATATATATATATATATATATATATATATATATATATATATATATATATATATATATATATATATTAATGTATGATGCATGTTAATTTTTGAAATTAAAAGAAATAGTTTAATTCTATTAATTATAATAAAGGTAGTTATACATTATTTATTCTATCAAAATAATCCTTTTATCAGGCACTTTATTATAAAAAAGATTTTATGTCTATATTTAGGGTATGAACCTAAAAGCTTACTTAGCTTATTTTTATTTCTAAAAAAATTTTTTATTTATATTTGAATTTTAAATTCAATGCACTATTCTGCCATCTTAGAATTAAATTTAAAGAAATTTATATTCAAATAATTAAATTTTTTTTAAATTAATTAATTGAGGTAAGGCTGATTTTTAAATAATTATAATTATTTCGATATTTAGTAAGAAAATTAATGAATTAATTAATTTAATATATATATATATAATTAATTAAGTTATTTTAATAAATTATATAATTTTGTTAAAATGTAAATTTAGGGGAATTTTGAAGGAGATATCTGGGGGAGGGGGAAGAATAAGATATTAATTTGGGGTAAAATATAGGTTGTATAAATTTTATTTAAAATAATAAAATTGAATAAATTTTAATTAATAAATTTGTATAGATTTTATTAAAATTAATAAATTTATTAAATTTGAGTTAATTTTTATAAAATTATAAGTATACATTAATTTTAAATAAAATTATAAGGTTGTATTAATTTTTAATAAAATTATAAATTTGTATTAATTTTTAATAAAATTATAAATTTGTATTAATTTTGTATAAAATTATAAATTTGTATTAATTTTTAATAAAATTATAAATTTGTATTAATTTTAAATAAAATTATAAATTTGTATTAATTTTAAATAAAATTATAAATTTGTATTAATTTTTAATAAAATTATAAATTTGTATTAATTTTAAATAAAATTATAAATTTGTATTAATTTTTAATAAAATTATAAATTTGTATTAATTTTAAATAAAATTATAAATTTGTATTAATTTTAAATAAAATTATAAATTTGTATTAATTTTTAATAAAATTATAAATTTGTATTAATTTTTAATAAAATTATAAATTTGCATTAATTTTTAATAAAGTTACAAATTTGTATTAATTTTAAATAAAATTATAAATTTGTATTAATTTTAATAAAATTATAAATTTGTATTAATTTTTAATAAAATTATAAATTTGTATTAATTTTTAATAAAATTATAAATTTGTATTAATTTTAATAAAATTATAAATTTGTATTAATTTTTAATAAAATTATAAATTTGTATTAATTTTTAATAAAATTATAAATTTGTATTAATTTTTAATAAAATTATAAATTTGTATTAATTTTAAATAAAATTACAAATTTGTATTAAATTTAATAAAGTTATAAATTTGTATTAATTTCCAGTAACGTTATAATTTTGTATTAATTTTAATAAAGTTATAATTTTGTATTAATTTTAAATAAAGTTATAATTTTGTATTAATTTTAAATAAAGTTATTAATTTGTATTAATTTTTAATAAAGTTATAAATTTGTATTAATTTTAATATAATTATAAGTTTGTATTAATTTTAAATGAAACTATAAATTTATATTAATTTTTAATGAAACTATAAATTTATATTAATTTTTAATGAAATTATAAATTTGTATTAATTTTTAATGAAATTATAAATTTGTATTAATTTAAAATGAAATTATAAGTTTGCATTAATTTTAAATGAAACTATAAATTTATATTAATTTTTTATGAAATTATAAATTTATATTAATTTTTAATGAAATTATAAATTTGAATTAATTTACAATGAGATTATAGATTTGTATTAATTTTTAATGAGATTATAGATTTGTATAAATTTTTAATAAAATTATTAATTTGTATTAATTTTAATTAAATTAAAGATTTGTATTAATTTACAATAAAATTATAAATTTGTATTAATTTTGAATGAAATTATAAATTTGAATTAATTTTTAATAAAATTATAAATTTGTATTAATTTTGAATGAAATTATAAATTTGAATTGATTTTTAATAAAATTATAAATTTGTATTAATTTTTAATGAAATTATAAATTTGTATTAATTTTAAATGAAATTACAAATTTGTATTAATTTTTAATGAAATTATAAATTTGTATTAATCTTTTATGAAATTATAAATTTGTATTAATTTTGAATGAAATTATAAATTTGTATTAATTTTGAATGAAATTATAAATTTGAATTAATTTACAATGAGATTATAGATTTGTATTAATTTTTAATGAGATTATAGATTTGTATAAATTTTTAATAAAATTATTAATTTGTATTAATTTTAATTAAATTAAAGATTTGTATTAATTTACAATAAAATTATAAATTTATATTAATTTTTAATAAAATTATTAATTCGTATTAATTTTAATTTTAAAAATTAAAAAAAATTTGTGTTAATTTAAAATAAGGTATAATTTGTTTTAATTTAAAATAAAAAGAAATTTGCATTAATTTAAGACATGATTTAAACTTTTATTGACTTAAAATAAAATGTAATTTGTATTAGTTTAAAATAAGACTTAAATTGGGGGTAATTTGAATAATTTTAAAAATTGATAAATTTATTTAAATTATGAATAAAATAATAAATTTGTTTTAAATTCAGATAAATTAATAAAATTGTATTAATTTAATGTAAATTAATAAGATTTTATAAATTATTTAATAATATTAATATTATTAATATTAATAAATTTATTAATTTATTTTATTTAATTATTAATTTATTAATAATAAATTTTTTCTATATAATAAATTGTTAAAATAAACAATATAATTATATTATTTATAAAATTATATTATATATGTATATATATATATATTAATTTAATTAAATATAATAATAATTAGATAATAATTATTATTTATCATTAATAGTGACATTAATAAAAATAATTATTAAAAATAAAATTTTTAATAATAAATATATTTATATTAGTTTATAAATTCATATATTTATATTAATAAATTATTTTTAATATATATATATAGTTATTTACTCAGACTAAATTTTCACTAATTCTAATATTATTAATAAATAATTTATTCATTAATTAAATTTTCTATTATTTTATATAATAATTTAATATTAAATATTTAACGAATTTATTATATATTAAAAATTTAACTATATATAGATGTCTGGCAAACGATCATTAATACTTATTTAAGGTAGTGACATTGTATATATGTGAAGCATTCTATATAGATGCAGAAAAAAAAGAGAATCATTGATTATATATAATCATTGGAATTAAAATTATTATAAATAACTATATTAACATTTTAATCTATAAAATATTTTAGGGCTTTAATTAATGATTACAAATATTAATAAATTTATTATTATTAATTATAAGTTATTATACAAATAATTAAATGTCAGTTTGGTTGATTTATTTTCACTAATTAATATAGTGAGATATTTTTAATGAAAATTATTTTTAATATTAATATAAATATTATTAATATCGATATTAATATTATTAATATTAATAAATTTATTAGTTTATTATATTTAATTATTAATTTATTAATAATAAATTTTTTCTATATAATAAATTGTTAAAATAAACAATATAATTATATTATTTATAAAATTATATTATATATGTATATATATATATATTAATTTAATTAAATATAATAATAATTAGATAATAATTATTATTTATCATTAATAGTGACATTAATAAAAATAATTATTAAAAATAAAATTTTTAATAATAAATATATTTATATTAGTTTATAAATTCATATATTTATATTAATAAATTATTTTTAATATATATATATAGTTATTTACTCAGACTAAATTTTCACTAATTCTAATATTATTAATAAATAATTTATTCATTAATTAAATTTTCTATTATTTTATATAATAATTTAATATTAAATATTTAACGAATTTATTATATATTAAAAATTTAACTATATATAGATGTCTGGCAAACGATCATTAATACTTATTTAAGGTAGTGACATTGTATATATGTGAAGCATTCTATATAGATGCAGAAAAAAAAGAGAATCATTGATTATATATAATCATTGGAATTAGAATTATTATAAATAAATATATTAACATTTTAATCTATAAAATATTTTAGGGCTTTAATTAATGATTACAAATATTAATAAATTTATTATTATTAATTATAAGTTATTATACAAATAATTAAATGTCAGTTTGGTTGATTTATTTTCACTAATTAATATAGTGAGATATTTTTAATGAAAATTATTTTTAATATTAATATAAATATTATTAATATCGATATTAATATTATTAATATTAATAAATTTATTAGTTTATTATATTTAATTATTAATTTATTAATAATAAATTTTTTTTATATAATAAATTGTTAAAATAAACAATATAATTATATTATTTATAAAATTATATTATATATGTATATATATATATATTAATTTAATTAAATATAATAATAATTAGATAATAATTATTATTTATCATTAATAGTGACATTAATAAAAATAATTATTAAAAATAAAATTTTTAATAATAAATATATTTATATTAGTTTATAAATTCATATATTTATATTAATAAATTATTTTTAATATATATATATAGTTATTTACTCAGACTAAATTTTCACTAATTCTAATATTATTAATAAATAATTTATTCATTAATTAAATTTTCTATTATTTTATATAATAATTTAATATTAAATATTTAACGAATTTATTATATATTAAAAATTTAACTATATATAGATGTCTGGCAAACGATCATTAATACTTATTTAAGGTAGTGACATTGTATATATGTGAAGCATTCTATATAGATGCAGAAAAAAAGAGAATCATTGATTATATATAATCATTGAAGTTAGAATTATTATAAATAAATATATTAACATTTTAATCTATAAAATATTTTAGGGCTTTAATTAATGATTACAAATATTAATAAATTTATTATTATTAATTATAAGTTATTATACAAATAATTAAATGTCAGTTTGGTTGATTTATTTTCACTAATTAATATAGTGAGATATTTTTAATGAAAATTATTTTTAATATTAATATAAGCTTATTAATTTATAAAAATTTTATTACTTTAAATATTTATATTAAATTTTAATTTAATGTAAAAAAAAAAAAAAAAATTTAATTAATATTAAATAATTATTTAATATAAATAATAATTTTATTAAAAAAATTTTGATAATATAAAAAAAAATTTTACAGCGAAGTTTTAATTTTTTTAAGATTTTTAAAGAGAAATTTAATTGAGGGAGTTAAATTTGGGGGAGTCGGTAATTTTACATAGAAGTTTTAATTTTTTTAAGATTTTTAAAGAGAAATTTAATTGATAGAGTTAAATTCGGGGAGTTGGTAATTTTTTTACATAGAAGTTTTAATTTTTTTAAGATTTTTAAAGAGAAATTTAATTGATAGAGTTAAATTTGGGGAGTTGGTAATTTTTTTACATAGAAGTTTTAATTTTTTTAAGATTTTTAAAGATAAATTTAATTGAGAGGATAGAGTTGGGGGTGGGGACTGGTGAATTTTTTTTTAATTTTTGAGAATTTAAAAATTTTGTGGGTCAGTGAAATTTTTTTTAATTTTTGAGAATTTAAAAATTTTGTGGTTTGGTGAATTTTTTAAATTTTTGAGAATTTGAAAATTTTGTGGACCAGTAAAAATTTTTTTTTAATTTTTGAGAATTTGAAAATTTTGCGGGTCAGTAAAAATTTTTTTTTTAATTTTTGAGAATTTGAAAATTTTGTGGGCCAGTAAAAATTTTTTTTTTAATTTTTGAGAATTTGAAAATTTTGTGGGCCGGTAAAAATTTTTTTAATTTCTGAGAATTTAAAAATTTTGTGGGTTGGTGAATTTTTTTAATTTTTGAGAATTTAAAATTTTTGGAGGTTGGGGAATTTTGAACGATTTTAATTTTTGTGAATTTTAAAATTGATAGGGCTAGGAATTTTTTTTTTATTATTAAAAAATCTAATAATTTTAAAAGTTAATGGAATTTTTTTATTAATTTAAAAATTTTAATTAATATTAATTATTGAATTTTTAAGAGAAATTTTAAAATATTTTATTTAATAATAATTTTAAATAATTAGTTTGGCAAAAATAGATTTTAAATAAAATTTAAAAATATATTTGAATTATAATTGAAATATTATTTAATAATATAAATTAAAATAATATAATAGTTACTAAATTTTATAAATTGAATTAGAAAAAATATTTTTTATTTGATATTCATTATAAATATAAAAAAGTATAAATTAAACATTTGGGAAAAATATTTGTTTTCAAATTTTTTTAATAAAATTAGCTTTAAAATTTATTTTTAAACAATTATTCTATGAGATTAAATTTTTACGGGGGATTTAATTTAATTTAAAAAATTAAAAAAAATTTGGTTAGCATTATTTGGATGATTTGTATTAAATTTAAATTGTGCGGCTAATTTAATTAGACTTGTTAGATAATTTTGGTTGAAAATTAATGTAATTTTTAATTTGGTTATTTTTGGTGTGTTAATTTGAATTTAAATTGGGTTTATTTAATCAAAAAATTAATTTAAAATAATATTTTTTATAGTTTGGGGAGTTGAATTGTTAATGGAAAAATTAATTTAAAATTATTTACATAGGAATTATTGTATTTTTTTATAATTTGATAGAGTTAAATTTGGGGGAGTTTAATTTAATTGAATTGTTAATGGAAAAATTAATTTAAAATTATTTACATAGGAATTATTGGATTTTTTTTATAATTTGATATAGTTAAATTTGGGGGAGTTTAATTTAGTTGAATTGTTAATGGAAAAATTAATTTAAAATTATTTACATAGGAATTATTGGATTTTTTTATAATTTGATAGAGTTAAATTTGGGGGAGTTTAATTTAGTTGAATTGTTAATGGAAAAATTAATTTAAAATTATTTACATAGGAATTATTGTATTTTTTATAATTTGATAGAGTTAAATTTGGGGGAGTTTAATTTAGTTGAATTGTTAATGGAAAAATTAATTTAAAATTATTTACATAGGAATTATTGTATTTTTTATAATTTGATATAGTTAAATTTGGGGGAGTTTAATTTAATTGAATTGTTAATGGAAAAATTAATTTAAAATTATTTGCATAGGAATTATTGTATTTTTTTATAAATTGAGAGAGTTAAATTTGGGGGAGTTTAATTTAATTGAATTAGTAATGGAAAAATTAATTTAAAATTATTTACATAGGAATTATTGTATTTTTTATAATTTGATAGAGTTAAATTTGAGGGAGTTTAATTTAGTTGAATTGTTAATGGAAAAATTAATTTAAAATTATTTATATAGGAATTATTGTATTTTTTTTATAATTTGATATAGTTAAATATGGGGGAGTTTAATTTAGTTGAATTGTTAATGGAAAAATTAATTTAAAATTATTTACATAGGAATTATTGTATTTTTTATAATTTGATAGAGTTAAATTTGGGGGAGTTTAATTTAATTGAATTGTTAATGGAAAAATTAATTTAAAATTATTTACATAGGAATTATTGGATTTTTTTATAATTTGATAGAGTTAAATTTGGGGGAGTTTAATTTAGTTGAATTGTTAATGGAAAAATTAATTTAAAATTATTTACATAGGAATTATTGTATTTTTTATAATTTGATATAGTTAAATTTGGGGGAGTTTAATTTAGTTGAATTGTTAATGGAAAAATTAATTTAAAATTATTTACATAAGAATTATTGTATTTTTTATAATTTGATAGAGTTAAATTTGGGTATTAATTTAATTATTAATGAAAAATTAATTTGATTTTATTGATAGCGGTGGGGGGTTAAATTATGGATATTTTATTAATAAATTGTTGGGTTAAAATTTAAGAATTTAATTTAATTAAAAGGAAAGTTAATTTAAAATTATTTACAAATAGGTTAAAGTTAAAAATTTAAATTTTTTTGTGTTAAAGGTAAAAATTTGATTAAATTGGGTTTATTAATAAAAGTTAATATAAATTAGAGATTTGATTTAATTTTATTATGATTTTATTATGATTTTTTTATTATCTATATTTTATTAATTAGAAAAAATTTAGGCGGTTAAATATGTTTCGGAAAGTTTAATAGAAAATAATTGTTAGTAAAAAAGATAAATTTATATATTATATTTTTGTAATTTGTATTGGAATATTTTTATAAAATTTTTTGACAATAAAAAAAATTAATTTTTTAGTCATTTGTTGGGCAGCAACCGAAATTAGTGTTTAGTCTTAAAATGGTTTTTATTTATATTAGATTATAATAGAGATATTTCAATCTGATAAAATTTTCTAACAAAAAAATTAATTTTTTAGTCATTTGCTGGGCAGCAACCGAAATTAGTGTTTAGCCTTAAAATATATTTTATTTCTATTAGATTGTAATAGAGATATTTTAACTTAATAAAATTTTCTAATAAAAATAAATAATTTTTTAGTCATTTGGTGGGCAGCAACCGAAATTAGTGTTTAGTCTTAAAATGGGTTTTATTTATATTAGATTATAATGGAGATATTTTAATTTAATAAAATTTTCTAATAAAAAAATTAATTTTTTAGTCATTTGTCGGGTAGTAACCGAAATTAGTGTTTAGTCTTAAAATATTTTTTATTTGTATTAGATTGTAATAGGGATATTTTAACCTAATAAAATTTTTTAACAAAAAAAATTAATTTTTTAGTCATTTGCTGGGCAGCAACCGAAATTAGTGTTTAGCCTTAAAATATATTTTATTTCTATTAGATTGTAATAGAGATATTTTAATTTAATAAAATTTTCTAATAAAAATAATTAATTTTTAGTCATTTGTTGGGCAGTAACCGAAATTAGTGTTTAGTCTTAAAATGGTTTTAATTTATATTAGGTTATAATAGAGATATTTCAATCTAATAAAATTTTTTAACAAAAAAATTAATTTTTTAGTCATTTGCTGAGCAGCAACCGAAATTAATGCTAAGTCTTAAAATATTTTTTATTTGTATTAGATTGTAATAGAGATATTTTAACTTAATAAAATTTTCTAACAAAAAAATTAATTTTTTAGTCATTTGCTGGGCAGCAACTGAAATTAGTGTTTAGCCTTAAAATATATTTTATTTCTATTAGATTGTAATAGAGATATTTTAACTTAATAAAATTTTCTAATAAAAATAATTAATTTTTAGTCATTTGCTGGGCAGCAACCGAAATTAGTGTTTAGCCTTAAAATGGTTTTAATTTATATTAGGTTATAATAGAGATATTTCAATTTAATAAAATTTTCTAACAAAAAAATTAATTTTTTAGTCATTTGCCGGGCAGTAACTGAAATTAGTGTTTAGTCTTAAAATATTTTTTATTTCTATTAGATTGTAATAGGGATATTTCAACTTAATAAAATTTTCTAATAAAAAAATTAATTTTTTAGTCATTTGTTGGGCAGCAACCGAAATTAATGCTAAGTCTTAAAATATTTTTTATTTGTATTAGATTGTAATAGGGATATTTTAACTTAATAAAATTTTCTAATAAAAATAAATAATTTTTTAGTCATTTGCTGGGCAGCAACCGAAATTAGTGTTTAGCCTTAAAATGGTTTTAATTTATATTAGGTTATAATAGAGATATTTCAATCTAATAAAATTTTCTAACAAAAAAATTAATTTTTTAGTCATTTGCTGGGCAGTAACTGAAATTAGTGTTTAGTCTTAAAATATTTTTTATTTCTATTAGATTGTAATAGGGATATTTCAACTTAATAAATTTTCTAATAAAAATAATTAATTTTTTAGTCATTTGCTGGGCAGTAACCGAAATTAGTGTTTAGACTTAAAATGGTTTTTATTTGTATTAGATTATAATAGAGATATTTCAACCTAATAAAATGTTCTAACAAAAAAATTAATTTTTTAGTCATTTGCTGGGCAGTAACCGAAATTAATGTTAAGTCTTAAAATATTTTTTATTTGTATCAGATTGTAATAGGGATATTTTAACTTAATAAAATTTTCTAATAAAAATAATTAATTTTTTAGTCATTTGCTGGGCAGCAACTGAAATTAATGCTAAGTCTTAAAATATTTTTTATTTGTATTAGATTGTAATAGGGATATTTTAATTTAATAAAATTTTCTAATAAAAATAAATAATTTTTTAGTCATTTGCTGGGCAGCAACCGAAATTAGTGTTTAGCCTTAAAATATATTTTATTTCTATTAGATTGTATAGAGATATTTTAACTTAATAAAATTTTCTAATAAAAATAATTAATTTTTAGTCATTTGTTGGGCAGTAACCGAAATTAATGGTTAGTTTTAAAATGGGTTTTATTTATATTAGATTATAATAGAGATATTTTAATTTAATAAAATTTTCTAATAAAAAAAATTAATTTTTAGTCATTTGCCGGGCAGTAATTGAAACTAGTGTTTAGCCTTAAAATATTTTTTATTTCTATTAGATTGTAATAGGGATATTTTAACATAATAAAATTTTCTAATAAAAATAATTAATTTTTAGTCATTTGGTGGGCAGTAATCGAAATTAGTGTTTAGTTTTAAAATGGTTTTAATTTATATTAGGTTATAATAGAGATATTTCAATCTAATAAAATTTTCTAACAAAAAAATTAATTTTTTAGTCATTTGCTGGGCAGTAACTGAAATTAGTGTTTAGTCTTAAAATATTTTTTATTTCTATTAGATTGTAATAGGGATATTTCAACTTAATAAAATTTTCTAATAAAAATAATTAATTTTTTAGTCATTTGCTGGGCAGCAACCGAAATTAATGCTAAGTCTTAAAATATTTTTTATTTGTATTAGATTGTAATAGGGATATTTTAATTTAATAAAATTTTCTAATAAAAATAAATAATTTTTTAGTCATTTGCTGGGCAGCAACCGAAATTAGTGTTTAGCCTTAAAATGGTTTTAATTTATATTAGGTTATAATAGAGATATTTCAATCTAATAAAATTTTCTAATAAAAATAATTAATTTTTAGTCATTTGTTGGGCAGTAACCGAAATTAGTGTTTAGCCTTAAAATGGTTTTAATTTATATTAGGCTATAATAGAGATATTCCAATCTAATAAAATTTTCTAACAAAAAAATTAATTTTTTAGTCATTTGCTGGGCAGCAACCGAAATTAGTGTTTAGTCTTAAAATGGTTTTAATTTATATTAGGTTATAATAGAGATATTTCAACTTAATAAAATTTTCTAATAAAAAAATTAATTTTTTAGTCATTTGCTGGGCAGCAACCGAAATTAATGCTAAGTCTTAAAATATTTTTTATTTGTATTAGATTGTAATAGGGATATTTTAACTTAATAAAATTTTCTAACAAAAATAAATAATTTTTTAGTCATTTGCTGGGCAGCAACCGAAATTAGTGTTTAGCCTTAAAATGGTTTTAATTTATATTAGGTTATAATAGAGATATTTCAATCTAATAAAATTTTCTAACAAAAAAATTAATTTTTTAGTCATTTGCTGGGCAGTAACTGAAATTAGTGTTTAGTCTTAAAATATTTTTTATTTCTATTAGATTGTAATAGGGATATTTCAACTTAATAAAATTTTCTAATAAAAATAATTAATTTTTTAGTCATTTGCTGGGCAGTAACCGAAATTAGTGGTTAGACTTAAAATGGTTTTTATTTGTATTAGATTATAATGGAGATATTTTAATTTAATAAAATTTTCTAACAAAAAAATTAATTTTTTAGTCATTTGCTGGGCAGCAACCGAAATTAGTGTTTAGCCTTAAAATGGTTTTAATTTATATTAGGCTATAATAGAGATATTTCAATCTAATAAAATTTTCTAACAAAAAAATTAATTTTTTAGTCATTTGCCGGGCAGTAACTGAAATTAGTGTTTAGTCTTAAAATATTTTTTATTTCTATTAGATTGTAATAGGGATATTTCAACTTAATAAAATTTTCTAATAAAAAAATTAATTTTTTAGTCATTTGCTGGGCAGCAACCGAAATTAATGCTAAGTCTTAAAATATTTTTTATTTGTATTAGATTGTAATAGGGATATTTTAACTTAATAAAATTTTCTAATAAAAATAAATAATTTTTTAGTCATTTGCTGGGCAGCAACCGAAATTAGTGTTTAGCCTTAAAATGGTTTTAATTTATATTAGGTTATAATAGAGATATTTCAATCTAATAAAATTTTCTAACAAAAAAATTAATTTTTTAGTCATTTGCTGGGCAGTAACTGAAATTAGTTTTTAGTCTTAAAATATTTTTTATTTCTATTAGATTGTAATAGGGATATTTCAACTTAATAAAATTTTCTAATAAAAATAATTAATTTTTTAGTCATTTGCTGGGCAGTAACCGAAATTAGTGTTTAGACTTAAAATGGTTTTTATTTGTATTAGATTATAATGGAGATATTTTAATTTAATAAAATTTTTTAATAAAAAAATTAATTTTTTAGTCATTTGCTGGGCAGCAACCGAAATTAATGCTAAGTCTTAAAATATTTTTTATTTGTATTAGATTGTAATAGGGATATTTTAATTTAATAAAATTTTCTAATAAAAATAAATAATTTTTTAGTCATTTGCTGGGCAGCAACCGAAATTAGTGTTTAGTCTTAAAATGGTTTTAATTTATATTAGGTTATAATAGAGATATTTCAATCTAATAAAATTTTCTAATAAAAATAATTAATTTTTAGTCATTTGTTGGGCAGTAACCGAAATTAGTGTTTAGCCTTAAAATGGTTTTAATTTATATTAGGCTATAATAGAGATATTCCAATCTAATAAAATTTTCTAACAAAAAAATTAATTTTTTAGTCATTTGCTGGGCAGCAACCGAAATTAGTGTTTAGTCTTAAAATGGTTTTAATTTATATTAGGTTATAATAGAGATATTTTAATCTAATAAAATTTTTTAATAAAAAAATTAATTTTTTAGTCATTTGCTGGGCAGCAACCGAAATTAATGCTAAGTCTTAAAATATTTTTTATTTGTATTAGATTGTAATAGGAATATTTTAACTTAATAAAATTTTCTAATAAAAATAAATAATTTTTTAGTCATTTGCTGGGCAGCAACCGAAATTAGTGTTTAGCCTTAAAATGGTTTTAATTTATATTAGGTTATAATAGAGATATTTCAATCTAATAAAATTTTCTAACAAAAAAATTAATTTTTTAGTCATTTGCCGGGCAGTAACTGAAATTAGTGTTTAGTCTTAAAATATTTTTTATTTCTATTAGATTGTAATAGGGATATTTCAACTTAATAAAATTTTCTAATAAAAAAATTAATTTTTTAGTCATTTGCTGGGCAGCAACCGAAATTAATGCTAAGTCTTAAAATATTTTTTATTTGTATTAGATTGTAATAGGGATATTTTAACTTAATAAAATTTTCTAATAAAAATAAATAATTTTTTAGTCATTTGCTGGGCAGCAACCGAAATTAGTGTTTAGTTTTAAAATGGTTTTAATTTATATTAGGTTATAATAGAGATATTTCAATCTAATAAAATGTTCTAACAAAAAAATTAATTTTTTAGTCATTTGCTGGGCAGTAACTGAAATTAGTGTTTAGTCTTAAAATATTTTTTATTTCTATTAGATTGTAATAGGGATATTTCAACTTAATAAAATTTTCTAATAAAAATAATTAATTTTTTAGTCATTTGCTGGGCAGCAACCGAAATTAATGCTAAGTCTTAAAATATTTTTTATTTGTATTAGATTGTAATAGGGATATTTTAATTTAATAAAATTTTCTAATAAAAATAAATAATTTTTTAGTCATTTGCTGGGCAGCAACCGAAATTAGTGTTTAGCCTTAAAATGGTTTTAATTTATATTAGGTTATAATAGAGATATTTCAATCTAATAAAATTTTCTAATAAAAATAATTAATTTTTAGTCATTTGTTGGGCAGTAACCGAAATTAGTGTTTAGCCTTAAAATGGTTTTAATTTATATTAGGCTATAATAGAGATATTCCAATCTAATAAAATTTTCTAACAAAAAAATTAATTTTTTAGTCATTTGCTGGGCAGCAACCGAAATTAGTGTTTAGTCTTAAAATGGTTTTAATTTATATTAGGTTATAATAGAGATATTTCAACTTAATAAAATTTTCTAATAAAAAAATTAATTTTTTAGTCATTTGCTGGGCAGCAACCGAAATTAATGCTAAGTCTTAAAATATTTTTTATTTGTATTAGATTGTAATAGGGATATTTTAACTTAATAAAATTTTCTAACAAAAATAAATAATTTTTTAGTCATTTGCTGGGCAGCAACCGAAATTAGTGTTTAGCCTTAAAATGGTTTTAATTTATATTAGGTTATAATAGAGATATTTCAATCTAATAAAATTTTCTAACAAAAAAATTAATTTTTTAGTCATTTGCTGGGCAGTAACTGAAATTAGTGTTTAGTCTTAAAATATTTTTTATTTCTATTAGATTGTAATAGGGATATTTCAACTTAATAAAATTTTCTAATAAAAATAATTAATTTTTTAGTCATTTGCTGGGCAGTAACCGAAATTAGTGGTTAGACTTAAAATGGTTTTTATTTGTATTAGATTATAATGGAGATATTTTAATTTAATAAAATTTTCTAACAAAAAAATTAATTTTTTAGTCATTTGCTGGGCAGCAACCGAAATTAGTGTTTAGCCTTAAAATGGTTTTAATTTATATTAGGCTATAATAGAGATATTTCAATCTAATAAAATTTTCTAACAAAAAACTTAATTTTTTAGTCATTTGCCGGGCAGTAACTGAAATTAGTGTTTAGTCTTAAAATATTTTTTATTTCTATTAGATTGTAATAGGGATATTTCAACTTAATAAAATTTTCTAATAAAAAAATTAATTTTTTAGTCATTTGCTGGGCAGCAACCGAAATTAATGCTAAGTCTTAAAATATTTTTTATTTGTATTAGATTGTAATAGGGATATTTTAACTTAATAAAATTTTCTAATAAAAATAAATAATTTTTTAGTCATTTGCTGGGCAGCAACCGAAATTAGTGTTTAGCCTTAAAATGGTTTTAATTTATATTAGGTTATAATAGAGATATTTCAATCTAATAAAATTTTCTAACAAAAAAATTAATTTTTTAGTCATTTGCTGGGCAGTAACTGAAATTAGTTTTTAGTCTTAAAATATTTTTTATTTCTATTAGATTGTAATAGGGATATTTCAACTTAATAAAATTTTCTAATAAAAATAATTAATTTTTTAGTCATTTGCTGGGCAGTAACCGAAATTAGTGTTTAGACTTAAAATGGTTTTTATTTGTATTAGATTATAATGGAGATATTTTAATTTAATAAAATTTTTTAATAAAAAAATTAATTTTTTAGTCATTTGCTGGGCAGCAACCGAAATTAATGCTAAGTCTTAAAATATTTTTTATTTGTGTTAGATTGTAATAGGGATATTTTAATTTAATAAAATTTTCTAATAAAAATAAATAATTTTTTAGTCATTTGCTGGGCAGCAACCGAAATTAGTGTTTAGTCTTAAAATGGTTTTAATTTATATTAGGTTATAATAGAGATATTTCAATCTAATAAAATTTTCTAATAAAAATAATTAATTTTTAGTCATTTGTTGGGCAGTAACCGAAATTAGTGTTTAGCCTTAAAATGGTTTTAATTTATATTAGGCTATAATAGAGATATTCCAATCTAATAAAATTTTCTAACAAAAAAATTAATTTTTTAGTCATTTGCTGGGCAGCAACCGAAATTAGTGTTTAGTCTTAAAATGGTTTTAATTTATATTAGGTTATAATAGAGATATTTCAATCTAATAAAATTTTTTAATAAAAAAATTAATTTTTTAGTCATTTGCTGGGCAGCAACCGAAATTAATGCTAAGTCTTAAAATATTTTTTATTTGTATTAGATTGTAATAGGAATATTTTAACTTAATAAAATTTTCTAATAAAAATAAATAATTTTTTAGTCATTTGCTGGGCAGCAACCGAAATTAGTGTTTAGCCTTAAAATGGTTTTAATTTATATTAGGTTATAATAGAGATATTTCAATCTAATAAAATTTTCTAACAAAAAAATTAATTTTTTAGTCATTTGCCGGGCAGTAACTGAAATTAGTGTTTAGTCTTAAAATATTTTTTATTTCTATTAGATTGTAATAGGGATATTTCAACTTAATAAAATTTTCTAATAAAAAAATTAATTTTTTAGTCATTTGCTGGGCAGCAACCGAAATTAATGCTAAGTCTTAAAATATTTTTTATTTGTATTAGATTGTAATAGGGATATTTTAACTTAATAAAATTTTCTAATAAAAATAAATAATTTTTTAGTCATTTGCTGGGCAGCAACCGAAATTAGTGTTTAGCCTTAAAATGGTTTTAATTTATATTAGGTTATAATAGAGATATTTCAATCTAATAAAATTTTCTAACAAAAAAATTAATTTTTTAGTCATTTGCTGGGCAGTAACTGAAATTAGTGTTTAGTCTTAAAATATTTTTTATTTCTATTAGATTGTAATAGGGATATTTCAACTTAATAAAATTTTCTAATAAAAATAATTAATTTTTTAGTCATTTGCTGGGCAGTAACCGAAATTAGTGTTTAGACTTAAAATGGTTTTTATTTGTATTAGATTATAATGGAGATATTTTAATTTAATAAAAATTTTTAATAAAAAAATTAATTTTTTAGTCATTTGCTGGGCAGCAACCGAAATTAATGCTAAGTCTTAAAATATTTTTTATTTGTATTAGATTGTAATAGGGATATTTTAATTTAATAAAATTTTCTAATAAAAATAAATAATTTTTTAGTCATTGGCTGGGCAGCAACCGAAATTAGTGTTTAGCCTTAAAATGGTTTTAATTTATATTAGGTTATAATAGAGATATTTCAATCTAATAAAATTTTCTAATAAAAAAATTAATTTTTTAGTCATTTGTTGGGCAGTAACCGAAATTAGTGTTTAGTCTTAAAATATATTTTATTTCTATTAGATTGTAATAGAGATATTTTAACTTAATAAAATTTTCTAATAAAAATAATTAATTTTAGCCATTTGTTGGGCAGCAACCGAAATTAGTGTTTAGACTTAAAATGGTTTTTATTTGTATTAGATTATAATAGAGATATTTCAACCTAATAAAATTTTCTAACAAAAAAATTAATTTTTTAGTCATTTGCTGGGCAGTAACCGAAATTAATGTTAAGTCTTAAAATATTTTTTATTTGTATCAGATTGTAATAGGGATATTTTAACTTAATAAAATTTTCTAATAAAAATAATTAATTTTTTAGTCATTTGCTGGGCAGCAACTGAAATTAATGCTAAGTCTTAAAATATTTTTTATTTGTATTAGATTGTAATAGGGATATTTTAATTTAATAAAATTTTCTAATAAAAATAAATAATTTTTTAGTCATTTGCTGGGCAGTAACCGAAATTAGTGTTTAGCCTTAAAATATATTTTATTTCTATTAGATTGTATAGAGATATTTTAACTTAATAAAATTTTCTAATAAAAATAATTAATTTTTAGTCATTTGTTGGGCAGTAACCGAAATTAATGGTTAGTTTTAAAATGGGTTTTATTTATATTAGATTATAATAGAGATATTTTAATTTAATAAAATTTTCTAATAAAAAAAATTAATTTTTAGTCATTTGCCGGGCAGTAATTGAAACTAGTGTTTAGCCTTAAAATATTTTTTATTTCTATTAGATTGTAATAGGGATATTTTAACATAATAAAATTTTCTAATAAAAATAATTAATTTTTAGTCATTTGGTGGGCAGTAATCGAAATTAGTGTTTAGTTTTAAAATGGTTTTAATTTATATTAGGTTATAATAGAGATATTTCAATCTAATAAAATTTTCTAACAAAAAAAATTAATTTTTTAGTCATTTGTTGGGCAGCATTCGAAATTAATGCTAAGTCTTAAAATATTTTTTATTTGTATTAGATTGTAATAGGGATATTTTAACTTAATAAAATTTTCTAATAAAAATAAATAATTTTTTAGTCATTTGCTGGGCAGTAACCGAAATTAATGTTAAGTCTTAAAATATTTTTTATTTGTATCAGATTGTAATAGGGATATTTTAACTTAATAAAATTTTCTAATAAAAATAATTAATTTTTTAGTCATTTGCTGGGCAGCAACCGAAATTAGTGTTTAGCCTTAAAATATTTTTTATTTCTATTAGATTGTAATAGGGATATTTTAATTTAATAAAATTTTCTAACAAAAAATTATTTTTTTAGCTACTTGCGGGTATTGACTGAAATTAATGGTTAGGTTTAATAATATTTTATTTTATATCAGAATACAGGAGGGATTTTTTTATTTAAATTCTAATATAAAAAAAAATTCATTTATTAAATTATTTATAATTAATAAAAAAGAAATAGGATAAAATTTTAATTTGCAATTAAAAAGGGTTTATACATTTAAACTTATCTTATGGATGTAATTGTTTATAATTATTTACTAAATACTTTTTTTATTAATTTATTAAAATTTTAATTAGCGGGTTAATTATATTATAAATTAATAATAAAATAATTTAATTTTGGTTATAGTATTGATAATTCCTTTTTAATTTTTAATAAATAATAATTTATTAATAGATATAAATTAATTTTTGTAAAATTTTAATTTAAATAATTTAAATTTTTTAATAGTGAGTATTATTAATTAAATAGATTTATATATAGAATAAGGTGTAATAAAAATAAATTTTGTGCCAGCAATTGCGGTTAAACAAATTTTGTAAATTAATAAATTTAATTTTAATAAATTTAATTTTAAGGTGATAAAAATAAATATATTTTATGGTGAAATATAAATATCTTAGATTTTTCATTTTATATAAAATGAAAATTAAATATTAATAGAATAAACTAGGATTAGATACCCTATTATAATTAATTGAAATTTGATAAATTAAATATTAATTGATAAATCAATAAACTTAAGAAATTTGACGGTATTTTTTTATATTCAGAGGAATTTGTCCTGTAAGTGATATTACACGATAAGAATAACTTTATTAAAAAATTTATGTATTGTCGTTATATAAAAATTTTTAGAAAATATTTTTATTATTAATATAAATATGTAATTTCAGATCAAAATGTAGTTATAATTAAGAAGAGATGAATTACAATAAAATTTATTTAAATGAATTAATAAATTTAATTTTATTATGAAAGTGGATTTGAAAGTAAATTTAATAAATTAATTAATTTGATATTATATTAAAATATGTACATATTGCCCGTCATTTTCACTTAAAGTGAAACAAGTCGTAACAAAGTAAATTTACTGGAAAGTAAATTTAGAATTTTAAATTTAGTTTATATTTATAAAATATATTATTTACAATAATAGGAATTATTAAAAAAAAAATTTAAATTAAATAAATATATTAAATTATTAATTGTTGATTTTGTAATAAAAAAAAAATAGTTTTAAGTTTATTAATTTTAGTTAATTTTATAAAAAATATTTAATTTATATTTAAGTAATGTAAGTGAATTTTAATTTTATTTAAAAATTTTAAATAAGTATTTAATTTGTTTTACCTTTTGTATCAGGGTTAATTAAAATTTAATTTATAAATAATTATTTCTCGAATTAATAAGATTTAATTAAATAATTTATTTAATGTGGAATAATTATTAAAGATATTTAATTTGTAAAGAGATTTTATTCGATTATTAAGATATCTAGTTTTTTAATAAATAAATTTAATTTAGATAATTATTTCTATTTTAATTAAATTTTTAATTAAATAGTTATTAAAATTTTTGGGGCTAATCTCAATAATTTTTTTATATTTTATTAATTTTAAATAATGTTAATATTATAAAATTAATAGTATTTATTAACTTAAAAAATGTTATAATTTATTTATGTTAAATAAAAATTTAAATTTTAATTAATATTTTATTAAAATAATTTTTTAAATTAAATTTAAATTTAAATAATGATTAAATTAGTATAAAAATATTAATATTGTTAATTTAATGGGTAAATTAATTATTAATAATTAGGCAAATTTAATTTAATTATGATTTATTCACCTGTTTAACAAAAACATGGTTTTTTGAATTTAATTTAAAATTTGGCCTGCTCAATGAAGTTTATTTAAATAGCTGCGGTATTTTGACCGTACAAAGGTAGCATAATCAATAGTTTTTTAATTGAAAGCTAGAATGAATGGTTTAATGAGATAAACACTTTTTTATAATTAAAATTTAAAATTTTTTTATTAGTTAAAAAACTAATATTTAATTAAAAGACGAGAAGACCCTATAGACTTTAATTTTGTAAATAAATAATATAAATTTAATTTTATAATTTTATTTTTTATAAAATTAGGTTGGGGAGATTTTTAAATTAAATTAACTTTAATATAATATAAACATTAATTATTGAATAAATGATCCTTAATTTTAGATCAATAGAATAAATTACCTTAGGGATAACAGTATAATTTTTTTAGAGAGATCATATTGATAAAAAAGATTATAACCTCGATGTTGAATTAAGATAAAATTTAAACGGAAAATTTTGAAATTTTTGGTCTGTTCGACCATTAAAATCTTACATGATTTGAGTTCAGATCGGTGTGAGCCAGATCGGTTTCTATCTTTAATAGTGATGATTTATTTGTACGAAAGGACTTTATATCTTAAACATTTTATATGAGAATGAGTAATTTTATTAATTTGGCAGAATAGTGCGGTAAATTTAGAATTTACCTAAGTAATTATATTACATTTAATAATTAAACAAATTTTTATGTATATATGGGTTTCTATAGGTATGATGATTGTGGTAATTCTTTTAATTTTATTAGCAGTAGCTTTTTTAACTTTAATAGAGCGTAAAGTTTTAAGATACATACAGTTACGTAAGGGCCCTAATAAAGTTGGGTATATTGGGATTTTTCAGCCTTTTAGAGATGCTATTAAGTTATTGTCAAAAGAAATAATTATGTTAAAGCAGTTTAATTATCTATATTATATATTGTCCCCAATATTTATATTAATATTAATTTTAATAATATGGATAGTTTATCCTTTTTTAAGGAATATAATTTCTTTAGAGTTAGGGTTTATATATTTAATTTTTTGTTTAAGATTAGGGGGGTATGGTTTATTAATTTCGGGGTGATCTTCTAATTCTTCATATTCAATATTAGGGTCAATTCGGGCTTTATCCCAATCAATTTCTTATGAAGTAAGATTATCTTTAATTTTTATAATTTTAATTATTTTAGTTGAAAGATTTAATATAATTATATTAAATATTATTCAAAAAAATGTATGGTTCATTATTTTTATGTTTCCTTTAATATTAATAATATTTATTAGGTTAATAGCTGAGATAAATCGTACTCCTTTTGATTTTTCTGAGGGGGAATCTGAGTTAGTTTCAGGGTTTAATGTAGAGTATATAAGAGGGGGGTTTGTTTTAATTTTTTAATCGGAGTACGCTAGAATTTTGTTTATAAGTTTTATTTTAAGTTTAATATTTACTGGGCTAAGGTTAGGTAGATTTATATTTTATTTATTTACAATAATTTTAATTTTTATAATTATTTGAATACGTGGCACATTTCCTCGATTTCGTTATGATTTATTAATGTATTTATGTTGATTAATTATTTTACCATTTATTTTAAATTATATATTTTTTATTATTTTAATTAAAATAATAGTTTAAATAAGTAAGATAATAAAATTTTTAAATTTATGTTATGTTTTCAAGACATATACTTATTCAAGTTCATTATCTATGTTAAAAGTTTATTTCACAATATAAATATAATTCTGTTTATAAAGTAGTAGATAAAATAAGTAGCGCTAAATAATTGTCTTACGACAGTAAAGGGTATTTCTACGGGCTGAGCTCCCAATCAAGTTAATATTAGGAAATTATTAATAAAAAATCAAAATATAATTTGATTTATAGGGTAAAATATTATTGAATAATATGTAATATTTATAACAGGTAAAATTAAGAGAATTAAAATAGATAATAGTAAAGCGATTACACCTCCTATTTTATTAGGGATTGCCCGAAGAATAGTGTATGCAAATAGGAAATATCATTCAGGTTGAATATGAATAGGGGTGATTATAGGATTTGCTAAAATATAATTTTCTGGGTCTCTTAATATAAATGGAAATTTTAAACATATAAAAATTATTATATAAATTAATAGTAGGAATCCTACAGTATCTTTGAGTGTAAAATAATTATGAAAATTAATTATAAATAATTTTCTATTAATTCCTAAAGGGTTATTAGACCCGTATTCATGGATAAAAAATAAATGGATAATTACTATGGCTAAGATAATGAATGGTAAAAAGAAATGTAATCTAAAAAAACGATTTAAGGTTGGGTTATTAACTGAAAATCCTCCTCAAATTCATTCTACAGTTATTTGCCCAATATAGGGAATTGTTGAAATTAAATTTGTGATTACAGTGGCCCCTCAAAAAGATATTTGGCCTCAGGGTAATACATAGCCTATAAAGGCAGTTGCTATTGTAATTATAAAAATTATTACCCCTATTGTTCAAACTGTAATAAGTTTATATGAGGTGTAATAAATTCCTCGTCCAATATGAATATATATACATAAAAAAAAAAATGAGGCTCCATTTATATGAATTAGTTGATAAAATCACCCTTTATTAACATCTTGAATAATATGGATTATTCTGTTAAAGGCTATATTAATATTGGCACAATAATGTATTGATAATATGATTCCTGTGATAATTTGAATAATTAAACATAGGCCTAGCAAGGATCCAAAATTTCATCAAATATTAATATTAATTGGGGTAGGCAAAAAAATTAGGGAATTATTCAAGATTTTTAATAATTTAATTTTTTTTAAAATAGATTTATTCATAAAAATATATTTGTCGCAAAGGTCTTTTTAATTTATAACAAATATTTATGATTATAATTAAAGAAAAATAAAGGTATAGTATCAGGAATGTTAATGTAAATTTATTAAAATTAAAAAGTTCATTTAATTTAATTTCATTATATTCTTCAAAGGTATTAAAATTTAAATTTCACAATTCTTGATTATTTAAATTTGGTTTATAAAATATTAATATTAATACAATAAATAATATTATTATAGGAAATTTTATTAAATTTAATATAATATTATTATAATTAATTTTAAATAAGTTATTGTTAGTTAATCTTGTAATATATATAAATATAATTATTAACCCTCCAATTATTATTAAAGGGAAAATAAATATTATTCAAGATTTGAATAGAATATTTATTTTTAATGAAATTAAAAAAATCACAAAAATTAAAATCGTTAAAAATTTTATGGGATGGAAATTATAAAATTTTATTGGGATTATTAATATAATAATAAGACAAAAATTTAATAGTAATGGGATATTGATAATAATTAATATTATAGAGTCGTAAATTCATGGGAGGATAGATTTTATCATCAAAAAATAGTTTAATAAAATATTAATTTTGGAGATTAATGATATATAATAAGTTATATTTTTTTGAAGCTTTAAAATATTATTTAATTTTAATTTACAAAATTAATGTTTTATTTAAACTATAAAGCTTATTGATAATATAAGTGTATTTGTTTATATATATATATTCATGTTAGTTTCTTTTATATTATTTTATTTTTTTAAACATTTGTTATTAATTTTAATTAGGCTGGAATTTGTAATAACTATTATTTCATATTTAATATACAGTATGCTAGTTTTAGGAGAGGTGAATTTTATTTATATAATTTATTTTTTTGTAATGATAGTTTGTGAGGGGGTTTTAGGGTTGTCTTTAATTGTGGTAATTATTCGATTATACGGGAATGATAATTTAAATTCATTAAATTTAATTAAATGGTAGTAGTAATATTTAGCTTAATTTTTATAATTTTTAATAATATTAATAAAAATTTTAAAATAATATATTTTCAAAGTATTATATTTGTTTATGTAATATTTTTATTTATTAGATACCCATTGAATAGATTAATTTTATTTATAAATTTATATTATAGTTTAGGGGTAGATTTTTATTCATGAGGTTTGATTATGTTAAGTTTGTGGATTGTTACAATAATAATTATGACTAGTGAAAAATTTATTTATCAAGGTAAATATTACATAGGCTTAATTTATTTGATTTTGATTTTTTTATTTATAAGATTTTATTCTATAAATATTATATGATTTTATATTTATTTTGAATCTAGGTTAATTCCTGTATTTTTATTAATTTTAGGGTGGGGGTATCAGATTAATCGAATTCAAGCTGGGTTGTATATAATATTATACACATTATTTGGTTCAATACCTTTATTATTAATAATTTTTAGTTGGTATAAAATAAATTTTTCTTTAGACATAAATATTTGGTATAGTAATTATGTATCTTTTTATACTTATTTAATAATAATTATAGGATTTTTAATTAAAATACCAATATATTTTTTACATTTATGGTTACCGAAAGCTCATGTAGAAGCTCCTGTGATAGGTTCTATGGTTTTAGCCGGTGTGATATTAAAATTAGGGAGATACGGCTTATTACGAGTTATATTAATATTGAGAATGAATTATTTGTATAATAAATTTTTTATTGTTTTGGGGGTGTTAGGAGGACTTTATTCTAGATTTATTTGTTTAAATCAAGTAGATATAAAAATTTTAGTTGCGTATTCGTCTGTAGTTCATATAAGTTTATTAATAGCAGGTTTATTCACTATAATAAATTTTGGATTTTTAGGGGGCTATTTGATGATAATTAGCCATGGGTTATGTTCCTCTGGGTTATTTTATTTAGTGAATATTAATTATGAGCGATTAATATCTCGAAGGTTGTATATTAATAAGGGTATAATTAATTATTTACCTTCCCTTAGATTAATATGGTTTTTATTAATTTCTTCAAATTTATCCTTCCCCCCCTCTTTAAATTTATTTTCTGAAATTTTTTTAGTTATTTCAATTATTGAGTGGATGGAAAATATATGGGTATTAATAATTTTTTTGATATTTTTTAGAGCTTTGTATTCCTTATACTTATATTCATTTAGACAACAGGGGAAATTTATTAAAGTAAGATTTTTTATGGGGGTAAAATTGAACGAATTTATAATTTTATTATTGCATTGGGTTCCATTGAATGTTATATTTATTATAATTAATATTTTTTTATAATTTTAATAGTTTAAGTTTAAAACATTGATTTGTGGAGTCAAAATTATATAAAATATTTAAAATTATTATTTTTTATTTATATATTTATTTTATGTTTAATTTTATATTATTTAGGGCAATTATTTCTTTATTTTTTTTAATGAATAAATTGATATTTTTAATAGAGTGAGAGATTATTAAAATTTTATCTGTTAGGATTGAGTATATTATTTTTTTTGACTGAATTAATTTGATATTTATTAGGCTAGTTTTAATTATTTCTATAAGGGTAATTTTATATAGAGTTGAATATATAGCTGAGGATAAAAATTTGGGTCGATTTCTTGGGTTAGTTTTATTATTTGTAGTTTCGATAATTTTTATAATTATTAGCCCTAATATAATTAGAATTTTATTAGGTTGGGATGGGTTGGGGCTAGTTTCTTACTGTTTAGTGATTTATTATCAAAATGAATCTAGGTTTAATTCGGGGATAGTTACTGTTCTTTTAAATCGGATCGGGGATATTTTTATTTTAATATCAATTGGGTTATTTATAATTATAGGGTCGTGAAATTTTATATTTTTTAATAGAGTTAATAGTTTAATTATAATAATAATTATTTTGATTTCTTTTACAAAGAGAGCTCAAATTCCTTTTTCATCTTGGTTGCCTAAGGCTATGGCTGCTCCAACTCCTGTTTCTTCTTTAGTTCATTCGTCAACTTTAGTTACTGCAGGGGTGTATATTTTAATTCGGTTTAATTATTTAATTAATAGAAATTATAAATTAATAAATTTTATTATATACATATCTTTATTAACTATATTTATAGCGGGGATGGTTGCAAGGATTGAGTTTGATTTAAAAAAGATTATTGCCCTATCTACTTTGAGGCAGTTAGGTGTTATAATATTTAGTTTATCCATTAATATAAGAAATGTTTCATTTTTTCATTTAATGACTCATGCTTTATTTAAGTCAATATTATTTATATGCGCGGGTATTATCATCCACAATATAATTTTAAATCAGGATATCCGATTTATTAGAATAATTTTTTTTAATATGCCAATAGTTAGAATAATTTTTAATTGTTCATCTTTTTCGTTAATAGGCTTGCCCTTTTTATCAGGATTTTTTTCAAAAGATAAAATTTTAGATTTATATTTGATAGGGTATTTAAATCCATTAATATTTTTAATTTTATTTATGTCAATAGGGTTAACTAGCGGGTATTCTATGCGATTAATTTATTATTCTTTTATTAAGTTTCCTGTGATAAATATTTATTTTAAATTTAATAGGTTTATAAGGATGATAGTTTATTCTATATTAATTTTATTTATGTATACAATTTTTATAGGGTTTATTTTAAGATGGTTAATTTTTTCAATAAAAAGGGTAATTTTTTTAAAAATTGAATTGAAATTAATAATTTTTATTTTTATAATCAGAGGGATTTTGGCGAGATTGGCGTTATCAAAAAATTTTATAAACATTTTTATATTAATTAATTTGATTAATTATATTAATATATATTATTATATATGGTTTTTGTCTTTATTATATAAATTCGAAGTTATAAAAAAAATATTATTTTTTAATAATTTTAATTATTATTTAGAGAGGGGGTGGAATGATTATTTATTTGGGTCAAATTTAATTAGGTATTTTATATTTATATATAAATATGATTTTATAGACAAAATTATTATGTATGTAATAATTATAATTTATTATTTTATTTTAATTTTGTTATATTTATAAATTTAAATAGCTTATAATAAAGTTTAATATTGAAGATATTAAGATGGATTTTTCCTTTAGATATTTATAAATAAATTAATTATTATTTTTATAATGAAAATATAATGTTTTTTTTAAACTATGTAAATAAAAATAATAATGGATTTAAACCATAAATTAGGAAGTTAGAAATTTCCTTAGTTCATACTTATTTTATTAGTTGGAGTATTTATCTCAATTTAATTATTAACAATAATTTACCTCTTTTTTGGTTTCAGCTAAGAGATTTAATTCTATACTTCAAGTCGAAATTGAAATCATTTATTATGATACAAAAAAAAGATGTTTAATAAATTTTATTTTAGTCATTTTAAAGCTCCGTCATTTCATTCTAAATAAAGTCCTATTAATAAAATAATTAAGAATAAAAAAGCTATTATAATATTAGTTTCAATTGAGTAGTATAAATACGAGGGGATAAAAGGGAAAAAGATAATAATTTCAATATCAAAAATTAAAAAAATTAGGCTAATTGTATAGAATTGGATTGAGAATGGTAAACGAGATGAATTGAAAGGGTCAAACCCGCATTCAAATGGAGATAATTTTTCTCGTATTATTTTTTTAATAGGGGACAATATAAAGTTAATTATTATTAAAATTATTACAATTATTATTAGGATTACAGTTATTAATAATATTAATATCATTTATTTAATCTAAATGAATAGACTTTTTAATTGGAAGTTAAATGTACTTTTTATACTAATAAAATAATAAGATCATCAATATAGGAATGTATAGACGAATAATCATACAACATCCACAAAATGTCAATATCAGGCTCTTGCTTCAAAACAAAAGTGATGAGAGTTAGAAAAATGGTCATAATAGATTCGGGCTAAAGTAATTATAATAAATATTGTTCCGATTAAAACATGAATTCCGTGGAAACCAGTAAGTAAAAAAAAAATTCTTCCGTAAACAGAATCTGCGATAGTAAATATTGATTCATTATATTCTTCATATTGGAGGAAGGAAAAATATATACCTAATGTGATTGTTAAACAAGTGGTTAAATATCCCTTGTATCAATTTTGGTTAATTAAACAGTAATGGGCCCATGTAATTGAAATTCCTGAGGATAATAAAACAATAGTGTTTAATAATGGAGTTTTATAGGGGTCAAATGCTTCAATTATTTTAGGGGGTCATTTTATACCAATTTCAATTCTAGGGGATAGAGATATGTGGAAAAAAGTTCAAAATATTGAGATAAAAAAGAAAACTTCTCTAATAATAAATAAAATTATGCCCCATCGTAGTATTTTTGTAATATAGGAGTTATGGGCCCCTTGAAAGGTACTTTCACGAATGATATCCCGCCATCATTGGAAAGATGTTAGGGTTGTTCTTAAAATTCCAATAATAAATAAATTAGGGTTTGATTCATGAAGAATTTTAACGCCACCTGATAATATAATTATTAATCTTATAGATATTAATAAAGGTCAAGGGCTTAGGGTTACTATGTGGAATGGGTGGTTATGGGTGATTATATTTTTTAATGATTTTTTCATATTTAATTAGTTTCTTTAGTGTATAAAGTTCTTAAAATTGTAAATACATACGATTGAATTAGTGATACACTAAATTCTAGGATTAAAAGCAGTATTTGTGTTAAAATAATTATTAATGATAATAATAGAATAGGGGTTCTTGCAGACTCTCTTATTAATGTTAAAAGTAAGTGACCAGCAATTATATTTGCTGTCAAACGGATTGACAGGGTTAGAGGGCGGATAATGTTCCTGATTGTTTCAATTAATACCATAAAAGGTATTAAAATAAGGGGGGTACCTTGGGGGATTATATGGGCAAAGGCAAAGTTAGTGTTGTTAATTCAAATAAAAATTATTAATCCAAGTCATATTGGTAAAGAAATAGATATAGAGAAGATTAAATGCCTAGACCTAGTAAAAATATATGGGAATATCCCTATAAAATTATTACTTAAAATAAAAATAAATAAAGCAATAAAATAAATTATGTTAATATAGTTAAATTTGTTTAATAAAATAATTTTAAATTCTTTTGATAGAAGGGATAAGATTAAATTAAAAAATTTAGTTGCTCGGGATTCCGATAATCAGAATGATATTGGGATGATTAAAAAATTAAAAATTGAAGAAAATCAATTCAGATCTATATTAGAATTTGTATGGGGGTCAAAAATTGAAAATAAGTTTCTTATCATTTTAAAGTGAAATTTCTTAAAGGACTTACAGATGTATGGGGTAATTTATGAGGTTTATTAACAATATTAAAGTAGCATAAAATTATGCACATTATGAAAATTATAATGAATATTAGATTTATAAATAACCAATTATAAGGAGATATCTGGGGAATTTTGTAAAAAATATTATTTTTTTAATAATTTTAAAATGACATTTTAATGTTATATTTTTAACTAATTTTTTTCATTAGAAGTATTTTTAATACTATATATTGGTTTAAGAGACCAAGACTTTAATCAGTCATCTAATGATAAAGGATACGACATTACTCATTGTATAAAATTTTGATGATCAGTTCTTTCAATTGTGATTGGTATAAATCTATGATTTATCCCACAAATTTCGGAGCATTGTCCATAATAAAGGCCCGGTCGATTTAAATTTATAAGGGTTTGATTAATTCGACCTGGGATTGAGTCAATTTTTACTCCTAAGGAGGGTACAGTTCATGAATGAATAACGTCTGCAGAATTAATTAATATGCGAATTTGATTTTTTAAAGGTGAAATTAAATTATTATCAACATCTAATAAACGAAAATTATTTAATTTTATTTCATTATTTTTAATTATAAAAGAATTAAATTTAATATTGTTGAAATCGGAATATTCATATGATCAATATCATTGGTGTCCAATTGATTTAATTGTAAGATTGGGGTTGTAAATTTCATCAGTTAGGTATAAAATTTTTAAAGATGGTATAGCCATATAAATTAGAATTAATATAGGAATTAAAGTTCAAATAATTTCGATATTTTGATTTTGTTGGATGAACTTATTGTTTAAGTTATTAATAAGTAATGAAATAATAATATAAATAATTATAATTGTAATTATTAATAAAATTATTAATGAGTAATCGTGGAAGAATTTTAAATTTTCTATGATAGGGGAATTTGAGTCTTGTATATTAATTATAGATCAAGTTGAAATTTCATTTAAAATTTAAATGAATTTTAATTTAAATGAAATTAATGGAATTTCGTTAAATCTATGGTTTAATGGCGGGTAATATATACTTATTCATTCAATTGATGAAATTATGAATATTGAAAATAAGTTTAATCGTTGGGATGATATTCTTTCTCATATTAAAAAAATAAAATATATAATTCTTAATATAGAAATTATAGAGCCTATGGAAGATAAAATATTTCATGTTATATATGAATCAGGGTAATCTGAATATCGTCGTGGTATGCCATTTAATCCCAGAAAATGTTGGGGGAAAAAGGTTAAATTTACTCCAAAAAATATTCTGTAGAATTGAATTTTCAGTCATTTTTTATGTAATCTTAAACCAGTTATTAATGGATATCAATAAATAAATCCTCCTATAATTGCAAAGACTGCCCCTATAGAGAGTACATAATGAAAATGTGCTACTACATAATATGTATCATGTAAGATAATATCAATTGAAGAATTAGCTAAAATTACTCCTGTTAATCCCCCAATTGTGAATAGAAAAACAAATCCTAATCTTCATAAATTGGATGGGTTGAATTTAATTTTTGAGCCATGAATTGTGGCTAATCATCTAAAAACTTTAATTCCTGTGGGGATTGCAATAATTATAGTAGCTGATGTAAAATAGGCTCGAGTGTCTACATCTATGCCAATAGTAAATATATGATGGGCTCAAACAATAAATCCAAGAAATCCAATTGTTAATATTGCATAAATTATACCAATGGATCCGAAAGTTTCTTTTTTTCCATTTTGATTAAAAATTATATGTGAGATTATTCCGAATCCAGGTAAAATTAAAATATAGACTTCTGGGTGACCAAAAAATCAAAAAAGGTGTTGGTATAAAATTGGGTCTCCACCTCCTGATGGGTCAAAAAATGTAGTATTGAGATTTCGATCAGTTAAAAGTATAGTAATAGCCCCTGCTAGAACTGGGACAGCTAATAATAATAGGATTGTTGTAATTAATATAGATCAAGTAAATAAAGTTAGTTTTTCAAAACTTATTCTTAAATTTTTTATGTTTATAATTGTGGTAATAAAATTAATGGCACCTATAATAGAGGATAGTCCTGCTAAGTGGAGGGAGAAAATTGCTATGTCTAAGGATATACCTTCGTGATTTAAATTTAGGGACAAGGGAGGGTAAACAGTTCAACCTGTTCCTACTCCTTGATTAATAATATTTCTTAAAATTAATAGGTTAATTGAGGGGGGTAGTAATCAGAATCTTATATTATTTATTCGAGGGAAAGCTATATCAGGGGCTCCTAGTATTAAGGGGATTATTCAATTACCAAAGCCTCCAATTATAATTGGTATTACCATAAAAAAAATTATAATGAAAGCATGCGATGTAATGATAGAATTATATAATTGATCATTATTAATTAGATAGCCAGGGTTCCCTAATTCTATTCGAATTAATAATCTTAGGGATGATCCTAGTATTCCGGATCATATTCCGAAAATAAAATATAAAATTCCAATATCTTTGTGATTAGTTGAAAAGAATCATTTTTGTATAAATTTTTAGTTTAATTAAAATTTTAAATTGCAAATTTAACGATATATTTATAATATAAAATTTTAAGTAATGTGTCTGATTAAAGTAATAAATTGTAAATTTATTAAAAAGATTAAATTTCTTCTTTACTATTAAGATTTAAAATAAATTTTATTTTTAATTTTGAAGATTAATAGTTTGAATTAACTTAAAATCTTACATAATTCAATTATTTATGATTCATAAATTTAAAGGAGATAGGAAAAAAATTATATAAAAAAAATTAATATAGTTTAATTTAAAGTTTTTGTAAAATAAATTAATTTTTAAATTAATTTTATTGGTTAATATTAGTGTTAAGATAATGCGAATATAAAATATAAATGATAAAATTGACATTATAATTAATGTTAATAAAATTATAATATTTAACTTATTAATGAAAATGTTAATAATTGATCATTTTATTATAAACCCTATTAAGGGGGGTAGTCTAGCCATAGATATTAAATTTAATATTAAAATAAATTTAATTTTATTTATTTTTATAAAATTAATATGATTTAGGTAAAAAATTTTAAAATTTTTAAATAGCAATATTACAGGGAAGTTTAAAATTATATAGAGCAAGAAATATATAATTATTATATTTTCATTAATTAATAAAATGATTAATATTCAACTTAAATGATTAAGCGATGAGTATCTAATAATAATTCGGATAGATTGATGGTTATTACCTATTATTGTTCTGATTAATGAACTTAAAAGGGATGATAATAATAATAATTTATATGAATAATTATATATTAATAAAAATAATGGAATGATTTTTTGCCAAATTGATAAGATTATACAATTTATTCAATTTAAGTTATTTATGATATTAATAAATCAATTATGGAAGGGGCTAGCCCCTAGTTTAATAAGAATAGATAAATTAATAATATATATTAATAAATTATTAAAATTTATATAATTATAATTAATAAATATTATTGATCTAGAAAAAATGATTAATGTTGATCTTGAACTTTGAATGATAAAATATTTTATGGCTGAATCTTTATAAAATTTATTAAAAAAAATAATAATTGGGATAAAAGATATTATGTTTAATTCCAATATTATTCATATTGAAAATCAAGAATTTATAGAAATAGAGATAATAGGGGATAAAATTAATATTGGGAAAATTAATAAGTGAATTAAAGATTGAATTATATATATATATATATATATATATATATAAATATATATTAATGTATGATGCATATTAATTTTTGAAATTAAAAGAAATAGTTTAATTCTATTAATTATAATAAAGGTAGTTATACATTATTTATTCTATCAAAATAATCCTTTTATCAGGCACTTTATTATAAAAAAGATTTTATGTCTATATTTAGGGTATGAACCTAAAAGCTTATTTAGCTTATTTTTATTTCTAAAAAAATTTTTTATTTATATTTGAATTTTAAATTCAATGCACTATTCTGCCATCTTAGAATTAAATTTATAAGAAATTTATATTCAAATAATTAAATTTTTTTTAAAATAATTAATTGAGGTAAGGTTGATTTTTAAATAATTATAATTATTTCGATATTTAGTATAAGTTAATTAATGAATTAATTAATTTAATATATATAATTAATTAAGTTATTTTAATAAATTATATAATTTTGTTAAAATGTAAATTTAGGGAAATTTTAAAGGAGATATTTGGGGGAGGAGGAAGAATAAGATATTAATTTTGGATAAAATATAAGTTGTATAAATTTTATTTAAAATAATAAAATTGAATAAATTTTAATTAATAAATTTGTATAGATTTTATTAAAATTAATAAATTTATTAAATTTGAGTTAATTTTTATAAAATTATAAGTATATATTAATTTTAAATAAAATTATAAGGTTGTATTAATTTTTAATAAAATTATAAGTTTGTATTAATTTTTAATAAAATTATAAGTTTGTATTAATTTTTAATAAAATTACAAGTTTGTGTTAATTTTTAATAAAATTATAAGGTTGCATTAATTTTTAATAAAATTACAAGGTTGTATTAATTTTTAATAAAATTATAAGGTTGTATTAATTTTTAATAAAATTATAAGTTTGTATTAATTTTTAATAAAGTTATAAATTTGTATTAATTTTTAATAAAATTATAAATTTGTATCAATTTTTAATAAAATTATAAATTTGTATTAATTTTTAATAAAATTATAAATTTGTATTAATTTTTAATAAAATTATAAATTTGTATTAATTTTTAATAAAATTATAAATTTGCATTAATTTTTAATAAAGTTACAAATTTGTATTAATTTTAAATAAAATTATAAACTTGTATTAATTTTAATAAAATTATAAATTTGTATTAATTTTTAATAAAATTATAAATTTGTATTAATTTTTAATAAAATTATAAATTTGTATTAATTTTAATAAAATTATAAATTTGTATTAATTTTTAATAAAATTATAAATTTGTATTAATTTTTAATAAAATTATAAATTTGTATTAATTTTTAATAAAATTATAAATTTGTATTAATTTTTAATAAAATTATAAATTTGTATTAATTTTTAATAAAATTATAAATTTGTATTAATTTTTAATAAAATTATAAATTTGTATTAATTTTTAATAAAATTATAAATTTGTATTAATTTTTAATAAAATTATAAATTTGTATTAATTTTTAATAAAATTATAAATTTGTATTAATTTTTAATAAAATTATAAATTTGTATTAATTTTAATAAAATTATAAATTTGTATTAATTTTAATAAAATTATAAATTTGTATTAATTTATAATAAAATTATAAATTTGTATTAATTTTTAATAAAATTATAAATTTGTATTAATTTTTAATAAAATTATAAATTTGTATTAATTTATAATAAAATTATAAATTTGTATTAATTTTTAATAAAATTATAAGTTTGTATTAATTTTTAATAAAGTTATAAATTTGTATTAATTTTTAATAAAATTATAAATTTGTATTAATTTTTAATAAAATTATAAATTTGTATTAATTTTAATAAAATTATAAATTTGAATTAATTTTTAATAAAATTATAAATTTGCATAAATTTTTAATAAAGTTATAAATTTGTATTAATTTTTAATAAAATTATAAATTTGTATTAATTTTAATAAAATTATAAATTTGTATTAATTTTAATAAAATTATAAATTTGTATTAATTTTTAATAAAATTATAAATTTGTATTAATTTTTAATAAAATTATAAATTTGTATTAATTTTTAATAAAATTATAAATTTGTATTAATTTTAATAAAATTATAAATTTGTATTAATTTTTAATAAAATTATAAATTTGTATTAATTTTTAATAAAATTATAAATTTGTATTAATTTTTAATAAAATTATAAATTTGTATTAATTTTAATAAAATTATAAATTTGTATTAATTTTTAATAAAATTATAAATTTGTATTAATTTTTAATAAAATTATAAATTTGTATTAATTTTTAATAAAATTATAAATTTGTATTAATTTTAATAAAATTACAAATTTGTATTAATTTACAATAAAATTATAAATTTGTATTAATTTATAATAAAATTATAAATTTGTATTAATTTTTAATAAAATTATAAATTTGTATTAATTTTTAATAAAATTATAAATTTGTATTAATTTTTAATAAAATTATAAATTTGTATTAATTTTTAATAAAATTATAAATTTGTATTAATTTTAAATAAAATTACACATTTGTATTAATTTTTAATAAAATTATAAATTTGTATTAATTTTAAATAAAATTATAAATTTGTATTAATTTTTAATAAAATTATAGATTTGTATTAATTTTTAATAAAATTATAAATTTGTGTTAATTTTTAATAAAATTATAAATTTGTATTAATTTTTAATAAAATTATAAATTTGTGTTAATTTTTAATAAAATTATAAATTTGTATTAATTTTTAATAAAATTATAAATTTGTATTAATTTTTAATAAAATTATAAATTTGAATTAATTTTTAATAAAATTATAAATTTGTATTAATTTTTAATAAAATTATAAATTTGAATTAATTTTTAATAAAATTATAAATTTGTTTTAATTTTAATAAAATTATAAATTTGTATTAATTTTTAATAAAAATATAAATTTGTATTAATTTTTAATAAAATTATAAATTTGTATTAATTTTTAATAAAATTATAAATTTGTATTAATTTTAATAAAATTATAAATTTGTATTAATTTTTAATAAATTTATAAATTTGTATTAATTTTTAATAAAATTATAAATTTGTATTAATTTTTAATAAAATTATAAACTTGTATTAATTTTTAATAAAATTATAAATTTGTATTAATTTTTAATAAAATTATAAATTTGTATTAATTTTTAATAAAATTATAAATTTGTATTAATTTTTAATAAAATTATAAATTTGTATTAATTTTTAATAAAATTATAAATTTGTATTAATTTTTAATAAAATTATAAATTTGTATTAATTTTAATACAATTATAAGTTTGTATTAATTTTTAATAAAATTATAAATTTGTATTAATTTTTACTAAAATTATAAATTTGTATTAATTTTTAATAAAATTATAAATTTGTATTAATTTTTAATAAAATTATAAATTTGTATTAATTTTTAATAAAATTATAAATTTGTATTAATCTTTAATAAAATTATAAATTTGTATTAATTTTTAATAAAATTATAAATTTGTATTAATTTTTAATATAATTATAAATTTGTATTAATTTTCAATAACGTTATAACTTTGTATTAATTTTAATAAAGTTATAATTTTGTATTAATTTTAAATAAAGTTATAAATTTGTATTAATTTTTAATAAAGTTATAAATTTGTATTAATTTTAATACAATTATAAGTTTGTATTAATTTTTAATAAAATTAAAAATTTGTATTAATTTCAAATGAAACAATAAATTTATATTAATTTTTAATGAAATTATAAATTTGTATTAATTTTAAATGAAACTATAAATTTGTATTAATTTAAAATAAAATTATAAATTTGTGTTAATTTTTAATAAAATTATAAATTTGTGTTAATTTTTAATAAAATTATAAATTTGTATCAATTTTTAATAAAATTATAAATTTGTATTAATTTATAATAAAATTATAAATTTGTATTAATTTTGAATGAAATTATAAATTTGAATTAATTTTTAATAAAATTATAAATTTGAATTAATTTTTAATAAAATTATAAATTTGTATTAATTTTAATAAAATTATAAATTTGTATTAATTTTTAATAAAATTATAAATTTGTATTAATTTTTAATAAAATTATAAATTTGTATTAATTTTTAATAAAATTATAAATTTGTATTAATTTTAATAAAATTATAAATTTGTATTAATTTTTAATAAATTTATAAATTTGTATTAATTTTTAATAAAATTATAAATTTGTATTAATTTTTAATAAAATTATAAACTTGTATTAATTTTTAATAAAATTATAAATTTGTATTAATTTTTAATAAAATTATAAATTTGTATTAATTTTTAATAAAATTATAAATTTGTATTAATTTTTAATAAAATTATAAATTTGTATTAATTTTAATACAATTATAAGTTTGTATTAATTTTTAATAAAATTATAAATTTGTATTAATTTTTACTAAAATTATAAATTTGTATTAATTTTTAATAAAATTATAAATTTGTATTAATTTTTAATAAAATTATAAATTTGTATTAATTTTAGATAAAATTATAAATTTGTATTAATCTTTAATAAAATTATAAATTTGTATTAATTTTTAATAAAATTATAAATTTATATTAATTTTTAATATAATTATAAATTTGTATTAATTTTCAATAACGTTATAACTTTGTATTAATTTTAATAAAGTTATAATTTTGTATTAATTTTAAATAAAGTTATAAATTTGTATTAATTTTTAATAAAGTTATAAATTTGTATTGATTTTAATACAATTATAAGTTTGTATTAATTTTTAATAAAATTAAAAATTTGTATTAATTTCAAATGAAACAATAAATTTATATTAATTTTTAATGAAATTATAAATTTGTATTAATTTTAAATGAAACTATAAATTTGTATTAATTTAAAATAAAATTATAAATTTGTGTTAATTTTTAATAAAATTATGAATTTGTGTTAATTTTTAATAAAATTATAAATTTGTATCAATTTTTAATAAAATTATAAATTTGTATTAATTTATAATAAAATTATAAATTTGTATTAATTTTGAATGAAATTATAAATTTGAATTAATTTTTAATAAAATTATAAATTTGTATTATTTTTGAATGAAATTATAAATTTGAATTAATTTTTAATAAAATTATAAATTTGTATTAATTTTGAATGAAATTATAAATTTGTATTAATTTTTAATAAAATTATAAATTTGTATAAATTTTTAACAAAATTATAAATTTGTATTAATTTATAGTGAAATTGTAAATTTGTATTAATTTTAATGAAATTATAAATTTGTATTAATTTTTAATGAAATTATAAATTTGTATTAATTTTTAATGAAATTATAAGTTTGTATTAATTTTTAATGAAATTACAAATTTGTATTAATTTTTAATGAAATTATAAATTTGTATTAATTTTTAATGAAATTATAAATTTGTATTAATTTTTAATGAAATTATAAATTTGAATTAATTTACAATGAGATTATAGATTTGTATTAATTTTTAATGAGATTATAGATTTGTATTAATTTTTAATAAAATTATTAATTTGTATTAATTTTTAATTAAATTAAAGATTTGTATTAATTTATAATAAAATTATAAATTTATATTAATTCTTAATAAAATTATTAATTTGTATTAATTTTAATTTTAAAAATTAAAAAAAATTATGTGTTAATTTAAAACAAGGTATAATTTGTATTAGTTTAAAAGAAAAAGAAATTTGCATTAATTTAAGATATGATTTAAATTTTTATTGACTTAAAATAAGATGTAATTTGTATTAGTTTAAAATAAGACTTAAATTTGGGGGTAATTTGAATAATTTTAAAAATTGATAAATTTATTTAAATTATGAATAAAATAATAAATTTGTTTTAAATTTAGATAAATTAACAAAATTGTATTAATTTAATGTAAATTAATAAGATTTTATAAATTATTTAATAATATTAATATTATTAATATTAATAAATTTATTAATTTATTTTATTTAATTATTAATTTATTAATAATAAATTTTTTCTATACAATAAATTGTTAAAATAAACAATATAATTATATTGTTTATAAAATTATATTATATATGTATATATATATATATTAATTTAATTAAATATAATAATAATTAAATAATAATTATTATTTATCATTAATAGTGACATTAATAAAAATAATTATTAAAAATTAAATTTTTAATAATAAATATATTTATATTAATTTATAAATTCATATATTTCTATTAATAAATTATTTTTAATATATATATATAGTTATTTACTCAGACTAAATTTTCACTAATTCTAATATTATTAATAAATAATTTATTCATTAATTAAATTTTCTATTATTTTATATAATAATTTAATATTAAATATTTAACGAATTTATTATATATTAAAAATTTAACTATATATAGATGTCTGGCAAACGATCATTAATACTTATTTAAGGTAGTGACATTGTATATATGTGAAGCATTCTATATAGATGCAGAAAAAAAAGAGAATCATTGATTATATATAATCATTGAAGTTAAAATTATTATGAATAAATATATTAACATTTTAATCTATAAAATATTTTAGGGCTTTAATTAATGATTACAAATATTAATAAATTTATTATTATTAATTATAAGTTATTATACAAATAATTAAATGTCAGTCTGGTTGATTTATTTTCACTAATTAATATAGTGAGATATTTTTAATGAAAATTATTTTTAATATTAATATAAATATTATTAATATCGATATTAATATTATTAATATTAATAAATTTATTAATTTATTTTATTTAATTATTAATTTATTAATAATAAATTTTTTCTATATAATAAATTGTTAAAATAAACAATATAATTATATTATTTATAAAATTATATTATATATGTATATATATATATATTAATTTAATTAAATATAATAATAATTAAATAATAATTATTATTTATCATTATTAGTGACATTAATAAAAATAATTATTAAAAATAAAATTTTTAATAATAAATATATTTATATTAGTTTATAAATTCATATATTTATATTAATAAATTATTTTTAATATATATATATAGTTATTTACTCAGACTAAATTTTCACTAATTCTAATATTATTAATAAATAATTTATTCATTAATTAAATTTTCTATTATTTTATATAATAATTTAATATTAAATATTTAACGAATTTATTATATATTAAAAATTTAACTATATATAGATGTCTGGCAAACGATCATTAATACTTATTTAAGGTAGTGACATTGTATATATGTGAAGCATTCTATATAGATGCAGAAAAAAAAGAGAATCATTGATTATATATAATCATTGAAGTTAGAATTATTATAAATAAATATATTAACATTTTAATCTATAAAATATTTTAGGGCTTTAATTAATGATTACAAATATTAATAAATTTATTATTATTAATTATAAGTTATTATACAAATAATTAAATGTCAGTCTGGTTGATTTATTTTCACTAATTAATATAGTGAGATATTTTTAATGAAAATTATTTTTAATATTAATATAAATATTATTAATATCGATATTAATATTATTAATATTAATAAATTTATTAGTTTATTATATTTAATTATTAATTTATTAATAATAAATTTTTTTTATATAATAAATTGTTAAAATAAACAATATAATTATATTATTTATAAAATTATATTATATATGTATATATATATATATTAATTTAATTAAATATAATAATAATTAAATAATAATTATTATTTATCATTAATAGTGACATTAATAAAAATAATTATTAAAAATAAAATTTTTAATAATAAATATATTTATATTAGTTTATAAATTCATATATTTATATTAATACATTATTTTTAATATATATATATAGTTATTTACTCAGACTAAATTTTCACTAATTCTAATATTATTAATAAATAATTTATTCATTAATTGAATTTTTTATTATTTTATATAATAATTTAATATTAAATATTTAACGAATTTATTATATATTAAAAATTTAACTATATATAGATGTCTGGCAAACGATCATTAATACTTATTTAAGGTAGTGACATTGTATATATGTGAAGCATTCTATATAGATGCAGAAAAAAAGAGAATCATTGATTATATATAATCATTGGAGTTAGAATTATTATAAATAAATGTATTAACATTTTAATCTATAAAATATTTTAGGGCTTTAATTAATGATTACAAATATTAATAAATTTATTATTATTAATTATAAGTTATTATACAAATAATTAAATGTCAGTTTGGTTGATTTATTTTCACTAATTAATATAGTGAGATATTTTTAATGAAAATTATTTTTAATATTAATATAAGCTTATTAATTTATAAAAATTTTATTACTTTAAATATTTATATTAAATTTTAATTTAATGTAAAAAAAAAAAAAAAAAAATTTAATTAATATTAAATAATTATTTAATATAAATAATAATTTTATTAAAAAAATTTTAATAATATAAAAAAAATTTTTATATAGAAGTTTTAATTTTTTTAAGATTTTTAAAGAGAAATTTAATTGAGAGAGTTAAATTTGGGGGGAGCCGGTAAAATTTTTTTTACATAGAAGTTTTAATTTTTTTTAAGATTTTTAAAGAGAAATTTAATTGAGAGAGTTAAATTTGGGGAAGCCGGTAAATTTTTTTTTATATAGAAGTTTTAATTTTTTTTAATATTTTTAAAGAGAAATTTAATTGAGAGAGTTAAATTTGGGGGAGCCGGTAAAATTTTTTTTACATAGAAGTTTTAATTTTTTTTAAGATTTTTAAAGAGAAATTTAATTGGGAGAGTTAAATTTGGGGGAGCCGGTAAATTTTTTTACATAGAAGTTTTAATTTTTTTTAAGATTTTTAAAGAGAAATTTAATCGAGAAAGTTAAATTTGGGGAAGCCGGTAAATTTTTTTTTTATATAGAAGTTTTAATTTTTTAAGATTTTTAAAGATAAATTTAATTGAGAGGATAGAGTTTGGGGGACTGGTGAATTTTTTTTAATTTTTGATAATTTAAAAATTTTGTGGATTAGTGAAATTTTTTTTTAAATTTTGAGAATTTAAAAATTTTGTGGGTTGGTGAATTTTTTTAATTTTTGAGAATTTAAAATTTTTGGAGGTTGGCGAATTTTTTTTAATTTTCGAGAATTTGAAAATCTTGTGGGCCAGTGAAATTTTTTTTTTTAATTTTTGAGAATTTAAAAATTTTGTGGGTCAGTGAAAATTTTTTTTAATTTTCGAGAATTTAAAAATTTTGTGGGTTGGTGAATTTTTTTAATTTTTGAGAATTTAAAATTTTTGGAGGTTGGCGAATTTTTTTTAATTTTCGAGAATTTGAAAATCTTGTGGGCCAGTGAAAATTTTTTTTTTAATTTTTGAGAATTTAAAAATTTTGTGGGTCAGTGAAAATTTTTTTTAATTTTCGAGAATTTAAAAATTTTGTGGGTTGGTGAATTTTTTTAATTTTTGAGAATTTAAAATTTTTGGAGGTTGGGGAATTTTTAACGATTTTAATTTTTGTGAATTTTAAAATTGATAGGGTTAGGAATTTTTTTTTATTATTAAAAAATCTAATAATTTTAAAAGTTAATGGAATTTTTTCATTAATTTAAAAATTTTAATTATTATTAATTATTGAATTTTTAAGAGAAATTTTAAAATATTTTATTTAATAATAATTTTAAATAATTAGTTTGGCAATAATAGATTTTAAATAAAATTTAAAAATATATTTGAATTATAATTGAAATATTATTTAATAATATAAATTAAAATAATATAATAGTTACTAAATTTTATAAATTGAATTAGAAAAAATATTTTTAATTTGATATTCATTATAAATATAAAAAAGTATAAATTAAACATTTGGGAAAAATATTTGTTTTCAAATTTTTTGAATAAAATTAGCTTTAAAATTTATTTTTAAACAATTATTTTATGAGATTAAATTTTTACGGGGGATTTAATTTAATTTTAAAAATTAAAAAAATTCTGGCTAGCATTATTTGGATAATTTGTATTAAATTTAAATTGTGCGACTAATTTAATTAGATTTGTTAGATAATTTTGATTGAAAATTAATGTAATTTTTAATTTGGTTATTTTTGGTGTGTTAATTTGAATTTAAATTGGGCTTATTTAATCAAAAAATTAATTTAAAATAATATTTTTTATAGTTTGGGGGAGTTTAATTTAATTGAATTATTAACGGAAAAATTAATTTAAAATTATTTGTATAGGAATTATTGTATTTTTTCATAATTTGATAGAGTTAAATTTGGGGGAGTTTAATTTAGTTGAATTGTTAACGGAAAAATTAATTTAAAATTATTTGTATAGGAATTATTGTATTTTTTTATAATTTGATAGAGTTAAATTTGGGGGAGTTTAATTTAGTTGAATTGTTAATGGAAAAATTAATTTAAAATTATTTGTATAGGAATTATTGTATTTTTTTTATAATTTGACAGAGTTAAATTTGGGGGAGTTTAATTTAATTGAATTATTAACGGAAAAATTAATTTAAAATTATTTGTATAGGAATTATTGTATTTTTTTATAATTTGATAGAGTTAAATTTGGGGGAGTTTAATTTAGTTGAATTGTTAACGGAAAAATTAATTTAAAATTATTTGTATAGGAATTATTGTATTTTTGTATAATTTGATAGAGTTAAATTTGGGGGAGTTTAATTTAGTTGAATTGTTAATGGAAAAATTAATTTAAAATTATTTGCATAGGAATTATTGTATTTTTTTATAATTTGATAAAGTTAAATTTGGGGGAGTTTAATTTAATTGAATTATTAATGGAAAAATTAATTTAAAATTATTTGCATAGGAATTATTGTATTTTTTTATAATTTGGGGGAGTTTAATTTAATTGAATTATTAACGGAAAAATTAATTTAAAATTATTTGTATAGGAATTATTGTATTTTTTTATAATTTGATAGAGTTAAATTTGGGGGAGTTTAATTTAGTTGAATTGTTAACGGAAAAATTAATTTAAAATTATTTGTATAGGAATTATTGTATTTTTGTATAATTTGATAGAGTTAAATTTGGGGGAGTTTAATTTAGTTGAATTGTTAATGGAAAAATTAATTTAAAATTATTTGCATAGGAATTATTGTATTTTTTTATAATTTGATAAAGTTAAATTTGGGGGAGTTTAATTTAATTGAATTATTAATGGAAAAATTAATTTAAAATTATTTGCATAGGAATTATTGTATTTTTTTATAATTTGGGGGAGTTTAATTTAATTGAATTGTTAATGGAAAAATGAATTTAAAATTATTTGCATAGGAATTATTGTATTTTTTTATAATTTGATAGAGTTAAATTTGGGGGAGTTTAATTTAATTGAATTATTAATGGAAAAATTAATTTAAAATTATTTGCATAGGAATTATTGTATTTTTTTATAATTTGATAGAGTTAAATTTGGGGGAGTTTAATTTAATTGAATTGTTAATGGAAAAATTAATTTAAAATTATTTGGATAGGAATTATTGTATTTTTTTATAATTTGATAGAGTTAAATTTGGGGGAGTTTAATTTAGTTGAATTGTTAATGAAAAAATTAATTTAAAATTATTTGTATAGGAATTATTGTATTTTTTTATAATTTGATAGAGTTAAATTTGGGTATTAATTTAATTATTAATGAAAAATTAATTGGATTTTATTGATAGGGGGGTTAAATTACGAATATTTTATTGATAAATTGCTAAGTTAAAATTTAAGAATTTAATTTAATTAAAAGGAAAGTTAATTTAAAATTGTTTATAAATAGGTTAAAGTTAAAAATTTAAATTTTTTTGTGTCAAGGGTAAAAATTTGATTAAATTGGGTTTATTAATAAAAGTTAATATAAATTAGACATTTGATTTAATTTTATTATGATTTTATTACGATTTTTTTATTATCTATATTTTATTAATTAGAAAAAATTTAGGTGGTTAAATATGTTTAAAAAAGTTTAATAGAAAATAATTGTTAGTAAAAAAGATAAATTTATATATTATATTTTTGTAATTTGTATTGGAATATTTTTATAAAATTTTTTAACAATAAAAAAAAAATTAATTTTTTAGTCATTTGCTGGGCAGCAACCGAAATTAGTGTTTATTCTTAAAATGGTTTTTATTTATATTAGATTACAATAGAGATATTTCAATCTAATAAAATTTTCGAATAAAAAAATTAATTTTTTAGTCATTTGCTGGGCAGTAACCGAAATTAGTGTTTAGCCTTAAAATATTTTTTATTTCTATTAGATTGTAATAGGGATATTTTAATTTAATAAAATTTTCTAATAAAAATAATTAATTTTTTAGTCATTTGCTGGGCAGCAACCGAAATTAGTGTTTAGTCTTAAAATGGTTTTTATTTATATTAGGTTACAATAGAGATATTTTAATCTAATAAAATTTTCTAATAAAAATAATTAATTTTTTAGGCATTTGCTGGGCAGTAATCGAAATTAGTGGTTAGTTTTAAAATACTTTTTATTTTTATTAGGGTATAATAGGGTAATTCAATTTAATAAAATTTTCTAATAAAAATAATTAATTTTTTAGCCATTTGCTGGGCAGTAATTGAAATTAGTGTTTAGCCTTAAAATATTTTTTATTCCTATTAGATTGTAATAGGGATATTTTAACTTAATAAAATTTTCTAATAAAAATAATTAATTTTTTAGTCATTTGCTGGGCAGCAACCGAAATTAGTGTTTAGTCTTAAAATGGTTTTTATTTATATTAGATTACAATAGAGATATTTCAATCTAATAAAATTTTCTAATAAAAAAATTAATTTTTTAGTCATTTGCTGGGCAGTAACCGAAATTAGTGTTTAGCCTTAAAATATTTTTTATTTCTATTAGATTGTAATAGGGATATTTTAATTTAATAAAATTTTCTAATAAAAATAATTAATTTTTTAGTCATTTGCTGGGCAGCAACCGAAATTAGTGTTTAGTCTTAAAATGGTTTTTATTTATATTAGGTTACAATAGAGATATTTTAATCTAATAAAATTTTCTAATAAAAATAATTAATTTTTTAGGCATTTGCTGGGCAGTAATCGAAATTAGTGGTTAGTTTTAAAATACTTTTTATTTTTATTAGGGTATAATAGGGTAATTTAATTTAATAAAATTTTCTAATAAAAATAATTAATTTTTTAGCCATTTGCTGGGCAGTAATTGAAATTAGTGTTTAGCCTTAAAATATTTTTTATTCCTATTAGATTGTAATAGGGATATTTTAACTTAATAAAATTTTCTAATAAAAATAATTAATTTTTTAGTTATTTGCTGGGCAGCAACCGAAATTAGTGTTTAGTCTTAAAATGGTTTATATTTATATTAGATTATAATAGAGATATTTCAATCTAATAAAATTTTCTAATAAAAAAATTAATTTTTTAGTCATTCGCTGGGCAGTAACCGAAATTAGTGTTTAGCCTTAAAATATTTTTTATTTCTATTAGATTGTAATAGGGATATTTTAACTTAATAAAATTTTCTAATAAAAATAATTAATTTTTTAGCCATTTGCTGGGCAGTAACCGAAATTAGTGTTTAGTCTTAAAATGGTTTTTATTTATATTTGGCTATAATAGAGATATTTTAATCTAATAAAATTTTCTAATAAAAATAATTAATTTTTTAGTCATTTGCTGGGCATTAATTGAAATTAGTGGTTAGTTTTAAAATATTTTTTATTTCTATTAGGGTACAATAGGTTAATTTAATCTAATAAAAATAATTAATTTTTAGTCATTTGCTGGGAAGTAACCGAAATTATTATTTAGTCTTAAAATATTTTTTATTTCTATTAGGGTACAATAGGTTAATTTAATCTAATAAAAATAATTAATTTTTAGCCATTTGCTGGGAAGTAACCGAAATTATTATTTAGTCTTAAAATATTTTTTATTTCTATTAGGGTACAATAGGTTAATTTAATCTAATAAAATTTTCTAATAAAAAAAATTAATTTTTTAGTCATTTGTTGGGCAGCAACCGAAATTAGTGTTTAGCCTTAAAATATTTTTTATTTCTATTAGATTGTAACAGGGATACTTTAACTTAATAAAATTTTCTAATAAAAATAATTAATTTTTAGCCATTTGTTGGGCGGCAACCGAAATTAGTGTTTAGTCTTAAAATGGTTTTCATTAATATTAGATTATAATAGAGATATTTCAATCTAATAAAATTTTCTAATAAAAAAAATTAATTTTTAGCCATTTGCTGGGCAGTAATCGAAATTAGTGTTTAGTCTTAAAATGGTTTTTATTTATATTAGATTGTAATAGGGATATTTTAACTTAATAAAATTTTCTAATAAAAATAATTAATTTTTTAGCCATTTGCTGGGCAGCAACCGAAATTAGTGTTTAGTCTTAAAATGGTTTTTATTTATATTAGATTATAATGGAGATATTTCAATTTAATAAAATTTTCTAATAAAAAAATTAATTTTTTAGTCATTTGCCGGGCAGTAACCGAAATTAGTGTTTAGTCTTAAAATATTTTTTATTTCTATTAGATTGTAATAGGGATATTTTAACTTAATAAAATTTTCTAATAAAAATAATTAATTTTTTAGCCATTTGCTGGGCAGCAATCGAAATTAGTGTTTAGTCTTAAAATGGTTTTTATTTATATTAGATTATAATGGAGATATTTCAATTTAATAAAATTTTTTAATAAAAAAAATTAATTTTTTAGTCATTTGCTGGGCAGAAACTGAAATTAGTGATTAGTCTTTAAATATTTTTTATTTCTATTAGATTGTAATAGGGATATTTTAACTTAATAAAATTTTCTAATAAAAATAAATAATTTTTTAGCCATTTGCTGGGCAGCAACCGAAATTAGTGTTTAGTCTTAAAATGGTTTTTATTTATATTAGATTATAATAGAGATATTTCAATCTAATAAAATTTTCTAACAAAAAAATTAATTTTTTTGTCATTTGCTGGGCAGCAACCGAAATTAGTGTTTAGCCTTAAAATATATTTTATTTCTATTAGATTGTAATAGGGATATTTTAACTTAATAAAATTTTCTAATAAAAATAATTAATTTTTTAGCCATTTGTTGGGCAGTAACCGAAATTAGTGTTTAGTCTTAAAATGGTTTTTATTTATATTAGATTATAATAGAGATATTTCAATTTAATAAAATTTTCTAATAAAAAAAATTAATTTTTTAGTCATTTGTTGGGCAGTAACCGAAATTAGTGTTTAGTCTTAAAATGGTTTTCATTAATATTAGATTATAATAGAGATATTTCAATCTAATAAAATTTTCTAATAAAAAAAATTAATTTTTAGCCATTTGTTGGGCGGCAACCGAAATTAGTGTTTAGTCTTAAAATGGTTTTCATTAATATTAGATTATAATAGAGATATTTCAATCTAATAAAATTTTCTAATAAAAAAAATTAATTTTTAGCCATTTGCTGGGCAGTAATCGAAATTAGTGTTTAGTCTTAAAATGGTTTTTATTTATATTAGATTGTAATAGGGATATTTTAACTCAATAAAATTTTCTAATAAAAATAATTAATTTTTTAGCCATTTGCTGGGCAGCAACCGAAATTAGTGTTTAGTCTTAAAATGGTTTTTATTTATATTAGATTATAATGGAGATATTTCAATTTAATAAAATTTTCTAATAAAAAAATTAATTTTTTAGTCATTTGCCGGGCAGTAACCGAAATTAGTGTTTAGTCTTAAAATATTTTTTATTTCTATTAGATTGTAATAGGGATATTTTAACTTAATAAAATTTTCTAATAAAAATAATTAATTTTTTAGTCATTTGCTGGGCAGCAACCGAAATTAGTGTTTAGTCTTAAAATGGTTTTTATTTATATTAGGTTACAATAGAGATATTTTAATCTAATAAAATTTTCTAATAAAAATAATTAATTTTTTAGGCATTTGCTGGGCAGTAATCGAAATTAGTGGTTAGTTTTAAAATACTTTTTATTTTTATTAGGGTATAATAGGGTAATTTAATTTAATAAAATTTTCTAATAAAAATAATTAATTTTTTAGCCATTTGCTGGGCAGTAATTGAAATTAGTGTTTAGCCTTAAAATATTTTTTATTCCTATTAGATTGTAATAGGGATATTTTAACTTGATAAAATTTTCTAATAAAAATAATTAATTTTTTAGTCATTTGCTGGGCAGCAACCGAAATTAGTGTTTAGTCTTAAAATGGTTTTTATTTATATTAGATTACAATAGAGATATTTCAATCTAATAAAATTTTCTAATAAAAAAATTAATTTTTTAGTCATTTGCTGGGCAGTAACCGAAATTAGTGTTTAGCCTTAAAATATTTTTTATTTCTATTAGATTGTAATAGGGATATTTTAATTTAATAAAATTTTCTAATAAAAATAATTAATTTTTTAGTCATTTGCTGGGCAGCAACCGAAATTAGTGTTTAGTCTTAAAATGGTTTTTATTTATATTAGGTTACAATAGAGATATTTTAATCTAATAAAATTTTCTAATAAAAATAATTAATTTTTTAGGCATTTGCTGGGCAGTAATCGAAATTAGTGGTTAGTTTTAAAATACTTTTTATTTTTATTAGGGTATAATAGGGTAATTTAATTTAATAAAATTTTCTAATAAAAATAATTAATTTTTTAGCCATTTGCTGGGCAGTAATTGAAATTAGTGTTTAGCCTTAAAATATTTTTTATTCCTATTAGATTGTAATAGGGATATTTTAACTTAATAAAATTTTCTAATAAAAATAATTAATTTTTTAGTTATTTGCTGGGCAGCAACCGAAATTAGTGTTTAGTCTTAAAATGGTTTATATTTATATTAGATTATAATAGAGATATTTCAATCTAATAAAATTTTCTAATAAAAAAATTAATTTTTTAGTCATTCGCTGGGCAGTAACCGAAATTAGTGTTTAGCCTTAAAATATTTTTTATTTCTATTAGATTGTAATAGGGATATTTTAACTTAATAAAATTTTCTAATAAAAAAAATTAATTTTTTAGTCACTTGCCGGGCAGCAACCGAAATTAGTGTTTAGTCTTAAAATGGTTTTTATTAATATTAGATTATAATAGAGATATTTCAATCTAATAAAATTTTCTAATAAAAAAAAATTAATTTTTTAGTCATTTGTCGGGCAGCAACCGAAATTAGTGTTTAGTCTTAAAATGGTTTTTATTAATATTAGATTATAATAGAGATATTTCAATCTAATAAAATTTTCTAATAAAAAAATTAATTTTTTAGTCATTTGCTGGGCAGCAACCGAAATTAGTGGGTAGCCTTAAAATATTTTTTATTTCTATTAGATTGTAATAGGGATATTTTAACTTAATAAAATTTTCTAATAAAAATAATTAATTTTTTAGTCATTTGCTGGGCAGCAACTGAAATTAATGCTAAGTCTTAAAATATTTTTTATTTATATTAGATTATAATAGGGATAATTTAATTTAATAAGTTTTTTCAATTAAAAAAAAAATTAATTTTTATCCATTTGTTGAGCAGTAACTGAAATTAATGCTAAGTTTTAAAATATTTTTTATTTGCATTCAATTATAATAGGGGTAAATTAATTTAATAAAATTTTTTAATAAAAAATTAATTTTTTAGTCATTTGTTGGGCAGAAATTGAAATTAATGTCGAGCCTTAAAATTTTTTTTATTTATATTAGATTATAACAGGGATAATTTAACTTAATAAAATTTTTTAATAAAAAAAAAATTAATTTTTTAGTCATTTGCTAGGCAGCAACCGAAATTAGTGGTTAGCCTTAAAATATTTTTTATCCCTATTAGATTGTAATAGGGATATTTTAATTTAATAAAATTTTCTAATAAAAATAATTAATTTTTTAGTCATTTGTTGGGCAGTAATTGAAATTAGTGTTAAGTTTTAAAATATTTTTTATTTTTATTAGATTGTAATAGGGATATTTTAACTTAATAGAATTTTCTAATAAAAATAATTAATTTTTTAGTCATTTGCTGGGCAGCAACTGAAATTAATGTTAAGTCTTAAAATATTTTTTATTTATATTAGATTATAATAGGGATAATTTAATTTAATAAGTTTTTTCAATTAAAAAAAAAATTAATTTTTATTCATTTGTTGAGCAGTAACTGAAATTAATGCTAAGTTTTAAAATATTTTTTATTTGCATTAAATTATAATAGGGGTAAATTAATTTAATAAAATTTTTTAATAAAAAATTAATTTTTTAGTCATTTGTTGGGCAGAAATTGAAATTAATGTTGAGTCTTAAAATTTTTTTTATTTATATTAGGTTACAATAGGGATGAATTAATTTAATAAAATTTTCTAACAAAAAAATTAATTTTTAGCTATTTGTTGGGCAGTAATTGAAATTAATGTTAAGTCTTAAAATTTTTTTTATTTATATTAGATTATAATAGGGATAATTTAATTTAATAACATTTTCTAACAAAAAATTAATTTTTTTTAGTTACTTGTGGGTATTGATTGAAATTAATGGTTAGGTTTAATAATATTTTATTTTATATTAGGATATAGGGGGTATTTTTTTATTTAAATTTTAATATAAAAAAAAAATTCATTTATTAAATTATTTATAATTAATAAAAAAGAAATAGGATAAAATTTTAATTTGCAATTAAAAAGGGTTTATACATTTAAACTTATCTTATGGATGTAATTGTTTATAATTATTTACTAAATACTTTTTTTATTAATTTATTAAAATTTTAATTAGTGGGTTAATTATATTATAAATTAATAATAAAATAATTTAATTTTGGTTATAGTATTGATAATTCCTTTTTAATTTTTAATAAATAATAATTTATTAATAGATATAAATTAATTTTTGTAAAATTTTAATTTAAATAATTTAAATTTTTTAATAGTGAGTATTATTAATTAAATAGATTTATATATAGAATAAGGTGTAATAAAAATAAATTTTGTGCCAGCAATTGCGGTTAAACAAATTTTGTAAATTAATAAATTTAATTTTAAGGTGATAAAAATAAATATATTTTATGGTGAAATATAAATATCTTAGATTTTTCATTTTATATAAAATGAAAATTAAATATTAATAGAATAAACTAGGATTAGATACCCTATTATAATTAATTGAAACTTGATAAATTAAATATTAATTGATAAATCAATAAACTTAAGAAATTTGACGGTATTTTTTTATATTCAGAGGAATTTGTCCTGTAAGTGATATTACACGATAAGAATAACTTTATTAAAAAATTTATGTATTGTCGTTATATAAAAATTTTTAGAAAATATTTTTATTATTAATATAAATATGTAATTTCAGATCAAAATGTAGTTATAATTAAGAAGAGATGAATTACAATAAAATTTATTTAAATGAATTAATAAATTTAATTTTATTATGAAAGTGGATTTGAAAGTAAATTTAATAAATTAATTAATTTGATATTATATTAAAATATGTACATATTGCCCGTCATTTTCACTTAAAGTGAAACAAGTCGTAACAAAGTAAATTTACTGGAAAGTAAATTTAGAATTTTAAATTTAGTTTATATTTATAAAATGTATTATTTACAATAATAGGAATTGTTAAAAAAAATTTAAATTAAATAAATATATTAAATTATTAATTGTTGATTTTGTAGTAAAAAAAAAATAGTTTTAAGTTTATTAATTTTAGTTAATTTTATAAAAAATATTTAATTTATATTTAAGTAATGTAAGTGAATTTTAATTTTATTTAAAAATTTTAAATAAGTATTTAATTTGTTTTACCTTTTGTATCAGGGTTAATTAAAATTTAATTTATAAATAATTATTTCTCGAATTAATAAGATTTAATTAAATAATTTATTTAATGTGGAATAATTATTAAAGATATTTAATTTGTAAAGAGATTTTATTCGATTATTAAGATATCTAGTTTTTTAATAAATAAATTTAATTTAGATAACTATTTCTATTTTAATTAAATTTTTAATTAAATAGTTATTAAAATTTTTGGGGCTAATCTCAATAATTTTTTTATATTTTATTAATTTTAGATAATGTTAATATTATAAAATTAATAGTATTTATTAACTTAAAAAATGTTATAATTTATTTATGTTAAATAAAAATTTAAATTTTAATTAATATTTTATTAAAATAATTTTTTAAATTAAATTTAAATTTAAATAATGATTAAATTAGTATAAAAATATTAATATTGTTAATTTAATGGACAAATTAATTATTAATAATTACGCAAATTTAATTTAATTATGATTTATTCACCTGTTTAACAAAAACATGGTTTTTTGAATTTAATTTAAAATTTGGCCTGCTCAATGAAGTTTATTTAAATAGCTGCGGTATTTTGACCGTACAAAGGTAGCATAATCAATAGTTTTTTAATTGAAAGCTAGAATGAATGGTTTAATGAGATAAATACTTTTTTATAATTAAAATTTAAAATTTTTTTATTAGTTAAAAAACTAATATTTAATTAAAAGACGAGAAGACCCTATAGACTTTAATTTTGTAAATAAATAATATAAATTTAATTTTTATAATTTTATTTTTTATAAAATTAGGTTGGGGAGATTTTTAAATTAAATTAACTTTAATATAATATTAACATTAATTATTGAATAAATGATCCTTAATTTTAGATCAATAGAATAAATTACCTTAGGGATAACAGTATAATTTTTTTAGAGAGATCATATTGATAAAAAAGATTATAACCTCGATGTTGAATTGAGATAAAATTTAAACGGAAAATTTTAAAATTTTTGGTCTGTTCGACCATTAAAATCTTACATGATTTGAGTTCAGATCGGTGTGAGCCAGATCGGTTTCTATCTTTAATAGTGATGATTTATTTGTACGAAAGGACTTTATATCTTAAACATTTTATATGAGAAGGAGTAATTTTATTAATTTGGCAGAATAGTGCGGTAAATTTAGAATTTACCTAAGTAATTATATTACATTTAATAATTAAACAAATTTTTATGTATATATGGGTTTCTATAGGTATGATGATTGTGGTAATTCTTTTAATTTTATTAGCAGTAGCTTTTTTAACTTTAATAGAGCGTAAAGTTTTAAGATACATACAGTTACGTAAGGGCCCCAATAAAGTTGGGTATATTGGGATTTTTCAGCCTTTTAGAGATGCTATTAAGTTATTGTCGAAAGAAATAATTATGTTAAAGCAGTTTAATTATCTATATTATATATTGTCCCCAATATTTATATTAATATTAATTTTAATAATATGGATAGTTTATCCTTTTTTAAGGAATATAATTTCTTTAGAGTTAGGGTTTATATATTTAATTTTTTGTTTAAGATTAGGGGGGTATGGTTTATTAATTTCGGGGTGATCTTCTAATTCTTCATATTCAATATTAGGGTCAATTCGGGCTTTATCCCAATCAATTTCTTATGAAGTAAGATTATCTTTAATTTTTATAATTTTAATTATTTTAGTTGAAAGATTTAATATAATTATATTAAATATTATTCAAAAAAATGTATGGTTCATTATTTTTATGTTTCCTTTAATATTAATAATATTTATTAGGTTAATAGCTGAGATAAACCGCACCCCTTTTGATTTTTCTGAGGGAGAATCTGAGTTAGTTTCAGGGTTTAATGTAGAGTATATAAGAGGGGGGTTTGTATTAATTTTTTTATCGGAGTATGCTAGAATTTTGTTTATAAGTTTTATTTTAAGTTTAATATTTACTGGGCTAAGGTTAGGTAGATTTATATTTTATTTATTTACAATAATTTTAATTTTTACAATTATTTGAATACGTGGTACATTTCCTCGATTTCGTTATGATTTATTAATGTATTTATGTTGATTAATTATTTTACCATTTATTTTAAATTATATATTTTTTATTATTTTAATTAAAATAATAGTTTAAATAAGTAAGATAATAAAATTTTTAATTTTATGTTATGTTTTCAAGACATATACTTATTCAAGTTCATTATCTATGTTAAAAGTTTATTTCACAATATAAATATAATTCTGTTTATAAAGTAGTAGATAAAATAAGTAGCGCTAAATAATTGTCTTACGACAGTAAAGGGTATTTCTACGGGCTGAGCCCCCAATCAAGTTAATATTAGGAAATTATTAATAAAAAATCAAAATATAATTTGATTTATAGGGTAAAATATTATTGAATAATATGTAATATTTATAACAGGTAAAATTAAGAGAATTAAAATAGATAATAGTAAAGCGATTACACCTCCTATTTTATTAGGGATTGCCCGAAGAATAGTGTATGCAAATAGGAAATATCATTCAGGTTGAATATGAATAGGGGTGATTATAGGATTTGCTAAAATATAATTTTCTGGGTCTCTTAATATAAATGGAAATTTTAAACATATAAAAATTATTATATAAATTAATAGTAGGAATCCTACAGTATCTTTGAGTGTAAAATAATTATGAAAATTAATTATAAATAATGTTCTATTAATTCCTAAAGGGTTATTAGACCCGTATTCATGGATAAAAAATAAATGGATAATTACTATGGCTAAGATAATGAATGGTAAAAAGAAATGTAATCTAAAAAAACGATTTAAGGTTGGGTTATTAACTGAAAATCCTCCCCAAATTCATTCTACAGTTATTTGCCCAATATAGGGAATTGTTGAAATTAAATTTGTGATTACAGTGGCCCCTCAAAAAGATATTTGGCCTCAGGGTAATACATAGCCTATAAAGGCAGTTGCTATTGTAATTATAAAAATTATTACCCCTATAGTTCAAACTGTAATAAGTTTATATGAGGTATAATAAATTCCTCGTCCAATATGAATATATATACATAAAAAAAAAAATGAGGCTCCATTTATATGAATTAGTTGATAAAATCATCCTTTATTGACATCTTGAATAATATGGATTATTCTGTTAAAGGCTATATTAATATTGGCACAATAATGTATTGATAATATGATTCCTGTGATAATTTGAATAATTAAACATAGGCCTAGTAAGGATCCAAAATTTCATCAAATATTAATATTAATTGGGGTAGGCAAAAAAATTAGGGAATTATTCAAGATTTTTAATAATTTAATTTTTTTTAAAATAGATTTATTCATAAAAATATATTTGTCGCAAAGGTCTTTTTAATTTATAACAAATATTTATGATTATAATTAAAGAAAAATAAAGGTATAGTATCAGGAATGTTAATGTAAATTTATTAAAATTAAAAAGTTCATTTAATTTAATTTCATTATATTCTTCAAAGGTATTAAAATTTAAATTCCACAATTCTTGATTATTTAAATTTGGCTTATTAAATATCAATATTAATACAATAAATAATATTATTATAGGAAATTTTATTAAATTTAATATAATATTATTATAATTAATTTTAAATAAGTTATTGTTAGTTAATCTTGTAATATATATAAATATAATTATTAACCCTCCAATTATTATTAAAGGGAAAATAAATATTATTCAAGATTTGAATAGAATATTTATTTTTAATGAAATTAAAAAAATCACAAAAATCAAAATCGTTAAAAATTTTATGGGATGGAAATTATAAAATTTTATCGGGATTATTAATATAATAATAAGACAAAAATTTAATAGTAACGGGATATTGATAATAATTAATATTATAGAGTCGTAAATTCATGGGAGGATAGATTTTATCATCAAAAAATAGTTTAATAAAATATTAATTTTGGAGATTAATGATATATAATAAGTTATATTTTTTTGAAGCTTTAAAATATTATTTAATTTTAATTTACAAAATTAATGTTTTATTTAAACTATAAAGCTTATTGATAATATAAGTATATTTGTTTATATATATATGTACATATTAGTTTCTTTTATATTATTTTATTTTTTTAAACATTTGTTATTAATTTTAATTAGGTTGGAATTTGTAATAACTATTATTTCATATTTAATATACAGTATGTTAGTTTTAGGAGAGGTGAATTTTATTTACATAATTTATTTTTTTGTAATGATAGTTTGTGAGGGGGTTTTAGGCTTGTCTTTAATTGTGGTAATTATTCGATTATATGGGAATGATAATTTAAATTCATTAAATTTAATTAAATGGTAGTAGTAATATTTAGTTTAATTTTTATAATTTTTAATAATATTAATAAAAATTTTAAAATAATATATTTCCAAAGTATTATATTTGTTTATGTAATATTTTTATTTATTAGATACCCATTGAATAGATTAATTTTATTTATAAATTTATATTATAGTTTAGGGGTGGATTTTTATTCATGAGGTTTAATTATATTAAGTTTGTGAATTGTTACAATAATAATTATGGCTAGTGAAAAATTTATTTATCAAGGTAAATATTACATAGGTTTAATTTATTTGATTTTGATTTTTTTATTTATAAGATTTTACTCTATAAATATTATATGATTTTATATTTATTTTGAATCTAGGTTAATCCCTGTATTTTTATTAATTTTAGGGTGGGGGTACCAGATTAATCGAATTCAAGCTGGGTTATACATAATATTATATACATTATTTGGCTCAATACCTTTATTATTAATAATTTTTAGTTGGTATAAAATAAATTTTTCATTAGACATAAATATTTGATACAGCAATTATGTATCTTTTTATACTTATTTAATAATAATTATAGGATTTTTAATTAAAATACCAATATATTTTTTACATTTATGGTTGCCAAAAGCTCATGTAGAAGCTCCTGTGATAGGTTCTATAGTTTTAGCTGGTGTGATATTAAAATTAGGAAGATATGGCTTATTACGAGTTATATTAATATTGAGAATGAATTATTTGTATAATAAATTTTTTATTGTTTTGGGGGTATTAGGGGGACTTTATTCTAGATTTATTTGTTTAAATCAAGTAGATATAAAAATTTTAGTTGCGTATTCGTCTGTAGTTCATATAAGTTTATTAATAGCAGGTTTATTCACTATAATAAATTTTGGATTTTTAGGGGGTTATTTGATGATAATTAGTCATGGGTTATGTTCCTCTGGGTTATTTTATTTAGTGAATATTAATTATGAGCGATTAATATCTCGAAGGTTGTATATTAATAAGGGTATAATTAATTATTTACCCTCTCTTAGATTATTATGGTTTTTATTAATTTCTTCAAATTTATCTTTCCCCCCCTCTTTAAATTTATTTTCTGAAATTTTTTTAGTTATTTCAATTATTGAGTGGATGGAAAATATATGAGTGTTATTAATTTTTTTAATATTTTTTAGGGCCTTATATTCTTTATATTTATATTCATTTAGACAACAGGGGAAATTTATTAAAGTAAGATTTTTTATGGGGGTAAAATTGAATGAATTTATAATTTTATTATTGCATTGGGTTCCATTAAATGTTATATTTATTATAATTAATATTTTTTTATAATTTTAATAGTTTAAGTTTAAAACATTGATTTGTGGAGTCAAAATTATATAAAATATTTAAAATTATTATTTTTTATTTATATATTTATTTTATGTTTAATTTTATATTATTCAGAGTAATTATTTCTTTATTTTTTTTAATGAATAAATTGATATTTTTAATAGAGTGAGAAATTATTAAAATTTTATCTGTTAGGGTTGAGTATATTATTTTTTTTGATTGAATTAATTTGATATTTATTAGGCTAGTTTTAATTATTTCTATAAGGGTAATTTTATATAGAGTTGAATACATAGGCGAGGATAAAAATTTAGGTCGATTTATTGGGTTAGTTTTATTATTTGTAGTTTCGATAATCTTTATAATTATTAGTCCCAATATAATTAGAATTTTATTAGGTTGGGATGGGTTGGGCCTAGTTTCTTACTGTTTAGTGATTTATTACCAAAATGAATCTAGGTTTAATTCAGGGATAGTTACTGTTCTTTTAAATCGGATTGGGGATATTTTTATTCTAATATCAATTGGGTTATTTATAATTATAGGGTCGTGAAATTTTATATTTTTTAATAGAGTTAATAGTTTAATAATAATAATAATTATTCTGATTTCTTTCACAAAGAGAGCCCAAATTCCCTTTTCATCTTGGTTGCCTAAGGCTATAGCTGCCCCAACACCTGTTTCTTCTTTAGTTCATTCGTCAACTTTAGTTACTGCGGGGGTGTATCTTTTAATTCGTTTTAATTATTTAATTAATAGAAATTATAAATTAATAAATTTTATTATATATATATCTTTATTAACTATATTTATAGCGGGGATGGTTGCAAGGATTGAGTTTGATTTAAAAAAGATTATTGCCCTATCTACTTTAAGGCAGTTAGGTGTTATAATATTTAGTTTATCCATTAATATAAGAAATGTTTCATTTTTTCATTTAATGACTCATGCTTTATTTAAGTCAATATTATTTATATGTGCGGGTATTATCATCCACAATATAATTTTAAATCAGGATATCCGGTTTATTAGAATAATTTTTTTTAACATGCCAATAGTTAGAATAATTTTTAATTGCTCATCTTTTTCGTTAATAGGCTTGCCTTTTTTATCATGATTTTTTTCAAAAGATAAAATTTTAGATCTATATTTGATAGGGTATTTAAATCCATTGATATTTTTAATTTTATTTATATCAATAGGGCTAACTAGTGGGTATTCTATACGATTAATTTATTATTCTTTTATTAAATTTCCTGTGATAAATATTTATTTTAAATTTAACAGGTTTATAAGGGTGATAGTTTATTCTATATTAATTTTATTTATATATACAATTTTTATAGGATTTATTTTAAGGTGGTTAATTTTTTCAATAAAAAGGGTAATTTTTTTAAAAATTGAATTGAAATTAATAATTTTTATTTTTATAATTATAGGGATTTTGGTGAGATTAGGTCTATCAAAAAATTTTATAAACATTTTTATATTAATTAATTTGATTAATTATATTAATATATATTATTATATATGGTTTTTGTCTCTATTATATAAATTTGAAGTTATAAAAAAAATATTATTTTTTAATAATTTTAATTATTATTTAGAGAGGGGGTGGAATGATTATTTATTTGGGTCAAATTTAATTAGGTATTTTGTATTTATATATAAATATGATTTTATAGGCAAAATTATTATGTATGTAATAATTATAATTTATTATTTTATTTTAATTTTATTATATTTATAAATTTAAATAGCTTATAATAAAGTTTAATATTGAAGATATTAAGATGGATTATTCCTTTAGATATTTATAAATAAATTAATTATTATTTTTATAATGAAAATATAATGTTTTTTTTAAACTATGTAAATAAAAATAATAATGGATTTAAACCATAAATTAGGAAGTTAGAAATTTCCTTAGTTCATACTTATTTTATTAGTTGGAGTATTAATCTCAATTTAATTATTAACAATAATTTACCTCTTTTTTGGTTTCAGCTAAGAGATTTAATTCTATATTTCAAGTCGAAATTGAAATCATTTATTATGATACAAAAAAAAAAGATTAATTTAATAAATTTTATTTTAGTCATTTTAAAGCTCCGTCATTTCATTCTAAATAAAGTCCTATCAATAAAATAATTAAGAATAAAAAAGCTATTATAATATTAGTCTCAACCGAGTAGTATAAATATGAGGGGATAAACGGGAAAAAGATAATGATTTCAATATCAAAAATTAAAAAAATTAGGCTAATTGTATAGAATTGGATTGAGAATGGTAAACGAGATGAATTGAAAGGGTCAAACCCGCATTCAAATGGAGATAATTTTTCTCGTATTATTTTTTTTACAGGGGACAGTATGAAGTTAATTATTATTAAAATTATTATAATTATTATTAGGATTATAGTTATTAATAATATTAATATCATTTATTTAATCTAGATGAATAGACTTTTTAATTGGAAGTTAAATGTACTTTTTATACTAATAAAATAATAAGATCATCAATATAGGAATGTATAGACGAATAATCATACAACATCTACAAAATGTCAATATCAGGCCCTTGCTTCAAAACAAAAGTGGTGAGAGTTAGAAAAATGGTCATAATACATTCGGGCTGAAGTAATTATAATAAATATTGTTCCGATTAAAACATGAATTCCGTGGAAACCAGTAAGTAAAAAAAAAATTCTTCCGTAAACAGAATCTGCGATAGTGAATATTGATTCATTATATTCTTCATATTGGAGGTAGGAAAAATATATACCTAATAAAATTGTTAAACAAGTGGTTAAATACCCCTTGTATCAATTTTGGTTAATTAAACAGTAATGGGCCCATGTAATTGAAATTCCTGAGGATAATAAAACAATAGTGTTTAATAATGGAGTTTTATAGGGGTCAAATGCTTCAATTATTTTAGGGGGTCATTTTATACCAATTTCAATTCTAGGGGACAGAGATATGTGGAAAAAAGTTCAAAATATTGAGATAAAAAAGAAAACTTCTCTAACAATAAATAAAATTATGCCCCATCGTAGTATTTTTGTAACATAGGAGTTATGAGCCCCTTGAAAGGTACTTTCACGAATGATATCCCGCCATCATTGGAAAGATGTTAGGGTTGTTCTTAAAATACCAATAATAAATAAATTAGAATTTGATTCATGAAGAATTTTAATGCCACCTGATAATATAATTATTAATCTTATAGATATTAATAAAGGTCAAGGGCTTAAGGTTACTATATGGAATGGGTGGTTATGGGTGATTATATTTTTTAATGATTTTTTCATATTTAATTAGTTTCCTTAGTGTATAAAGTCCTTAAAATTGTAAATACATATGATTGAATTAGTGATACACTAAACTCTAGGATCAATAGCAGTATTTGTGCTAAAATAATTATTAATGATAATAATAGAATAGGGGTTCTAGCAGACTCTCTTATTAATGTTAAAAGTAAGTGACCGGCAATTATATTTGCTGTTAAACGGATTGATAGGGTTAGAGGTCGGATAATGTTTCTGATTGTTTCAATTAACACTATAAAAGGCATTAAAATAAGGGGGGTACCTTGGGGGATTATATGGGCAAAGGCAAAGTTAGTGTTGTTAATTCAAATAAAAATTATTAACCCAAGTCATATTGGTAAAGAAATAGATATAGAGAAAATTAAATGCCTAGACCTAGTAAAAATATACGGGAATATCCCTATAAAATTATTACTTAAAATAAAAATAAATAAAGCAATAAAATAAATTATGTTAATATAGTTAAATTTATTTAATAAAATAATTTTAAATTCTTTTGATAGAAGGGATAAGATTAAATTAAAAAATTTAGTTGCCCGGGATTCTGATAATCAGAATGATATTGGAATGATTAAAAAATTAAAAATTGAAGAAAACCAATTCAGATCCATATTAGAATTTGTATGGGGGTCAAAAATTGAAAATAAGTTTCTTATCATTTTAAAGTGAAATTTCTTAAAGGACTTACAGATGTATGAGGTAATTTATGAGATTTATCAGTAATATTAAAGTAGCATAAAATTATGTACATTATGAAAATTATAATGAATATTATATTTATAAACAACCAATTATAAGGAGATATTTGGGGGATTTTGTAAAAAATATTATTTTTAATAATTTTAAAATGACATTTTAATGTTATATTTTTAACTAATTTTTTTCATCAGAAGTATTTTTAATACTATATATTGGTTTAAGAGACCAAGACTTTAATCAGCCATCTAATGATAAAGGATACGACATTACTCATTGTATAAAATTTTGATGATCAGTTCTTTCAATTGTAATTGGTATGAATCTATGATTTATTCCACAAATTTCGGAGCATTGTCCATAATAAAGACCCGGTCGATTTAAATTTATAAGGGTTTGATTAATTCGTCCTGGGATTGAGTCAATTTTTACTCCTAAGGAGGGTACAGTTCATGAATGAATAACGTCTGCAGAATTAATTAATATGCGAATTTGATTTTTTAAAGGTGAAATTAAATTATTATCGACATCTAATAAACGAAAATTATTTAATTTTATTTCATTATTTTTAATTATAAAAGAATTAAATTTAATATTATTAAAATCGGAATATTCATATGATCAATATCATTGGTGTCCAATTGATTTAATTGTAAGATTGGGGTTGTAAATTTCATCAGTTAAGTATAAAATTTTTAAAGATGGGATAGCCATATAAATTAGAATTAATATAGGAATTAAAGTTCAAATAATTTCGATATTTTGATTTTGTTGAATGAACTTGTTGTTTAAGTTATTAATAAGTAATGAAATGATAATATAAATAATTATAATTGTAATTATTAATAAAATTATTAATGAGTAATCGTGGAAGAATTTTAAATTTTCTATGATAGGGGAATTTGAGTCTTGTATATTAATTATAGATCAAGTTGAAATTTCATTTAAAATTTAAATGAATTTTAATTTAAATGAAATTAATGGAATTTCATTAAATCTATGGTTTAATGGCGGATAATATATACTTATTCATTCAATTGATGAAATTATGAATATTGAAAATAAGTTTAATCGTTGGGATGATATTCTTTCCCATATTAAAAAAATAAAGTATATAATTCTTAATATAGAAATTATAGAACCTATAGAAGATAAAATATTTCATGTTATATATGAATCAGGGTAATCTGAATATCGTCGTGGTATACCATTTAATCCCAGAAAATGTTGGGGGAAAAAGGTTAGGTTTACCCCAAAAAATATTCTGTAGAATTGAATTTTCAATCATTTTTTATGTAATCTTAAACCAGTTATTAATGGATATCAATAAATAAATCCTCCTATAATTGCAAAGACTGCTCCTATAGAGAGTACATAATGAAAATGTGCTACTACATAATATGTATCATGTAAGATGATATCAATTGAAGAATTAGCTAAGATTACCCCCGTTAATCCTCCAATTGTGAATAGGAAAACAAATCCTAGTCTTCATAAATTGGATGGGTTGAATTTAATTTTTGAGCCATGAATTGTGGCTAATCATCTAAAAACTTTAATTCCTGTGGGGATTGCAATAATTATAGTAGCTGATGTAAAATAGGCTCGAGTGTCTACATCTATGCCAATAGTAAATATATGATGGGCTCATACAATAAATCCAAGAAATCCAATTGTTAATATTGCGTAAATTATACCGATGGATCCAAAAGTTTCTTTTTTTCCATTTTGATTAAAAATTATATGTGAGATTATTCCGAACCCAGGTAAAATTAAAATATAGACTTCTGGGTGACCAAAAAATCAAAATAGGTGTTGGTATAAAATTGGGTCTCCACCCCCTGATGGGTCAAAAAATGTAGTATTGAGATTTGGATCAGTTAAAAGTATAGTGATAGCTCCTGCTAGAACTGGGACAGCTAATAATAATAGGATAGTTGTAATTAATATAGATCAAGTAAATAAAGTTAGTTTTTCAAAACTTATTCTTAAATTTTTTATGTTTATAATTGTGGTAATAAAATTAATGGCACCTATAATAGAGGATATTCCTGCTAAGTGGAGGGAGAAAATTGCTATGTCTAAGGATATACCTTCGTGATTTAAATTTAGGGACAAAGGAGGATAAACAGTTCAACCTGTTCCTACTCCTTGATTAATAATATTTCTTAAAATTAATAGGTTAATTGAGGGGGGCAGCAACCAGAATCTTATATTATTTATTCGAGGGAAAGCTATATCAGGGGCTCCTAGTATTAAGGGGATTATTCAATTACCAAAGCCTCCAATTATAATTGGTATCACCATAAAAAAAATTATAATGAAAGCATGTGATGTAATGATAGAATTATATAATTGATCATTATTAATTAGATAGCCAGGGTTTCCTAATTCTATTCGAATCAATAATCTTAGTGATGATCCTAGTATTCCGGATCATATTCCAAAAATAAAATATAAAATTCCAATATCTTTGTGATTAGTTGAAAAGAATCATTTTTGTATAAATTTTTAGTTTAATTAAAATTTGAAATTGCAAATTTAATGATATATTAATAGTATAAAATTTTAAGTAATGTGTCTGATTAAAGTAATAAATTGTAAATTTATTAAAAAGATTAAATTTCTTCTTTACTATTAAGATTTAAAATAAATTTTATTTTTAATTTTGAAGATTAATAGTTTGAATTAACTTAAAATCTTATATAATTCAATTATTTATGATTCATAAATTTAAAGGAGATAGGAAAAAAATTATATAAAAAAAATTAATACAATTTAATTTAAAGTTTTTGTAAAATAAATTAATTTTTAAATTAATTTTATTGGTTAATATTAGTGTTAAGATAATACGAGTATAAAATATGAATGATAAAATTGATTTTATAATTAATGTTAACAAAATTACAATATTTAATTTATTAATAAAAATGTTAATAATTGATCATTTTATTATAAACCCTATTAAGGGGGGTAGTCTAGCCATAGATATTAAATTTAATATTAAAATAAATTTAATTTTATTTATTTTTATAAAATTAATATGATTTAAGTAAAAAATTTTAAAATTTTTAAATAGTAATATTACAGGGAAGTTTAAAATTATATAGAGTATAAAATATATAATTATTATATTTTCATTAATTAATAAAATGATTAATATTCAACTTAAATGATTAAGTGACGAGTATCTAATAATAATTCGGATAGATTGATGGTTGTTACCTATTATTGTTCTGATTAATGAACTTAAAAGGGATGATAATAATAATAATTTATAAGAATAATTATATATTAATAAAAATAATGGAATGATTTTTTGCCAAATTGATAAGATTATACAATTTATTCAATTTAAGTTATTTATGATATTAATAAATCAATTATGGAAGGGGCTAGCCCCTAGTTTAATAAGAATAGATAAATTAATAATATATATTAATAAATTATTAAAATTTATATAATTATAATTAATAAATATTATTGATCTAGAAAAAATGATTAATGTTGATCTTGAACTTTGAATGATAAAATATTTTATGGCTGAATCTTTATAAAATTTATTAAAAAAAATAATAATTGGGATAAAAGATATTATGTTTAATTCCAATATTATTCATATTGAAAATCAAGAATTTGAGATAATAGGGGATAAAATTAATATTGGGAAAATTAATAAGTGAATTAAAGATTGAATTATATATATATATATATATATATATATAAATATATATATTAATGTATGATGCATATTAATTTTTGAAATTAAAAGAAATAGTTTAATTCTATTAATTATAATAAAGGTAGTTATACATTATTTATTCTATCAAAATAATCCTTTTATCAGGCACTTTATTATAAAAAAGATTTTATGTCTATATTTAGGGTATGAACCTAAAAGCTTACTTAGCTTATTTTTATTTCTAAAAAAATTTTTTATTTATATTTGAATTTTAAATTCAATGCACTATTCTGCCATCTTAGAATTAAATTTATAAGAAATTTATATTCAAATAATTAAATTTTTTTTAAATTAATTAATTGAGGTAAGATTGATTTTTAAATAATTATAATTATTTCGATATTTAGTAAGATAATTAATGAATTAATTAATTTAATATATATATATATATATATATATATATATATATATATATATAATTAATTAAGTTATTTTAATAAATTATATAATTTTGTTAAAATGTAAATTTAGGGGAATTTTAAAGGAGATATCTGGGGGAGGGGGAAGAATAAGATATTAATTTTGGGTAAAATATAGGTTGTATAAATTTTATTTAAAATAATAAAATTGAATAAATTTTAATTAATAAATTTGTATAGATTTTATTAAAATTAATAAATTTATTAAATTTGAGTTAATTTTTATAAAATTATAAGTATACATTAATTTTAAATAAAATTATAAGGTTGTATTAATTTTGTATAAAATTATAAGTTTGTATTAATTTTTAATAAAATTATAAGTTTGTATTAATTTTTAATAAAATTATAAGTTTGTATTAATTTTTAATAAAATTACAAGTTTGTGTTAATTTTAATAAAATTATAAGGTTGCATTAATTTTTAATAAAATTAAAAGGTTGTATTAATTTTTAATAAAGTTATAAATTTGTATTAACTTAAAATAAAGTTATAAATTTGTATTAACTTAAAATAAAATTATAAATTTGTATTAATTTTTAATAAAATTATAAATTTGTATTAATTTTTAATAAAATTATAAATTTGAATTAATTTTAAATAAAATTATAAATTTGCATTAATTTTAAATAAAGTTACAAATTTGTATTAATTTTAAATAAAATTATAAATTTGTATTAATTTTTAATAAAATTATAAATTTGTATTAATTTTTAATAAAATTATAAATTTGTATTAATTTTTAATAAAATTATAAATTTGTATTAATTTTTAATAAAATTATAAATTTGTATTAATTTTTAATAAAATTATAAATTTGTATTAATTTTAAATAAAATTATAAATTTGTATCAATTTTAAATAAAATTATAAATTTGTATTAATTTTAAATAAAATTATAAATTTGTATTAATTTTAAATAAAATTATAAATTTGTATTAATTTTTAATAAAATTATAAATTTGTATTAATTTAAAATAAAATTATAAATTTGTATTAATTTAAAATAAAATTATAAATTTGTATTAATTTTAAATAAAATTATAAATTTGTATTAATTTTTAATAAAATTATAAATTTGTATTAATTTTAAATAAAATTAAAAATTTGTATTAATTTTAAATAAAATTATAAATTTGTATTAATTTTAAATAAAATTATAAATTTGTATTAATTTTAAATAAAATTATAAATTTGTATTAATTTTAAATAAAATTATAAATTTGTATTAATTTTAAATAAAATTATAAATTTGTATTAATTTTAAATAAAATTATAAATTTGTATTAATTTTTAATAAAATTATAGATTTGTATTAATTTTAAATAAAATTATAGATTTGTATTAATTTTAAATAAAATTATAAATTTGTATTAATTTTTAATAAAATTATAAATTTGTATTAATTTTTAATAAAATTATAAATTTGAATTAATTTTTAATAAAATTATAAATTTGAATTAATTTTTAATAAAATTATAAATTTGTATTAATTTTTAATAAAATTATAAATTTGTATTAATTTTTAATAAAGTTATAAATTTGTATTAATTTTAAATAAAATTATAGATTTGTATTAATTTTTAATAAAGTTATAAATTTGTATTAATTTTAAATAAAATTATAAATTTGTATTAATTTTTAATAAAGTTATAAATTTGTATTAATTTTAAATAAAATTATAAATTTGTATTAATTTTTAATAAAATTATGAATTTGTATTAATTTTTAATAAAATTATGAATTTGTATTAATTTAAAATAAAATTATAAATTTGTATTAATTTTTAATAAAATTATAAATTTGTATTAATTTTTAATAAAATTGTAAATTTGTATTAATTTTTAATAAAATTATAAATTTGTATTAATTTTTAATAAAATTATAAATTTGTATTAATTTTTAATAAAATTATAAATTTGTATTAATTTTAATATAATTATAAGTTTGTATTAATTTTTAATAAAATTATAAATTTGTATTAATTTTTAATAAAATTATAAATTTGTATTAATTTTTAATAAAATTATAAATTTGTATTAATTTTTAATAAAATTATAAATTTGTATTAATTTTTAATAAAATTATAAATTTGTATTAATTTTTAATAAAATTATAAATTTGTATTAATTTTTAATAAAATTATAAATTTGTATTAATCTTTAATAAAATTATAAATTTGTATTAATTTTTAATAAAATTATAAATTTGTATTAATCTTTAATAAAATTATAAATTTGTATTAATTTTTAATAAAATTATAAATTTGTATTAATTTTTAATAAAATTATAAATTTGTATTAATTTTTAATAAAATTATAAATTTGTATTAATTTTTAATAAAATTATAAATTTGTATTAATTTTAATATAATTATAAGTTTGTATTAATTTTTAATAAAATTATAAATTTGTATTAATTTTTAATAAAATTATAAATTTATATTAATTTTTAATAAAATTATAAATTTGTATTAATTTTAAATAAAATTATAAATTTGTATTAATTTTTAATAAAATTATAAATTTGTATTAATTTTTAATAGAATTATAAATTTGTATTAATTTTAAATAAAATTATAAATTTGTATTAATTTTAAATAAAATTATAAATTTGTATTAATTTTTAATAAAATTATAAATTTGTATTAATTTTAAATAAAATTATAAATTTGTATTAATTTTTAATAAAATTATAAATTTGTATTAATTTTTAATAAAATTATAAATTTGTATTAATTTTTAATAAAATTATAAATTTGTATTAATTTTTAATAAAATTATAAATTTGTATTAATTTTTAATAAAATTATAAATTTGTATTAATTTTTAATAAAATTATAAATTTGTATTAATTTTTAATAAAATTATAAATTTGTATTAATTTTTAATAAAATTATAAATTTGTATTAATTTAAAATAAAATTATAAATTTGTATTAATTTTAATAAAATTATAAATTTGTATTAATTTCCAGTAACGTTATAATTTTGTATTAATTTTAATAAAGTTATAATTTTGTATTAATTTTAAATAAAGTTATAATTTTGTATTAATTTTAAATAAAGTTATTAATTTGTATTAATTTTTAATAAAGTTATAAATTTGTATTAATTTTAATATAATTATAAGTTTGTATTAATTTTAAATGAAACTATAAATTTATATTAATTTTTAATGAAATTATAAATTTGTATTAATTTTTAATGAAATTATAAATTTGTATTAATTTTTAATTAAATTATAAATTTGTATTAATTTTTAATGAAATTATAAATTTGTATTAATTTTTAATGAAATTATAAATTTGTATTAATTTTTAATGAAATTATAAATTTGTATTAATTTTAAATGAAATTATAAGTTTGTATTAATTTTAAATGAAACTATAAATTTATATTAATTTTTAACGAAATTATAAATTTGTATTAATTTTAAATGAAATTATAAATTTGTATTAATTTTAAATGAAACTATAAATTTGTATTAATTTTTAATAAAATTATAGATTTGTATTAATTTTTAATAAAATTATAGATTTGTATTAATTTTTAATAAAATTATAAATTTGCATCAATTTTTAATAAAATTATAAATTTGTATTAATTTACAATAAAATTATAAATTTGTATTAATTTTGAATGAAATTATAAATTTGAATTAATTTTTAATAAAATTATAAATTTGTATTAATTTTGAATGAAATTATAAATTTGAATTAATTTTTAATAAAATTATAAATTTGTATTAATTTTGAATGAAATTATAAATTTGAATTAATTTTTAATAAAATTATAAATTTGTATTAATTTTGAATGAAATTATAAATTTGTATTAATTTTAAATAAAATTACAAATTTGTATAAATTTTAACAAAATTATAAATTTGTATTAATTTATAGTGAAATTGTAAATTTGTATTAATTTAAATGAAATTATAAATTTGTATTAATTTTAATGAAAGTATAAATTTGTATTAATTTTAATGAAATTATAAATTTGTATTAATTTTAAATGAAATTACAAATTTGTATTAATTTTTAATGAAATTATAAATTTGTATTAATTTTTTATGGAATTATAAATTTGTATTAATTTCTAATGAAATTATAAATTTGAATTAATTTACAATGAGATTATAGATTTGTATTAATTTTTAATGAGATTATAGATTTGTATAAATTTTTAATAAAATTATTAATTTGTATTAATTTTAATTAAATTAAAGATTTGTATTAATTTACAATAAAATTATAAATTTATATTAATTTTTAATAAAATTATTAATTCGTATTAATTTTAATTTTAAAAATTAAAAAAAATTTTGTGTTAATTTAAAATAAGGTATAATTTGTATTAATTTAAAATAAAAAGAAATTTGCATTAATTTAAGATATGATTTAAACTTTTATTGACTTAAAATAAGATGTAATTTGTATTAGTTTAAAATAAGACTTAAATTGGGGGGTAATTTGAATAATTTTAAAAATTGATAAATTTATTTAAATTATGAATAAAATAATAAATTTGTTTTAAATTTAGATAAATTAACAAAATTGTATTAATTTAATGTAAATTAATAAGATTTTATAAATTATTTAATAATATTAATATTATTAATATTAATAAATTTATTAGTTTATTATATTTAATTATTAATTTATTAATAATAAATATTTTTTATATAATAAATTGTTAAAATAAACAATATAATTATATTATTTATAAAATTATATTATATATGTATATATATATATATTAATTTAATTAAATATAATAATAATTAAATAATAATTATTATTTATCATTAATAGTGACATTAATAAAAATAATTATTAAAAATAAAATTTTTAATAATAAATATATTTATATTAGTTTATAAATTCATATATTTATATTAATAAATTATTTTTAATATATATATATAGTTATTTACTCAGACTAAATTTTCACTAATTCTAATATTATTAATAAATAATTTATTCATTAATTAAATTTTCTATTATTTTATATAATAATTTAATATTAAATATTTAACGAATTTATTATATATTAAAAATTTAACTATATATAGATGTCTGGCAAACGATCATTAATACTTATTTAAGGTAGTGACATTGTATATATGTGAAGCATTCTATATAGATGCAGAAAAAAAGAGAATCATTGATTATATATAATCATTGAAGTTAGAATTATTATAAATAAATGTATTAACATTTTAATCTATAAAATATTTTAGGGCTTTAATTAATGATTACAAATATTAATAAATTTATTATTATTAATTATAAGTTATTATACAAATAATTAAATGTCAGTTTGGTTGATTTATTTTCACTAATTAATATAGTGAGATATTTTTAATGAAAATTATTTTTAATATTAATATAAATATTATTAATATCGATATTAATATTATTAATATTAATAAATTTATTAGTTTATTATATTTAATTATTAATTTATTAATAATAAATTTTTTCTATATAATAAATTGTTAAAATAAACAATATAATTATATTATTTATAAAATTATATTATATATGTATATATATATGTATTCATTTAATTAAATATAATAATAATTAGATAATAATTATTATTTATCATTAATAGTGACATTAATAAAAATAATTATTAAAAATAAAATTTTTAATAATAAATATATTTATATTAGTTTATAAATTCATATATTTATATTAATAAATTATTTTTAATATATATATATAGTTATTTACTCAGACTAAATTTTCACTAATTCTAATATTATTAATAAATAATTTATTCATTAATTAAATTTTCTATTATTTTATATAATAATTTAATATTAAATATTTAACGAATTTATTATATATTAAAAATTTAACTATATATAGATGTCTGGCAAACGATCATTAATACTTATTTAAGGTAGTGACATTGTATATATGTGAAGCATTCTATATAGATGCAGAAAAAAAGAGAATCATTGATTATATATAATCATTGAAGTTAGAATTATTATAAATAAATATATTAACATTTTAATCTATAAAATATTTTAGGGCTTTAATTAATGATTACAAATATTAATAAATTTATTATTATTAATTATAAGTTATTATACAAATAATTAAATGTCAGTTTGTTTGATTTATTTTCACTAATTAATATAGTGAGATATTTTTAATGAAAATTATTTTTAATATTAATATAAATATTATTAATATCGATATTAATATTATTAATATTAATAAATTTATTAGTTTATTATATTTAATTATTAATTTATTAATAATAAATTTTTTTTATATAATAAATTGTTAAAATAAACAATATAATTATATTATTTATAAAATTATATTATATATGTATATATATATATATTAATTTAATTAAATATAATAATAATTAAATAATAATTATTATTTATCATTAATAGTGACATTAATAAAAATAATTATTAAAAATAAAATTTTTAATAATAAATATATTTATATTAGTTTATAAATTCATATATTTATATTAATAAATTATTTTTAATATATATATGTAGTTATTTACTCAGACTAAATTTTCACTAATTCTAATATTATTAATAAATAATTTATTCATTAATTAAATTTTCTATTATTTTATATAATAATTTAATATTAAATATTTAACGAATTTATTATATATTAAAAATTTAACTATATATAGATGTCTGGCAAACGATCATTAATACTTATTTAAGGTAGTGACATTGTATATATGTGAAGCATTCTATATAGATGCAGAAAAAAAGAGAATCATTGATTATATATAATCATTGAAGTTAGAATTATTATAAATAAATGTATTAACATTTTAATCTATAAAATATTTTAGGGCTTTAATTAATGATTACAAATATTAATAAATTTATTATTATTAATTATAAGTTATTATACAAATAATTAAATGTCAGTTTGGTTGATTTATTTTCACTAATTAATATAGTGAGATATTTTTAATGAAAATTATTTTTAATATTAATATAAGCTTATTAATTTATAAAAATTTTATTACTTTAAATATTTATATTAAATTTTAATTTAATGTAAAAAAAAAAAAAAAAAAATTTAATTAATATTAAATAATTATTTAATATAAATAATAATTTTATTAAAAAAATTTTGATAATATAAAAAAATTTTTACAGGGAAGTTTTAATTTTTTTTAAGATTTTTAAAGAGAAATTTAATTGAGAGAGTTAAATTTGGGGGGAGTCGGTAAAATTTTTTACATAGAAGTTTTAATTTTTTTAAGATTTTTAAAGAGAAATTTAATTGAGAGAGTTAAATTTGGGGGAGTCGGCAAAATTTTTTACATAGAAGTTTTAATTTTTTTAAGATTTTTAAAGAGAAATTTAATTGAGAGAGTTAAATTTGGGGGAGTCGGCAATTTTTTTACATAGAAGTTTTAATTTTTTTAAGATTTTTAAGGAGAAATTTAATTGATAGAGTTAAATTTTGGGGAGTCGGTAATTTTTTTACATAGAAGTTTTAATTTTTTTAAGATTTTTAAAGAGAAATTTAATTGAGAGAGTTAAATTTGGGGGAGTCGGTAATTTTTTTTACATAGAAGTTTTAATTTTTTTAAGATTTTTAAAGAGAAATTTAATTGAGAGAGTTAAATTTGGGGGAGTCGGCAAATTTTTTTTTATATAGAAGTTTTAATTTTTTAAGATTTTTAAAGATAAATTTAATTGAGAGGATAGAGTTGGGGGGACTGGCGAATTTTTTTTTAATTTTTGAGAATTTAAAAATTTTGTGGGTCAGTGAAATTTTTTTTAATTTTTGAGAATTTAAAAATTTTGTGGGTTGGTGAATTTTTTTAATTTTTGAGAATTTGAAAATTTTGTGGGCCAGTAAAATTTTTTTTTAATTTTTGAGAATTTGAAAATTTTGTGGGCCGGTAAAAATTTTTTTTTTAATTTTTGAGAATTTGAAAATTTTGTGGGCCGGTAAAAATTTTTTTAATTTTTCGAGAATTTGAAAATTTTGTGGGCCGGTAAAAATTTTTTTAATTTTCGAGAATTTAAAAATTTTGGAGGTTGGGGAATTTCGAACGATTTTAATTTTTGTGAATTTTAAAATTGATAGGGTTAGGAATTTTTTTTTATTATTAAAAAATCTAATAATTTTAAAAGTTAATGGAATTTTTTCATTAATTTAAAAATTTTAATTATTATTAATTATTGAATTTTTAAGAGAAATTTTAAAATATTTTATTTAATAATAATTTTAAATAATTAGTTTGGCAATAATAGATTTTAAATAAAATTTAAAAATATATTTGAATTATAATTGAAATATTATTTAATAATATAAATTAAAATAATATAATAGTTACTAAATTTTATAAATTGAATTAGAAAAAATATTTTTTATTTGATACTCATTATAAATATAAAAAAGTATAAATTAAACATTTGGGAAAAATATTTGTTTTCAAATTTTTTTAATAAAATTAGCTTTAAAATTTATTTTTAAACAATTATTCTATGAGATTAAATTTTTACGGGGGATTTAATTTAATTTAAAAAATTAAAAAAAAATTTGGTTAGCATTATTTGGATGATTTGTATAAAATTTAAATTGTGCGGCTAACTTAATTAGACTTGTTAGATAATTTTGATTGAAAATTAATGTAATTTTTAATCTGGTTATTTTTGGTGTGTTAATTTGAATTTAAATTGGGCTTATTTAATCAAAAAATTAATTTAAAATAATATTTTTTATAGTTTGGGGGAGTTTAATTTAATTGAATTGTTAATGGAAAAATTAATTTAAAATTATTTGTGTAGGAATTATTGTATTTTTTTATAATTTGATAGAGTTAAATTTGGGGGAGTTTAATTTAATTGAATTGTTAACGGAAAAATTAATTTAAAATTATTTGCATAGGAATTATTGTATTTTTTTATAATTTGATAGAGTTAAATTTGGGGGAGTTTAATTTAATTGAATTGTTAATGGAAAAATTAATTTAAAATTATTTGTGTAGGAATTATTGTATTTTTTTATAATTTGATAGAGTTAAATTTGGGGGAGTTTAATTTAATTGAATTGTTAACGGAAAAATTAATTTAAAATTATTTGTGTAGGAATTATTGTATTTTTTTATAATTTGATAGAGTTAAATTTGGGGGAGTTTAATTTAATTGAATTGTTAATGGAAAAATTAATTTAAAATTATTTGTGTAGGAATTATTGTATTTTTTTATAATTTGATAGAGTTAAATTTGGGGGAGTTTAATTTAGTTGAATTGTTAATGGAAAAATTAATTTAAAATTATTTGTGTAGGAATTATTGTATTTTTTTATAATTTGATAGAGTTAAATTTGGGGGAGTTTAATTCAGTTGAATTGTTAATGGAAAAATTAATTTAAAATTATTTGTGTAGGAATTATTGTATTTTTTTATAATTTGATAGAGTTAAATTTGGGGGAGTTTAATTTAATTGAATTGTTAACGGAAAAATTAATTTAAAATTATTTGCATAGGAATTATTGTATTTTTTTATAATTTGATAGAGTTAAATTTGGGGGAGTTTAATTTAATTGAATTGTTAATGGAAAAATTAATTTAAAATTATTTACATAGGAATTATTGTATTTTTTTATAATTTGATAGAGTTAAATTTGGGGGAGTTTAATTTAGTTGAATTGTTAATGGAAAAATTAATTTAAAATTATTTACATAGGAATTATCGTATTTTTTATAATTTGACAGAGTTAAATTTGGGTATTAATTTAATTATTAATGAAAAATTAATTTGATTTTATTGATAGGGGGGGGTTAAATTATGGATATTTTATTAATAAATTGTTGGGTTAAAATTTAAGAATTTAATTTAATTAAAAGGAAAGTTAATTTAAAATTATTTACAAATAGGTTAAAGTTAAAAATTTAAATTTTTTTTGTGCCAAAGGTAAAAATTTGATTAAATTGGGTTTATTGATCAAAGTTAATATAAATTAGACATTTGATTTAATTTTATTATGATTTTATTACGATTTTTTTATTATCTATATTTTATTAATTAGAAAAAATTTAGGTGGTTAAATATGTTTCGGGAAGTTTAATAGAAAATAATTGTTAGTAAAAAAGATAAATTTATATATTATATTTTTGTAATTTGTATTGGAATATTTTTATAAAATTTTTTAACAATTAAAAAATTAATTTTTTAGTCATTTGTTGGGCAGTAACCGAAATTAGTGTTTAGCCTTAAAATGGTTTTTATTTATATTAGATTATAACAGAGATATTTCAATCTAATAAAATTTTCTAACAAAAAAATTAATTTTTTAGTCATTTGCTGGGCAGCGACCGAAATTAATGCTAAGTCTTAAAATATTTTTTATTTGTATTAGATTGTAATAGGGATATTTTAACTTAATAAAATTTTCTAATAAAAATAAATAATTTTTTAGTCATTTGTTGGGCAGTAACCGAAATTAGTGTTTAGTCTTAAAATGGGGTTTATTTATATTAGATTATAATGGAGATATTTTAATTTAATAAAATTTTCTAATAAAAAAATTAATTTTTTAGTCATTTGCCGGGCAGTAACCGAAATTAGTGGTTAGTCTTAAAATATTTTTTATTTGTGTTAGATTGTAATAGGGATATTTTAACTTAATAAAATTTTCTAACAAAAAAATTAATTTTTTAGTCATTTGCTGGGCAGCAACCGAAATTAGTGTTTAGTCTTAAAATATATTTTATTTCTATTAGATTGTAATAGAGATATTTTAACTTAATAAAATTTTCTAATAAAAATAATTAATTTTTAGTCATTTGTTGGGCAGTAACCGAAATTAGTGTTTAGCCTTAAAATGGTTTTAATTTATATTAGGTTATAATAGAGATATTTCAATCTAATAAAATTTTCTAACAAAAAAATTAATTTTTTAGTCATTTGCTGGGCAGCAACCGAAATTAATGCTAAGTCTTAAAATATTTTTTATTTGTATTAGATTGTGATAGGGATATTTTAACTTAATAAAATTTTCTAACAAAAAAATTAATTTTTTTAGTCATTTGCTGGGCGGTAACCGAAATTAGTGTTTAGACTTAAAATGGTTTTTATTTGTATTAGATTATAATAGAGATATTTCAATCTAATAAAATTTTCTAACAAAAAAATTAATTTTTAGCCATTTGTTGGGCAGTAACCGAAATTAGTGATTAGTCTTTAAATATTTTTTATTTCTATTAGATTGTAATAGGGATATTTTAACTTAATAAAATTTTCTAATAAAAATAATTAATTTTTTAGTTATTTGTTGGGCAGTAACTGAAATTAGTGTTTAGTCTTAAAATGGTTTTAATTTATATTAGATTATAATAGAGATATTTCAACCTAATAAAATTTTCTAACAAAAAAATTAATTTTTTAGTCATTTGCTGGGCAGCAACCGAAATTAATGCTAAGTCTTAAAATATTTTTTATTTGTATTAGATTGTAATAGGGATATTTTAACTTAATAAAATTTTCTAATAAAAATAAATAATTTTTTAGTCATTTGCTGGGCAGCAACTGAAATTAGTGTTTAGTCTTAAAATGGTTTTAATTTATATTAGGTTATAATAGAGATATTTCAATCTAATAAAATTTTCTAACAAAAAAATTAATTTTTTAGTCATTTGCTGGGCAGTAACTGAAATTAGTGTTTAGTCTTAAAATATATTTTATTTCTATTAGATTGCAATAGAGATATTTTAACTTAATAAAATTTTCTAATAAAGATAATTAATTTTAGCCATTTGTTGGGCAGTAACTAAAATAAGTGGTTAGTTTTAAAATGGTTTTTATTTATATTAGATTATAATAGAGATATTTCAATCTAATAAAATTTTCTAATAAAAAAATTAATTTTTTAGTCATTTGCTGGGCAGCAACCGAAATTAATGTTAAGTCTTAAAATATTTTTTATTTGTATTAGATTGTAGTAGGGATATTTCAACTTAATAAAATTTTTTAATAAAAATAAATAATTTTTTAGTCATTTGCTGGGCAGCAACCGAAATTAGTGTTTAGCCTTAAAATGGTTTTAATTTATATTAGGGTATAATAGAGATATTTCAATCTAATAAAATTTTCTAACAAAAAAATTAATTTTTTAGTCATTTGCTGGGCAGTAACCGAAATTAATGCTAAGTCTTAAAATATTTTTTATTTGTATTAGATTGTAATAGGGATATTTTAACTTAATAAAATTTTCTAACAAAAAAATTAATTTTTTAGTCATTTGCTGGGCAGCAACTGAAATTAATGCTAAGTCTTAAAATATTTTTTATTTGTATTAGATTGTAATAGGGATATTTTAACTTAATAAAATTTTCTAATAAAAATAAATAATTTTTTAGTCATTTGTTGGGCAGTAACCGAAATTAGTGTTTAGTCTTAAAATGGGGTTTATTTATATTAGATTATAATGGAGATATTTTAATTTAATAAAATTTTCTAATAAAAAAATTAATTTTTTAGTCATTTGCCGGGCAGTAACCGAAATTAGTGGTTAGTCTTAAAATATTTTTTATTTGTATTAGATTGTAATAGGGATATTTTAACCTAATAAAATTTTCTAACAAAAAAATTAATTTTTTAGCCATTTGCTGGGCAGTAACCGAAATTAGTGTTTAGCCTTAAAATATATTTTATTTCTATTAGATTGCAATAGAGATATTTTAACTTAATAAAATTTTCTAATAAAAATAATTAATTTTAGTCATTTGTTGGGCAGTAACCAAAATTAGTGTTTAGTCTTAAAATATTTTTTATTTGTATTAGATTGTAATAGGGATATTTTAACTTAATAAAATTTTATAATAAAAAAAATTAATTTTTTTAGTCATTTGCTGGGCAGCAACCGAAATTAATGTTAAGTCTTAAAATATTTTTTACTTGTATTAGATTGTAATAGGGATATTTTAACTTAATAAAATTTTCTAACAAAAAAATTAATTTTTTAGTCATTTGCTGGGCAGTAACCGAAATTAGTGTTTAGCCTTAAAATATATTTTATTTCTATTAGATTGTAATAGAGATATTTTAACTTAATAAAATTTTCTAATAAAAATAATTAATTTTTAGTCATTTGTTGGGCAGTAACTGAAATTAGTGTTTAGCCTTAAAATGGTTTTAATTTGTATTAGATTATAATAGAGATATTTCAATCTAATAAAATTTTCTAACAAAAAAATTAATTTTTAGCCATTTGTTGGGCAGTAACCGAAATTAGTGATTAGTCTTTAAATATTTTTTATTTCTATTAGATTGTAATAGGGATTTTTTAACTTAATAAAATTTTCTAATAAAAATAATTAATTTTTTAGTTATTTGTTGGGCAGTAACTGAAATTAGTGTTTAGTCTTAAAATGGTTTTAATTTATATTAGATTATAATAGAGATATTTCAACCTAATAAAATTTTCTAACAAAAAAATTAATTTTTTAGTCATTTGCTGGGCAGCAACCGAAATTAATGCTAAGTCTTAAAATATTTTTTATTTGTATAAGATTGTAATAGGGATATTTTAACTTAATAAAATTTTCTAATAAAAATAAATAATTTTTTAGTCATTTGCCGGGCAGTAATTGAAATTAGTGGTTAGCCTTAAAATATTTTTTATTTGTATTAGATTGTAATAGGGATATTTTAACATAATAAAATTTTCTAATAAAAATAATTAATTTTTAGTCATTTGCTGGGCAGCAACCGAAATTAGTGGTTAGTTTTAAAATGGTTTTAATTTATATTAGGTTATAATAGAGATATTTCAATCTAATAAAATTTTCTAACAAAAAAATTAATTTTTTAGTCATTTGCTGGGCAGCAACCGAAATTAATGCTAAGTCTTAAAATATTTTTTATTTGTATTAGATTGTAATAGGGATATTTTAACTTAATAAAATTTTCTAATAAAAATAAATAATTTTTTAGTCATTTGCTGGGCAGCAACTGAAATTAGTGTTTAGTCTTAAAATGGTTTTAATTTATATTAGGTTATAATAGAGATATTTCAATCTAATAAAATTTTCTAACAAAAAAATTAATTTTTTAGTCATTTGCTGGGCAGTAACTGAAATTAGTGTTTAGTCTTAAAATATATTTTATTTCTATTAGATTGCAATAGAGATATTTTAACTTAATAAAATTTTCTAATAAAGATAATTAATTTTAGCCATTTGTTGGGCAGTAACTGAAATTAGTGGTTAGTTTTAAAATGGTTTTTATTTATATTAGATTATAATAGAGATATTTCAATCTAATAAAATTTTCTAATAAAAAAATTAATTTTTTAGTCATTTGCTGGGCAGCAACCGAAATTAATGTTAAGTCTTAAAATATTTTTTATTTGTATTAGATTGTAGTAGGGATATTTCAACTTAATAAAATTTTTTAATAAAAATAAATAATTTTTTAGTCATTTGCTGGGCAGCAACCGAAATTAGTGTTTAGCCTTAAAATGGTTTTAATTTATATTAGGGTATAATAGAGATATTTCAATCTAATAAAATTTTCTAACAAAAAAATTAATTTTTTAGTCATTTGCTGGGCAGTAACCGAAATTAATGCTAAGTCTTAAAATATTTTTTATTTGTATTAGATTGTAATAGGGATATTTTAACTTAATAAAATTTTCTAACAAAAAAATTAATTTTTTAGTCATTTGCTGGGCAGCAACTGAAATTAATGCTAAGTCTTAAAATATTTTTTATTTGTATTAGATTGTAATAGGGATATTTTAACTTAATAAAATTTTCTAATAAAAATAAATAATTTTTTAGTCATTTGTTGGGCAGTAACCGAAATTAGTGTTTAGTCTTAAAATGGGGTTTATTTATATTAGATTATAATGGAGATATTTTAATTTAATAAAATTTTCTAATAAAAAAATTAATTTTTTAGGCATTTGCCGGGCAGTAACCGAAATTAGTGGTTAGTCTTAAAATATTTTTTATTTGTATTAGATTGTAATAGGGATATTTTAACCTAATAAAATTTTCTAACAAAAAAATTAATTTTTTAGCCATTTGCTGGGCAGTAACCGAAATTAGTGTTTAGCCTTAAAATATATTTTATTTCTATTAGATTGCAATAGAGATATTTTAACTTAATAAAATTTTCTAATAAAAATAATTAATTTTAGTCATTTGTTGGGCAGTAACCAAAATTAGTGTTTAGTCTTAAAATATTTTTTATTTGTATTAGATTGTAATAGGGATATTTTAACTTAATAAAATTTTATAATAAAAAAAATTAATTTTTTTAGTCATTTGCTGGGCAGCAACCGAAATTAATGCTAAGTCTTAAAATATTTTTTACTTGTATTAGATTGTAATAGGGATATTTTAACTTAATAAAATTTTCTAACAAAAAAATTAATTTTTTAGTCATTTGCTGGGCAGTAACCGAAATTAGTGTTTAGCCTTAAAATATATTTTATTTCTATTAGATTGTAATAGAGATATTTTAACTTAATAAAATTTTCTAATAAAAATAATTAATTTTTAGTCATTTGTTGGGCAGTAACTGAAATTAGTGTTTAGCCTTAAAATGGTTTTAATTTATATTAGGTTATAATAGAGATATTTCAATCTAATAAAATTTTCTAACAAAAAAATTAATTTTTTAGTCATTTGCTGGGCAGTAACTGAAATTAGTGTTTAGTCTTAAAATATATTTTATTTCTATTAGATTGCAATAGAGATATTTTAACTTAATAAAATTTTCTAATAAAAATAATTAATTTTAGCCATTTGTTGGGCAGTAACCGAAATTAGTGGTTAGTTTTAAAATGGTTTTTATTTATATTAGATTATAATAGAGATATTTCAATCTAATAAAATTTTCTAATAAAAAAATTAATTTTTTAGTCATTTGCTGGGCAGCAACCGAAATTAATGTTAAGTCTTAAAATATTTTTTATTTGTATTAGATTGTAATAGGGATATTTTAACTTAATAAAATTTTTTAATAAAAATAAATAATTTTTTAGTCATTTGCTGGGCAGCAACCGAAATTAATGTTTAGCCTTAAAATGGTTTTAATTTATATCAGGGTATAATAGAGATATTTCAATCTAATAAAATTTTCTAACAAAAAAATTAATTTTTTTAGTCATTTGCTGGGCAGTAACCGAAATTAATGTTAAGTCTTAAAATATTTTTTATTTGTATTAGATTGTAATAGGGATATTTTAACTTAATAAAATTTTCTAATAAAAATAAATAATTTTTTAGTCATTTGCTGGGCAGCAACCGAAATTAGTGTTTAGTCTTAAAATGGTTTTAATTTATATTAGGTTATAATAGAGATATTTCAATCTAATAAAATTTTCTAACAAAAAAATTAATTTTTTAGTCATTTGCTGGGCAGCAACCGAAATTAGTGTTTAGCCTTAAAATATATTTTATTTCTATTAGTTTGTAATAGAGATATTTTAACTTAATAAAATTTTCTAATAAAAATAATTAATTTTCAGCCATTTGTTGGGCAGTAACCGAAATTAGTGGTTAGTTTTAAAATGGGTTTTATTTATATTAGATTATAATAGAGATATTTTAATTTAATAAGATTTTCTAATAAAAAAAATTAATTTTTTTAGTCATTTGCCGGGCAGTAATTGAAATTAGTGGTTAGCCTTAAAATATTTTTTATTTCTATTAGATTGTAATAGGGATATTTTAACATAATAAAATTTTCTAATAAAAATAATTAATTTTTTAGTCATTTGTTGGGCAGCAACCGAAATTAGTGTTTAGTCTTAAAATGGTTTTTATTTATATTAGATTATAATAGAGATATTTCAATCTAATAAAATTTTCTAATAAAAATAATTAATTTTTTAGTCATTTGCTGGGCAGCAACCTAAATTAATGCTAAGTCTTAAAATATTTTTTATTTATATTAGATTATAATAGGGATAATTTAATTTAATAAGTTTTTTCAATTAAAAAAAAATTAATTTTTTAGTCATTTGCTGGGCAGCAACCGAAATTAGTGTTTAGCCTTAAAATATATTTTATTTCTATTAGTTTGTAATAGAGATATTTTAACTTAATAAAATTTTCTAATAAAAATAATTAATTTTCAGCCATTTGTTGGGCAGTAACCGAAATTAGTGGTTAGTTTTAAAATGGGTTTTATTTATATTAGATTATAATAGAGATATTTTAATTTAATAAGATTTTCTAATAAAAAAAATTAATTTTTTTAGTCATTTGCTGGGCAGTAATTGAAATTAGTGGTTAGCCTTAAAATATTTTTTATTTCTATTAGATTGTAATAGGGATATTTTAACATAATAAAATTTTCTAATAAAAATAATTAATTTTTTAGTCATTTGTTGGGCAGCAACCGAAATTAGTGTTTAGTCTTAAAATGGTTTTTATTTATATTAGATTATAATAGAGATATTTCAATCTAATAAAATTTTCTAATAAAAATAATTAATTTTTTAGTCATTTGCTGGGCAGCAACCTAAATTAATGCTAAGTCTTAAAATATTTTTTATTTATATTAGATTATAATAGGGATAATTTAATTTAATAAGTTTTTTCAATTAAAAAAAAATTAATTTTTATTCATTTGGTGAGCAGTAACTGAAATTAATGCTAAGTTTTAAAATATTTTTTATTTACATTAAATTATAATAGGGGTAAATTAATTTAATAAAATTTTTTAATAAATAATTAATTTTTTAGTCATTTGCTGGGCAGCAACCGAAATTAGTGTTTAGCCTTAAAATATTTTTTATTTCTATTAGATTGTAATAGGGATATTTTAATTTAATAAAATTTTCTAACAAAAAATTATTTTTTAGCTACTTGTGGGTATTGACTGAAATTAATGGTTAGGTTTAATAATATTTTATTTTATACCAGGATACAGGAGGGATTTTTTTATTGAAATTCTAATATAAAAAAAAAATTCATTTATTAAATTATTTATAATTAATAAAAAAGAAATAGGATAAAATTTTAATTTGCAATTAAAAAGGGTTTATACATTTAAACTTATCTTATGGATGTAATTGTTTATAATTGATTACTAAATACTTTTTTTATTAATTTATTAAAATTTTAATTAGTGGGTTAATTATATTATAAATTAATAATAAAATAATTTAATTTTGGTTATAGTATTGATAATTCCTTTTTAATTTTTAATAAATAATAATTTATTAATAGATATAAATTAATTTTTGTAAAATTTTAATTTAAATAATTTAAATTTTTTAATAGTGAGTATTATTAATTAAATAGATTTATATATAGAATAAGGTGTAATAAAAATAAATTTTGTGCCAGCAATTGCGGTTAAACAAATTTTGTAAATTAATAAATTTAATTTTAATAAATTTAATTTTAAGGTGATAAAAATAAATATATTTTATGGTGAAATATAAATATCTTAGATTTTTCATTTTATATAAAATGAAAATTAAATATTAATAGAATAAACTAGGATTAGATACCCTATTATAATTAATTGAAATTTGATAAATTAAATATTAATTGATAAATCAATAAACTTAAGAAATTTGACGGTATTTTTTTATATTCAGAGGAATTTGTCCTGTAAGTGATATTACACGATAAGAATAACTTTATTAAAAAATTTATGTATTGTCGTTATATAAAAATTTTTAGAAAATATTTTTATTATTAATATAAATATGTAATTTCAGATCAAAATGTAGTTATAATTAAGAAGAGATGAATTACAATAAAATTTATTTAAATGAATTAATAAATTTAATTTTATTATGAAAGTGGATTTGAAAGTAAATTTAATAAATTAATTAATTTGATATTATATTAAAATATGTACATATTGCCCGTCATTTTCACTTAAAGTGAAACAAGTCGTAACAAAGTAAATTTACTGGAAAGTAAATTTAGAATTTTAAATTTAGTTTATATTTATAAAATATATTATTTACAATAATAGGAATTATTAAAAAAAAAATTTTTTTAATTATTAAAATAATTAAATTTTTTTTAAAATAATTAATTGAGGTAAGGTTGATTTTTAAATAATTATAATTATTTCGATATTTAGTATAAGTTAATTAATGAATTAATTAATTTAATATATATATATATAATTAATTAAGTTATTTTAATAAATTATATAATTTTGTTAAAATGTAAATTTAGGGAAATTTCAAAGGAGATATTTGGGGAAGGAGGAAGAATAAGATATTAATTTTGGATAAAATATAGGTTGTATAAATTTTATTTAAAATAATAAAATTGAATAAATTTTAATTAATAAATTTGTATAGATTTTATTAAAATTAATAAATTTATTAAATTTGAGTTAATTTTTATAAAATTATAAGTATATATTAATTTTAAATAAAATTATAAGGCTGTATTAATTTTTAATAAAATTATAAGTTTGTATTAATTTTTAATAAAATTACAAGTTTGTATTAATTTTTCATAAAATTATAAGGTTGTATTAATTTTTAATAAAATTATAAGGTTGTATTAATTTTTAATAAAATTATAAGTTTGTATTAATTTTTAATAAAATTATAAGTCTATATTAATTTTTAATAAAATTATAAGTCTATATTAATTTTTAATAAAATTATAAGTTTAAATTAATTTTTAATAAAATTATAAGCTTGTATTAATTTTAATAAAATCATAAATTTGTATTAATTTTTAATAAAATTATAAGTTTGTATTAATTTTTGATAAAATTATAAATTTCTATTAATTTTTGATAAAATTATAAATTTGAATTAATTTTTAATAAAATTATAAATTTGTATTAATTTTTAATAAAATTATAAATTTGTATTAATTTTAATAAAATTATAAGTTTGTATTAATTTTTAATAAAATTATAAGTATATATTAATTTTAAATAAAATTATAAGTTTGTATTAATTTTTAATAAAATTATAAATTTGTATCAATTTTTAATAAAATTATAAATTTGTATTAATTTTTAATAAAGTTAAATTTTGTATTAATTTTAATAAAGTTATAAATTTGTATTAATTTTAATAAAGTTATAAATTTGTATTAGGGTTTGATAAAATTATAAATTTGTATTAATTTTTAATAAAGTTATAAATTTGTATTAATTTTAATAAAGTTATAAATTTGTATTAATTTTCAATAAAATTATAACTTTGTATTAATTTTTAATAAAGTTATAAATTTGTATTAATTTTTAATAAAATTATAAATTTGTATTAATTTTTAATAAAATTATAAATTTGTATTAATTTTTAATAAAATTATAAATTTGTATTAATTTTTAATAAAGTTATAAATTTGCATTAATTTTTAATAAAGTTATAAATTTGTATTAATTTTTAATAAAGTTATAAATTTGTATTAATTTTTAATAAAATTATAAATTTGTATTAATTTTTAATAAAATTATAAATTTGTATTAATTTTTAATAAAATTATAAATTTGTATTAATTTTTAATAAAATTATAAATTTGTATTAATTTTTAATAAAATTATAAATTTGTATTAATTTTTAATAAAATTATAAATCTGTATTAATTTTTAATAAAATTATAAATTTGTATTAATTTTTAATAAAATTATAAATTTGTATTAATTTTTAATAAAATTATAAATTTGTATTAATTTTTAATAAAATTATAAATTTGTATTAATTTTTAATAAAATTATAAATTTGTATTAATTTTTAATAAAATTATAAATTTGTATTAATTTTTAATAAAATTATAAATTTTTATTAATTTTTAATAAAATTATAAATTTGTATTAATTTTTAATAAAATTATAAATTTGTATTAATTGTTAATAAAATAATAAATTTGTATTAATTTTTAATAAAATTATAAATTTGTATTAATTTTTAATAAAATTATAAATTTGTATTAATTTTAAATGAAATTATAAATTTGTATTAATTTTAAATGAAATTATAAATTTGTATTAATCTTTAATAAAATTATAAATTTGTATTAATCTTTAATAAAATTATAAATTTGTATTAATTTTTAATAAAATTATAAATTTGTATTAATTTTTAATACAATTATAAATTTGTATTAATTTTTAATAAAGTTATAACTTTGTATTAATTTTTAATAAAGTTATAATTTTGTATTAATTTTAAATAAAGTTATAAATTTGTATTAATTTTTAATAAAGTTATAAATTTGTATTAATTTTAAATGAAACTATAAATTTGTATTAATTTTAAATAAAATTATAAGTTTGTATTAATTTTAAATAAAGTTATAAATTTGTATTAATTTTTAATACAATTATAAGTTTGTATTAATTTTTAATAAAATTATAAATTTGTATTAATTTTAAATGAAACTATAAATTTGTATTAATTTTAAATGAAACTATAAATTTGTATTAATTTTAAATGAAACTATAAATTTGTATTAATTTAAAATAAAATTATAAATTTGTGTTAATTTTTAATAAAATTATAAATTTGTGTTAATTTTTAATAAAATTATAAATTTGTATTAATTTTTAATAAAATTATAAATTTGTATTAATTTTTAATAAAATTATAAATTTGTATTAATTTTGAATGAAATTATAAATTTGAATTAATTTTTAATAAAATTATAAATTTGTATTAATTTTGAATGAAATTATAAATTTGCATAAATTTTTAATAAAATTATAAATTTGTATTAATTTATAATGAAATTATAAATTTGTATTAATTTTTAATAAAATTATAAATTTGTATTAATTTTTAATGAAATTATAAATTTGTATTAATTTTTAATGAAATTATAAATTTGTATTAATTTTTAATGAAATTATAAATTTGTATTAATTTTTAATGAAATTATAAATTTGTATTAATTTTTAATGAAATTATAAATTTGTATTAATTTTTAATGAAATTATAAATTTGAATTAATTTATAATGAGATTATAGATTTGTATTAATTTTTAATGAGATTATAGATTTGTATTAATTTTTAATAAAATTATTAATTTGTATTAATTTTTAATTAAATTATAGATTTGTATTAATTTATAATAAAATTATAAATTTATATTAATTTTTAATAAAATTATTAATTTGTATTAATTTTAATTTTAAAAATTAAAAAAAAATTTTGTGTCAATTTAAAATAAGGTATAATTTGTATTAGTTTAAAATAAGACTTAAATTTGGGGGTAATTTGAATAATTTTAAAAATTGATAAATTTATTTAAATTATAAATAAAATAATAAATTTGTTTTAAATTTAGATAAATTAACAAAATTGTATTAATTTAATGTAAATTAATAAGATTTTATAAATTATTTAATAATATTAATATTATTAATATTAATAAATTTATTAATTTATTTTATTTAATTATTAATTTATTAATAATAAATTTTTTCTATATAATAAATTGTTAAAATAAACAATATAATTATATTATTTATAAAATTATATTATATATGTATATGTATATATATTAATTTAATTAAATATAATAATAATTAAATAATAATTATTATTTATCATTAATAGTGACATTAATAAAAATAATTATTAAAAATAAAATTTTTAATAATAAATATATTTATATTAGTTTATAAATTCATATATTTATATTAATAAATTATTTTTAATATATATATATAGTTATTTACTCAGACTAAATTTTCACTAATTCTAATATTATTAATAAATAATTTATTCATTAATTAAATTTTCTATTATTTTATATAATAATTTAATATTAAATATTTAACGAATTTATTATATATTAAAAATTTAACTATATATAGATGTCTGGCAAACGATCATTAATACTTATTTAAGGTAGTGACATTGTATATATGTGAAGCATTCTATATAGATGCAGAAAAAAAAGAGAATCATTGATTATATATAATCATTGAAGTTAGAATTATTATAAATAAATATATTAACATTTTAATCTATAAAATATTTTAGGGCTTTAATTAATGATTACAAATATTAATAAATTTATTATTATTAATTATAAGTTATTATACAAATAATTAAATGTCAGTCTGGTTGATTTATTTTCACTAATTAATATGGTGAAATATTTTTAATGAAAATTATTTTTAATATTAATATAAATATTATTAATATCGATATTAATATTATTAATATTAATAAATTTATTAGTTTATTTTATTTAATTATTAATTTATTAATAATAAATTTTTTTTATATAATAAATTGTTAAAATAAACAATATAATTATATTATTTATAAAATTATATTATATATGTATATATATATATATTAATTTAATTAAATATAATAATAATTAAATAATAATTATTATTTATCATTAATAGTGACATTAATAAAAATAATTATTCAAAATAAAATTTTTAATAATAAATATATTTATATTAGTTTATAAATTCATATATTTATATTAATAAATTATTTTTAATATATATATATAGTTATTTACTCAGACTAAATTTTCACTAATTCTAATATTATTAATAAATAATTTATTCATTAATTAAATTTTCTATTATTTTATATAATAATTTAATATTAAATATTTAACGAATTTATTATATATTAAAAATTTAACTATATATAGATGTCTGGCAAACGATCATTAATACTTATTTAAGGTAGTGACATTGTATATATGTGAAGCATTCTATATAGATGCAGAAAAAAAGAGAATCATTGATTATATATAATCATTGAAGTTAGAATTATTATAAATAAATATATTAACATTTTAATCTATAAAATATTTTACGGCTTTAATTAATGATTACAAATATTAATAAATTTATTATTATTAATTATAAGTTATTATACAAATAATTAAATGTCAGTTTGGTTGATTTATTTTCACTAATTAATATGGTGAAATATTTTTAATGAAAATTATTTTTAATATTAATATAAGCTTATTAATTTATAAAAATTTTATTACTTTAAATATTTATATTAAATTTTAATTTAATGTAAAAAAAAAAAAAAAAAATTTAATTAATATTAAATAATTATTTAATATAAATAATAATTTTATTAAAAAAATTTTAATAATATAAAAAAAAATTTTATATAGAAGTTTTAATTTTTTTTAAGATTTTTAAAGAGAAATTTAATCGAGAGAGTTAAATTTGGGGAAGCCGGTAAAATTTTTTTTTACATAGAATTTTTAATTTTTTTAAGATTTTTAAAGAGAAATTTAATCGAGAGAGTTAAATTTGGGGAAGCCGGTAAAATTTTTTTTTATATAGAAGTTTTTATTTTTTAAGATTTTTAAAGAGAAATTTAATTGAGAGGATAGAGTTTGGGGGACTGGTAAAAATTTATTTTATATAGAATTTTTAATTTTTAAGATTTTTAAAGAGAAATTTAATTGAGAGGATAGAGTTTGGGGGACTGGTAAAAATTTATTTTATACAGAATTTTTAATTTTTAAGATTTTTAAAAATAAATTTAATTGAGAGGATAAATTTTGTGGGTTGGTGAATTTTTTTTAATTTTTGATAATTTAAAAATTTTGTGGATTAGTGAAATTTTTTTTTTAAATTTTCGAGAATTTAAAAATTTTGTGGGTTGGCGAATTTTTTTTTAATTTTTGAGAATTTAAAAATCTTGTGGGTCAGTGAAAATTTTTTTTTAAATTTTCGAGAATTTAAAAATTTTGTTGGTTGGCGAATTTTTTTTTAATTTTTGAGAATTTAAAAATCTTGTGGGTTGGTGAATTTTTTTAATTTTTGAGAATTTAAAAATTTTGTGGGTCAGTGAAAATTTTTTTTAATTTTTGAGAATTTAAAAATCTTGTGGGTTGGTGAATTTTTGTGAATTTTTGAGAATTTAAAATTTTTGGAGGTTGGGGAATTTTTAATGATTTTAATTTTTGTGAATTTTAAAATTGATAGGATTAGGAAATTTTTTTTATTATTAAAAAATCTAATAATTTTAAAAGTTAATGGAATTTTTTCATTAATTTAAAAATTTTAATTATTATTAATTATTGAATTTTTAAGAGAAATTTTAAAATATTTTATTTAATAATAATTTTAAATAATTAGTTTGGCAATAATAGATTTTAAATAAAATTTAAAAATATATTTGAATTATAATTGAAATATTATTTAATAATGTAAATTAAAATAATATAATAGTTACTAAATTTTATAAATTGAATTAGAAAAAATATTTTTTATTTGATATTCATTATAAATATAAAAAAGTATAAATTAAACATTTGGGAAAAATATTTGTTTTTAAATTTTTTGAATAAAATTAGTTTTAAAATTTATTTTTAAACAATTATTTTATGAGATTAAATCTTTATGGAGAATTTAATTTAATTTTAAAAATCAAAAAAATTTTGGCTAGCATTATTTGGATAATTTGTATTAAATTTAAATTGTGCGGCTAATTTAATTAGATTTGTTAGATAATTTTGATTTAAAATTAATGTAATTTTTGATTTGGTTATTTTTCGTGTGTTAATTTGAATTTAAATTGGGCTTATTTAATCAAAAAATTAATTTAAAATAATATTTTTAAGGTTACTATATGGAATGGGTGGTTATGGGTGATTATATTTTTTAATGATTTTTTCATATTTAATTAGTTTCCTTAGTGTATAAAGTCCTTAAAATTGTAAATACATATGATTGAATTAGTGATACACTAAATTCTAGGATTAATAGCAGTATTTGTGCTAAAATAATTATTAATGATAATAATAGAATAGGGGTTCTTGCAGACTCTCTTATTAATGTTAAAAGTAAGTGACCGGCAATTATATTTGCTGTTAAACGGATTGATAGGGTTAGAGGACGGATAATGTTTCTGATTGTTTCAATTAACACTATAAAAGGCATTAAAATAAGGGGGGTACCTTGGGGGATTATATGGGCAAAGGAAAGGTTAGTGTTGTTAATTCAAATAAAAATTATTAACCCAAGTCATATCGGCAAAGAAATAGATATAGAGAAAATTAAATGCCTAGATCTAGTAAAAATATATGGGAATATCCCTATAAAATTATTACTTAAAATAAAAATAAATAAAGCAATAAAATAAATTATGTTAATATAGTTAAATTTATTTAATAAAATAATTTTAAATTCTTTTGATAGAAGGGATAAGATTAAATTAAAAAATTTAGTTGCCCGGGATTCTGATAATCAGAATGATATTGGAATGATTAAAAAATTAAAAATTGAAGAAAATCAATTTAGATCTATATTAGAATTTGTATGAGGGTCAAAAATTGAAAATAAGTTTCTTATCATTTTAAAGTGAAATTTCTTAAAGGACTTACAGATGTATGAGGTAATTTATGAGATTTATCAGTAATATTAAAGTAGCATAAAATTATGTACATTATGAAAATTATAATGAATATTAGATTTATAAACAACCAATTATAAGGAGATATTTGGGGAATTTTGTAAAAAATATTATTTTTAATAATTTTAAAATGACATTTTAATGTTATATTTTTAACTAATTTTTTTCATTAGAAGTATTTTTAATACTATATATTGGTTTAAGAGACCAAGACTTTAATCAGCCATCTAATGATAAAGGATATGACATTACTCATTGTATAAAATTTTGATGATCAGTTCTTTCAATTGTAATTGGTATGAATCTATGATTTATCCCACAAATTTCGGAGCATTGTCCATAATAAAGACCCGGTCGATTTAAATTTATAAGGGTTTGATTAATTCGTCCTGGGATTGAGTCAATTTTTACTCCTAAGGAGGGTACAGTTCATGAATGAATAACGTCTGCAGAATTAATTAATATGCGAATTTGATTTTTTAAAGGTGAAATTAAATTATTATCGACATCTAATAAACGAAAATTATTTAATTTTATTTCATTATTTTTAATTATAAAAGAATTAAATTTAATATTATTAAAATCGGAATATTCATATGATCAATATCATTGGTGTCCAATTGATTTAATTGTAAGATTGGGGTTGTAAATTTCATCAGTTAAGTATAAAATTTTTAAAGATGGGATAGCCATATAAATTAGAATTAATATAGGAATTAAAGTTCAAATAATTTCGATATTTTGATTTTGTTGGATGAACTTGTTGTTTAAGTTATTAATAAGTAATGAAATGATAATATAAATAATTATAATTGTAATTATTAATAAAATTATTAATGAGTAATCGTGGAAGAATTTTAAATTTTCTATGATAGGGGAATTTGAGTCTTGTATATTAATTATAGATCAAGTTGAAATTTCATTTAAAATTTAAATGAATTTTAATTTAAATGAAATTAATGGAATTTCATTAAATCTATGGTTTAATGGCGGATAATATATACTTATTCATTCAATTGATGAAATTATGAATATTGAAAATAAGTTTAATCGTTGGGATGATATTCTTTCTCATATTAAAAAAATAAAGTATATAATTCTTAATATAGAAATTATAGAGCCTATAGAAGATAAAATATTTCATGTTATATATGAATCAGGATAATCTGAATATCGTCGTGGTATACCATTTAATCCCAGAAAATGTTGGGGGAAAAAGGTTAGATTTACTCCAAAAAATATTCTGTAGAATTGAATTTTCAATCATTTTTTATGTAATCTTAAACCAGTTATTAATGGATATCAATAAATAAATCCCCCTATAATTGCAAAGACTGCTCCTATAGAGAGTACATAATGAAAATGTGCTACTACATAATATGTATCATGTAAGATGATATCAATTGAAGAATTAGCTAAGATTACCCCCGTTAATCCTCCAATTGTGAATAGGAAAACAAATCCTAAGCTTCATAAATTGGATGGGTTGAATTTAATTTTTGAACCATGAATTGTGGCTAATCATCTAAAAACTTTAATTCCTGTGGGGATTGCAATAATTATAGTAGCTGATGTAAAATAGGCTCGAGTGTCTACATCTATGCCAATAGTAAATATGTGATGGGCTCATACAATAAATCCAAGAAATCCAATTGTTAATATTGCGTAAATTATACCAATGGATCCAAAAGTTTCTTTTTTTCCATTTTGATTAAAAATTATATGTGAGATTATTCCGAATCCAGGTAAAATTAAAATATAGACTTCTGGGTGACCAAAAAATCAAAATAGGTGTTGGTATAAAATTGGGTCTCCCCCCCCTGATGGGTCAAAAAATGTAGTATTGAGATTTCGATCAGTTAAAAGTATAGTAATAGCCCCTGCTAGAACTGGGACAGCTAATAATAATAGGATTGTTGTAATTAATATAGATCAAGTAAATAAAGTTAGTTTTTCAAAACTTATTCTTAAATTTTTTATGTTTATAATTGTGGTAATAAAATTAATGGCACCTATAATAGAGGATAGTCCTGCTAAGTGGAGGGAGAAAATTGCTATGTCTAAGGATATACCTTCGTGATTTAAATTTAGGGACAAGGGGGGATAAACAGTTCAACCTGTTCCTACTCCTTGATTAATAATATTTCTTAAAATTAATAGGTTAATTGAGGGGGGCAGCAATCAGAATCTTATATTATTTATTCGAGGGAAAGCTATATCAGGGGCCCCTAGTATTAAGGGGATTATTCAATTACCAAAGCCTCCAATTATAATTGGTATTACCATAAAAAAAATTATAATGAAAGCATGTGATGTAATGATAGAATTATATAATTGATCATTATTAATTAGATAGCCAGGGTTTCCTAATTCTATCCGAATCAATAATCTTAGTGATGACCCTAGTATTCCGGATCATATTCCAAAAATAAAATATAAAATTCCAATATCTTTGTGATTAGTTGAAAAGAATCATTTTTGTATAAATTTTTAGTTTAATTAAAATTTTAAATTGCAAATTTAACGATATATTAATAATATAAAATTTTAAGTAATGTGTCTGATTAAAGTAATAAATTGTAAATTTATTAAAAAGATTAAATTTCTTCTTTACTATTAAGATTTAAAATAAATTTTATTTTTAATTTTGAAGATTAATAGTTTAAATTAACTTAAAATCTTATATAATTCAATTATTTATGATTCATAAATTTAAAGGAGATAGGAAAAAAATTATATAAAAAAAATTAATACAATTTAATTTAAAGTTTTTGTAAAATAAATTAATTTTTAAATTAATTTTATTGGTTAATATTAGTGTTAACATAATACGAGTATAAAATATAAATGATAAAATTGACATTATAATTAATGTTAATAAAATTATAATATTTAATTTATTAATAAAAATGTTAATAATTGATCATTTTATTATAAATCCTATTAAGGGGGGTAGTCTAGCCATAGATATTAAATTTAATATTAAAATAAATTTAATTTTATTTATTTTTATAAAATTAATATGATTTAAGTAAAAAATTTTAAAATTTTTAAATAGTAATATTACAGGGAAGTTTAAAATTATATAGAGTAAAAAATATATAATTATTATATTTTCATTAATTAATAAAATGATTAATATTCAACTTAAATGATTAAGTGATGAGTATCTAATAATAATTCGGATAGATTGATGGTTATTACCTATTATTGTTCTGATTAATGAACTTAAAAGGGATGATAATAATAATAATTTATAAGAATAATTATATATTAATAAAAATAATGGAATGATTTTTTGTCAAATTGATAAGATTATACAATTTATTCAATTTAAGTTATTTATGATATTAATAAATCAGTTATGGAAGGGGCTAGCCCCTAGTTTAATAAGAATAGATAAATTAATAATATATATTAATAAATTATTAAAATTTATATAATTATAATTAATAAATATTATTGATCTAGAAAAAATGATTAACGTTGAACTTGAACTTTGAATGATAAAATATTTTATGGCTGAATCTTTATAAAATTTATTAAAAAAAATAATAATTGGGATAAAAGATATTATGTTTAATTCCAATATTATTCATATTGAAAATCAAGAATTTATAGAAATAGAGATAATAGGGGATAAAATTAATATTGGGAAAATTAATAAGTGAATTAAAGATTGAATTATATATATATATATATACATATATATATATATATATAAATATATATATATATATATTAATGTATGATGCATATTAATTTTTGAAATTAAAAGAAATAGTTTAATTCTATTAATTATAATAAAGGTAGTTATACATTATTTATTCTATCAAAATAATCCTTTTATCAGGCACTTTATTATAAAAAAGATTTTATGTCTATATTTAGGGTATGAACCTAAAAGCTTATTTAGCTTATTTTTATTTCTAAAAAAATTTTTTATTTATATTTGAATTTTAAATTCAATGCACTATTCTGCCATCTTAGAATTAAATTTATAAGAAATTTATATTCAAATAATTAAATTTTTTTTAAAATAATTAATTGAGGTAAGGTTGATTTTTAAATAATTATAATTATTTCGATATTTAGTATAAGTTAATTAATGAATTAATTAATTTAATATATATATATATATAATTAATTAGGTTATTTTAATAAATTATATAATTTTGTTAAAATGTAAATTTAGGGAAATTATAAAGGAGATATTTGGGGAAGGAGGAAGAATAAGATATTAATTTTGGATAAAATATAGGTTGTATAAATTTTATTTAAAATAATAAAATTGAATAAATTTTATTTAAATTAATAAATTTGTATAGATTTTATTAAAATTAATAAATTTATTAAATTTGAGTTAATTTTAATAAAATTATAAGTATATATTAATTTTAAATAAAATTATAAGTTTATATTAATTTTTAATAAAGACTTATAAATTTGTATTAATTTTTAATAAAATTATAAGTTTGTATTAATTTTTAATAAAATTATAAGTTTGTATTAATTTTAATAAAATTATAAGTTTATATTAATTTTTAATAAAATTATAAGTTTGTATTAATGTTTAATAAAATTATAAGTTTATATTAATTTTTAATAAAATTATAAGTTTGTATTAATTTTTATAAATAAAGTTATAAATTTGTATTAATTTTTAATAAAATTATAAATTTGCATTAATTTTTAATAAAATTATAAATTTGTATTAATTTTTGATAAAATTATAAATTTGTATTAATTTTTAATAAAATTATAAATTTGTATTAATTTTTGATAAAATTATAAATTTGTATTAATTTTTAATAAAATTATAAATTTGTATTAATTTTTAATAAAATTATAAATTTGTATTAATTTTTAATAAAATTACAAGTTTGTATTAATTTTTAATAAAATTATAAGTATATATTAATTTTAAATAAAATTATAAGTTTGTATTAATTTTTAATAAAATTATAAATTTGTATTAATTTTTAATAAAATTATAAATTTGTATTAATTTTTAATAAAATTATAAGTTTATATTAATTTTTAATAAAATTATAAGTTTGTATTAATTTTTAATAAAATTATAAGTTTATATTAATTTTTAATAAAATTATAAGTTTGCATTAATTTTTATAAATAAAGTTATAAATTTGTATTAATTTTTAATAAAATTATAAGTTTGCATTAATTTTTATAAATAAAGTTATAAATTTGTATTAATTTTTAATAAAATTATAAATTTGTATTAATTTTTGATAAAATTATAAATTTGTATTAATTTTTAATAAAATTATAAATTTGTATTAATTTTTAATAAAATTATAAATTTGTATTAATTTTTAATAAAATTATAAATTTGTATTAATTTTTAATAAAATTATAAATTTGTATTAATTTTTAATAAAATTATAAATTTGTATTAATTTTTAATAAAGTTATAACTTTGTATTAATTTTTAATAAAGTTATAAATTTGTATTAATTTTTAATAAAGTTATAAATTTGTATTAATTTTTAATAAAGTTATAAATTTGTATTAATTTTTAATAAAGTTATAAATTTGTATTAATTTTAAATAAAGTTATAAATTTGTATTAATTTTAAATAAAGTTATAAATTTGTATTAATTTTTAATAAAGTTATAAATTTGTATTAATTTTAATAAAGTTATAAATTTGTATTAATTTTTAATAAAGTTATAAATTTGTATTAATTTTAAATAAAGTTATAAATTTGTATTAAGTTTAATAAAGTTATAAATTTGTATCAATTTTTAATAAAGTTATAAATTTGTATTAATTTTTAATAAAGTTATAAATATGTATTAATTTTTAATAAAATTATAAATTTGTATTAATTTTTAATAAAATTATAAATTTGTATTAATTTTTAATAAAGTTATAAATTTGCATTAATTTTTAATAAAGTTATAAATTTGTATTAATTTTTAATAAAGTTATAAATTTGTATTAATTTTTAATAAAATTATAAATTTGTATTAATTTTTAATAAAATTATAAATTTGTATTAATTTTTAATAAAATTATAAATTTGTATTAATTTTTAATAAAATTATAAATTTGTATTAATTTTTAATAAAATTATTAATTTGAATTAATTTTTAATAAAATTATAAATTTGTATTAATTTTAAATGAAATTATAAATTTGTATTAATTTTAATAAAATCATAAATTTGTATTAATTTTTAATTTTATTATAAATTTGTATTAATCTTTAATAAAATTATAAATTTGTATTAATTTTAAATGAAATTATAAATTTGTATTAATCTTTAATAAAATTATAAATTTGTATTAATCTTTAATAAAATTATAAATTTGTATTAATTTTTAATAAAATTATAAATTTGTATTAATTTTTAATACAATTATAAATTTGTATTAATTTTTAATAAAGTTACAACTTTGTATTAATTTTAAATAAAGATATAAATTTGTATTAATTTTTAATAAAGTTATAAATTTGTATTAATTTTTAATAAAGTTATAAATTTGTATTAATTTATAATAAAGTTATAAATTTGTATCAATTTATAATAAAGTTATAAATTTGTGTTAATTTTTAATAAAGTTATAAATTTGTATTAATTTTAATAAAATTATAAATTTGTATTAATTTTTAAAAAAAATTATAAATTTGTATTAATTTTTAATACAATTATAAATTTGTATTAATTTTGAATAAAATTATAAATTTGTATTAATTTTAAATGAAACTATAAATTTGTATTAATTTTAAATGAAACTATAAATTTGTATTAATTTTTAATAAAATTATAAATTTGTATTAATTTTGAATGAAATTATAAATTTGTATTAATTTTTAATAAAATTATAAATTTGTATTAATTTTTAATAAAATTATAAATTTGTATTAATTTTGAATGAAATTATAAATTTGTATTAATTTTTAATAAAATTATAAATTTGCATAAATTTTTAATAAAATTATAAAGTTGTATTAATTTATAATGAAATTATAAATTTGTATTAATTTTTAATAAAATTATAAATTTGTATTAATTTTTAATGAAATTATAAATTTGTATTAAATTTTAATGAAATTATAAATTTGTATTAATTTATAATGAGATTATAGATTTGTATTAATTTTTAATGAGATTATAGATTTGTATTAATTTTTAATAAAATTATTAATTTGTATTAATTTTTAATGAAATTAAAGATTTGTATTAATTTTTAATAAAATTATTAATTTGTATTAATTTTTAATGAAATTATAGATTTGTATTAATTTACAATAAAATTATAAATTTATATTAATTTTTAATAAAATTATTAATTTATATTAATTTTAATTTTAAAAATTAAAAAAAAATTTATGCGTTAATTTAAAATAAGGTATAATTTGTATTAATTTAAAATAAAATGAAATTTGCATTAATTTAAGATATGATTTAAATTTTTATTGACTTAAAATAAGATGTAATTTGTATTAGTTTAAAATAAGACTTAAATTTGGGGGTAATTTGAATAATTTTAAAAATTGATAAATTTATTTAAAATATAAATAAAATAATAAATTTGTTTTAAATTTAAATAAATTAACAAAATTGTATTAATTTAATGTAAATTAATAAGATTTTATAAATTATTCAATAATATTAATATTATTAATATTAATAAATTTATTAGTTTATTTTATTTAATTATTAATTTATTAATAATAAATTTTTTTTATATAATAAATTATTAGAATAAACAATATAATTATATTATTTATAAAATTATATTATATATGTATATATATATATATTAATTTAATTAAATATAATAATAATTAAATAATAATTATTATTTATCATTAATAGTGACATTAATAAAAATAATTATTAAAAATAAAATTTTTAATAATAAATATATGTATATTATTTTATAAATTCATATATTTATATTAATAAATTATTTTTAATATATATATATAGTTATTTACTCAGACTAAATTTTCACTAATTCTAATATTATTAATAAATAATTTATTCATTAATTAAATTTTCTATTATTTTATATAATAATTTAATATTAAATATTTAACGAATTTATTATATATTAAAAATTTAACTATATATAGATGTCTGGCAAACGATCATTAATACTTATTTAAGGTAGTGACATTGTATATATGTGAAGCATTCTATATAGATGCAGAAAAAAAAGAGAATCATTGATTATATATAATCATTGAAGTTAAAATTATTAAAGTAAGATAGAGAGAGAAAATAGACGAAAATGACAAAAAAATCATTCAAAAAAATTATTAACCCACAAACTACCCCTGAAAACGTGTAATAAAAATGGAAAAAAATTATATTGCTCAAAATAATTATTAGAACCAAAATTTTATGTCTTATATCTTCCAGTCATGACGAAATGCATCTGAAAAAAAAAGAAAAAAATCGTATTTTCTGAACCCTCGCTTACAAGAGGGTGAAATCTTCCAATATTTGTCATTTCGCTAAATAACGTTAGAACGACTTTTTTCTTTTTTACATCTTTTAGTGATGACGAAATCCATCCGGCAAAAAATAAAAAAAAAAATCGTATGCTCGGAACCCACCCTTACAGACGGGTAAAATTCTTAAATTTTTCTCATTTCGCTACATAACGTTAGAACCACTTTTTTCTTTCTTACATCTTTTAGTGATGACGAAAACTAGACGGGAAAAAAGTTAAAAAAAATCGTATGCTCGGAACCCACCCTTCCAGGAGGGTGAAATTTTCCAATATTTCTCATTTCGCTAAATAACGTTAGAACCACTTTTTTCTTTATCACATCTTTTAGTGATGACGAAAACCATGCGGGAAAAAAGTTTTTAAAAAATCGTATGCTCGGAACGCACCCTTAGAGAAGGGTGACATTTTTGAATATTTCTCATTTCGCTAAATAACGTTAGAACCACTTTTTACTTTTTTACATCTTTTAGTGATGACGAAAACCATCCGGGAAAAAAGTTAAAAAAAAATCGAATGCTCGGAACCCACCCTTGCCGGCAGGTGAAATTTTAGAAAATTCCTCATTTCGCTAAATAACAATAGAACTATATTTTTCTTTTTTACATATTTTAGTGATGACGAAATCCATCCGGGAAAAAATTTAAAACAAAATCGTATGCTCGGAACCCACCCTTGCCGGCCGGTGAAATGTTTGAAAATTTCTCATTTCGCTAAATAACGTTAGAACCACTTTTTTCTTTTTAACATCTTTTAGTGATGACGAAATCCATCCGGGGAAAAAAAAAAAAATCGTATGCTTGGAACCCACCCTTGCCAGCCGGTGAAATTTTTGAATATCTCTCATTTCGCTAAATAACGTTAGAACCACTGTTTTCTTTTTTAGATCTTTTAGTGATGACGAAATCCATCCGGGAAAAAATTATAAAAACAATCGTAGGCTCGGAACCCACCCTTTCAGGCCGGTGAAATGTTTGAAAATTTCTCATTTCGCTAAATAACGTTAGAACCACTTTTTTCTTTTTTACATCTTTTAGTGATGACGAAACCCATCCGGGAAAGAAGATAAAAAAATGGAATGCTCGGAACCCACCCTTTCAGGCCGGTGAAATGTTTGAAAATGTCTGATTTCGCTAAATAACGTTAGAACCACTTTTTTCTTTTTTACATCTTTTAGTGATGACGAAAACCATCCGGGAAAAAAGTTAAAAAACAATGGAATGCTCGGAACCCACGCTTTCAGGCCAATGAAATTTTTGAAAATGTCTCATTTCGCTAAATAACGTTAGAACCACGTTTTTCTTTTTTACATCTTTTAGTGATGACAAAAACCATCCGGGAAAAAATATTTAAAAAAATCGTATGCTCGGAACCCACCCTTGCCGGTCAGTGAAATATTTGAAAATTTCTCATTTCGCTAAATAACGTTAGAACCACTTTTTGCTTTTTTACATCTTTTAGTGATGACAAAATCCATCCGGGAAAAAATTTAAAAAAAAAATCGTATGCTCGGAACCCACCCTTGCCAGCCGGTGAAATTTTTGAATATTTCTCATTTCGCTAAATAACGTTAGAACCACTTTTTTCTTGTTTAGATCTTTTAGTGATGACAAAATCCATCCGGGAAAAAATTTAAAAAAAAATCGTATGCTCGGAACCCACCCTTGCCAGCTGGTGAAATTTTTGAATATTTCTCATTTCGCTAAATAACGTTAGAACCACTTTTTTTTTTTTTACATCTTTTAGTGATGACAAAAACCATCCGGGAAAAAATATTTAAAAAAATCGTATGCTCGGAACCCACCCTTGCCGGTCAGTGAAATATTTGAAAATTTCTCATTTCGCTAAATAACGTTAGAACCACTTTTTGCTTTTTTACATCTTTTAGTGATGACGAAATCCATCCGGGAAAAAATTTAAAAAAAAAATCGTATGCTCGGAACCCACCCTTGCCAGCCGGTGAAATTTTTGAATATTTCTCATTTCGCTAAATAACGTTAGAACCACTTTTTTCTTTTTTAGATCTTTTAGTGATGACAAAATCCATCCGGGAAAAAATTTAAAAAAAAATCGTATGCTCGGAACCCACCCTTGCCAGCTGGTGAAATTTTTGAAAATTTCTCATTTCGATAAATACCGTTAGAACCACTTTTTTCTTTTTTACATCTTTTAGTGATGGCGAAATCCATCCGGGAAAAAATATTTAAAAAAATCGTATGCTCGGAACCCACCCTTGCCAGGCGGTGAAATATTTGAAAATTTCTCATTTCGCTAAATAACGTTAGAACCACTTTTTTCTTTTTTACATCTCTTAGTGATGACGAAAACCATCCGGGAAAAAAAGTTTTAAAAAAATCGAATGCTCGGAACCCACCGTTGTGAGCCGGTGAAATTTTTGAAAATTTCTCATTTCGCTAAATAACGTTAGAACTACTTCTTTCTTTTTTACATCTATTAGTGATGACGAAAACCATCCGGGAAAAGATAAAAAAAAAATCGGATGCTCGGAACCCACCCATGTCGGCCGGTGAAATTTTTGAAAATTTCTCATTTCGCTAAATAACGTTAGAACCACTTTTTTCTTTTTTACATATGTTAGTGATGACGAAAACAATCCGGGAAAAAAGTTAAATAAAAATCGAATACTCGGAAAGCACCCTTGCCGGCCGGTGAAATTTTTGAAAATTTTTCATTTCGCTAAATAACGTTAGAACCACTTTTTTCTTTTTTACATCTTTTAGTGATGACGAAATCCATCCGGGAAATTTTTTTTTAAAAAATCGTATGCTCGGAACCCAGCCTTTCAGGTGGGTGAAATTTTTGAAAAGTTCTCATTTCGCTAAATAACGTTAGAACCACTTTTTTCTTTTTTAAATCTTTTAGTGATGACGAAATCCATCCGGTAAAAAATCAAAGAAATACCGAATGCTCGGAACCCACCCTTTCAGGCCGCCGAAAGTTTTGAAAATTTCTCATTTCGCTAAATAACGTTAGAACCACTTTTTTCTTTTTTACATCGTTTAGTGATGACGAAATCCATCCGGGAAAAAATTATAAAAACAATCGTGGGCTCGGAACCCACCCTTTCAGGCCGGTGAAATGTTTGAAAATTTCTCATTTCGATAAATAACGTTAGAACCACTTTTTTCTTTTTTACATCTTTAGTGATGACGAAATCCATCCGGGAAAAAAAAAAAAAATCGTATGCTCGGAATCCACCCTTTCAGGCCGGTGAAATTTTTGAAAATTTCTCATTTCGCTAAATAACGTTATAACCACTTTTTCCTTTTTTCGCATCTTTTAGTGATGACGAAATCCAACCGGTAAAAAGTTTTAAAAAAATCGTATGCTCTGAACCCACCCTTGCCAGGCGGTGAAAGTCTTGAAAATTTCTCATTTCACTAAATAACGTTAGAACCACTTTTTTCTTTTTTACATCTTTTAGTGATGACGAAATACATCCGGGAAAACAGTTTAAAAAAAATCGAATGCTCGGAACCCACGCTTTCAGGCCGGTGAAATGTTTGAAAATTTCTCATTTTGCTAAATAAAGTGAGAACCACTTTTTTCTTTTTTAGATCTTTTAGTTCTGACGAAATCCATCCGGTAAAAAAGTTTTAAAAAAATCGAATGCTCGGAACCCACCCTTTCAGTCGGGTGAAATTTTTGAAAATTTCTCATTTCGTTAAATAACGTTAGAACCACTTTTTTCTTTTTTACATATTTTAGTGATGACGAAATCCATCCGGTAAAAAATTAACAAAAAATCGTATGCTCGAAACCCACCCTTGCCAGGCGGTGAAAGCTTTGAAAATGTCTCATTTCGCTAAATAACGTTAGAACCACTTTTTTCTTTCTTACATCTTTTAGTGATGCCGAAATCCATCCGGGAAAAAAGTTTTAAAAAAATCGAATACTCGGAACCGACCCTTTCAGGCCGGTGAAAGTTTTGAAAATTTCTTATTTCGCTAAATAACGTTAGAACCACTTTTTTCTTTTTTACCTTTTTTAGTGATGACCGAATCCATCCGGGAAAAAATTTAAAAAAAAATCGTATGCTCGGAACCCACACTTGCCAGACGGTGAAATTTTTGAAAATTTCTCATTTCGCTAAATAACGTTAGAACCACTTTTTTCTTTTTTACATCTTTTAGTGAGGACGAAATCCATCCGATAAAAAATTTAAAAAAAATCGTATGCTCGGAACCCACCTTTGCCAGCCGGTGAAATTTTTAAATATTTCTCATTTCGTTAAATAACGTTAGAACAACTTTTTTCTTTTTTAGATCTTTTAGTGATGACGAAATCCATGCGGGAAAAAATTATTTAAAAAATCGTATGCTCGGAACCCACACTTTCAGGCCGGTGAAAGTTTTGAAACTTTCTCATTTCGCTAAATAACGTTAGAACCACTTTTTCCTTTCTTACATCTTTTAGTGATGACGAAATCCATCCGGGAAAGAAGTCTTAAAAAAATCGAATACTCGGAACCGACCCTTTCAGGCAGGTGAAATTTTTGAAAATTTCTCATTTCGCTAAATAACGTTACAACCACTTTTTTCTCTTTTACATCTTTTAGTGATGACGAAATCCATCCGGGAAAAAATTTAAAAAAAAATCGAATGCTCGGAACCCACCCTTTCAGGCCGGTGAAATTTTTGAAAATTTCTCATTTCGCTAAATAACGTTACAACCACTTTTTTCTATTTTACATCTTTTAGTGATGACGAAATCCATCCGGTAAGAAAATTTTAAAAAATCGTATGCTCAGAACCCACCCTCGCCAGGCGATGAAATTTTTGAAAATTTCTCATTTCGCTAAATAACGTTAGAATCACTTTTTTCTTTTTTACATCTTTTAGTGATGACGAAGTCCATCCGGTAAAAAAGTTTAAAAAAAATCGAATGCTCGGAACCCACCCTTTCAGGCCGGTGAAATTTTTGAAAATTTCGCATTTCGCTAAATAACGTTAGAACCACTTTGTTCTTTTTTACATCTTTTAGTGATGACGAAATCCATCCGGTAAAAAAATTTAAAAAAAACGTATGCTCAGAACCCACCGTCGCCAGGCGGTGAAATTTTTGAAAATTTCTCATTTCGCTAAATAACGTTAGAACCACTTTTTTCTTTTTTTCATCTTTTAGTGATGACAAGAACCATCCGGGAAAAAATATTTTAAAAAATCGTATGCTCGGAACCCACCCTTGCCGGCCAGTGAAATATTTGAAAATTTCTCATTTCGCTAAATAACGTTAGAACCACTTTTTTCTTTTTTACATCTTTTAGTGATGACGAAATCCATCCGGGAAAAAATTAAAAAAAAAAATCGTATGCTCGGAACCCACCCTTGCCAGCCGGTGAAATATTTGAATATTTCTCATTTCGCTAAATAACGTTAGAACAACTTTTTTCTTTTTTAGATCTTTTAGTGATGACAAAATCCATCCGGGAAAAATTTAAAAAAAAAATCGTATGCTCGGAACCCACCCTGGCCAGCCGGTGAAATTTTTGAAAATATCTCATTTCGATAAATACCGTTAGAACCACTTTTTTCTTTTTTACATCTTTTAGTGATGGCGAAATCCATCCGGGAAATTTTTTTTTAAAAAATCGTATGCTCGGAACCCACCCTTGCCAGGCGGTGAAATATTTGAAAATTTCTCATTTCGCTAAATAACGTTAGAACCACTTTTTTCTTTTTTACATCTTTTAGTGATGACGAAATCCATCCGGGAAAAATTAAAAAAAAAAATCGAATGCTCGGAACCCACCCTTTCAGGCCGGTGAAATTTTTGAAAATTTCTCATTTCGCTAAATAACGTTACAACCACTTTTTTCTTTTTTACATCTTTTAGTGATGACGAAATCCATCCGGTAAAAAAATTTTAAAAAATCGTATGCTCAGAACCCACCCTCGCCAGGCGGTGAAATTTTTGAAAATTTCTCATTTCGCTAAATAACGTTAGAATCACTTTTTTCTTTTTTACATCTTTTAGTGATGACGAAGTCCATCCGGTAAAAAAGTTTAAAAAAAATCGAATGCTCGGAACCCACCCTTTCAGGCCAGTGAAATTTTTGAAAATTTCGCATTTCGCTAAATAACGTTAGAACCACTTTGTTCTTTTTTACATCTTTTAGTGATGACGAAATCCATCCGGTAAAAAAATTTAAAAAAAACGTATGCTCAGAACCCACCGTCGCCAGGCGGTGAAATTTTTGAAAATTTCTCATTTCGCTAAATAACGTTAGAACCACTTTTTTCTTTTTTTCATCTTTTAGTGATGACAAAAACCATCCGGGAAAAAATATTTTAAAAAATCGTATGCTCGGAACCCACCCTTGCCGGCCAGTGAAATATTTGAAAATTTCTCATTTCGCTAAATAACGTTAGAACCACTTTTTTCTTTTTTACATCTTTTAGTGATGACGAAATCCATCCGGGAAAAAATTTAAAAAAAAAATCGTATGCTCGGAACCCACCCTTGCCAGCCGGTGAAATATTTGAAAATTTCTCATTTCGCTAAATAACGTTAGAACAACTTTTTTCTTTTTTAGATCTTTTAGTGATGACAAAATCCATCCGGGAAAAATTTTAAAAAAAAATCGTATGCTCGGAACCCACCCTGGCCAGCCGGTGAAATTTTTGAAAATATCTCATTTCGATAAATACCGTTAGAACCACTTTTTTCTTTTTTACATCTTTTAGTGATGGCGAAATCCATCCGGGAAATTTTTTTTAAAAAAATCGTATGCTCGGAACCCACCCTTGCCAGGCGGTGAAATATTAGAAAATTTCTCATTTCGCTAAATAACGTTAGAACCACTTTTTTCTTTTTTACATCTTTTAGTGATGACGAAAACCATCCGGGAAAAAAAGTTTAAAAAAAATCGAATGCTCGGACCCCACCCTTGTCAGCCGGTGAAATTTTTGAAAATTTCTCATTTCGCTAAATAACGTTAGAACTACTTCTTTCTTTTTTACATCTATTAGTGATGACGAAATCCATCCGGGAAAAAATTTAAAAAAAAATCGGATGCTCGGAACCCACCCATGTCGGCCGGTGAAATTTTTGAAAATTTCTCATTTCGCTAAATAACGTTAGAACCACTTCATTCTTTTTTACATCTGTTAGTGATGACGAAATCCATCCGGGAAAAAATTTAAAAAAAAATCGTATGCTCGGAACCCACCCTTTCAGACCGGTGAAATTTTTGAAAATTTCTCATTTCGCTAAATAACGTTAGACCCACTTTTTTCTTTTTTACATCTTTTAGTGATGACGAAATCCATTCGGGAAAAAAGTTAAAAAAAAAACGAATGTTCGGAACCCACTCTTTCAGGCCGGTGAAATTTTTGAAAATTTCTCATTTCGCTAAATAACGTTAGAACCCCATTTTTCGTTTTTACATCTTTTAGTGATGACGAAATCCATCCGGGGAAAAATTTAAAAAAAAATCGTATGCTCGGAACCCACCCTTTCAGGCCGGTGAAATTTTTGAAAATTTCTCATTTCGCTAAATAACATTAGAACGACTTTTTTCTTTTTTACATCTTTTAGTGATGACGAAATCCATCCGGTAAAAATTTAAAAAAAAATCGTATGCTCGGAACCCACCCTTGCCAGCCGGTGAAATTTTTGAATATTTCTCGTTTCGCTAAATAACGTTAGAACAACTTTTTTCTTTTTTACATCTTTTAGTGATGACGAAATCCATCCGGGAAAAAATTATAAAAAAAATCGTATGCTCGGAACCGACACTTTCAGGCCAGTGAAATTTTTGAAAATTTCTCATTTCGCTAAATAACGTTAGAACCGCTTTTTTCTTTTTTACATCTTTTCGTGATGACGAAATCCATGCGGTAAAAAACTAAAAAAAAATTGTATGCTCGGAACCCACCCTTGCCAGGCGGTGAAAGCTTTGAAAATTTCTCATTTCGCTAAATAACGTTAGAACCACTTTTTTCTTTGTTACATCTTTTAGTGATGATGAAATCCATCCGGGAAAGAAGTTTTAAAAAAATCGAATACTCGGAACCGACCCTTTCAGGCCGGTGAAATTTTTGAAAATTTCTCATTTCGCTAAATAACGTTATAACCACTTTTTTCTTTTTTACATCTTTTAGTGATGACCGAATCCATCCGGGAAAAAATTTAAAAAAAAATCGTATGCTCGGAACCCACACTGGCCAGACGGTGAAATTTTTGAAAATTTCTCATTTCGCTAAATAACGTTAGAACCACTTTTTTCTTTTTACATCTTTTAGTGATGACGAAATCCATCCGGTGAAAAATTAAATAAAAAATCGAATGCTCGGAACCCACCCTTTCGGGCCGGTGAAAGATTTGAAAATTTCTCATTTTACTAAATAACGTTAGAACCACTTTTTTCTTTTTTACATCTTTTAGTGATGACGAAATCCATCCGGTAAAAAATTTAAAAAAAAATCGTATGCTCGGAACCCACCCTTTCAGGCCGGTGAAATTTTTGAAAATTTCTCATTTCACTAAATAACGTTAGAACCACTTTTTTCTTTTTTACATCTTTTAGTGATGACGAAATCCATCCGGTAAAAAATTTAAAAAAAAATCGTATGCTCGGAACTCACCCTTTCAGGCCGGTGAAATTTTTGAAAATTTCTCATTTCGCTAAATAACGTTAGAACTACTTCTTTCTTTTTTACATCTATTAGTGATGACGAAAACCATCCGGGAAAAGATAAAAAAAAAAATCGGATGCTCGGAAGCCACCCATGTCGGCCGGTGAAATTTTTGAAAATTTCTCATTTCGCTAAATAACGTTAGAACCACTTTTTTCTTTTTTACATCTGTTAGTGATGACGAAAACCATCCAGGAAAAAAGTTAAATAAAAATCGAATACTCGGAAAGCACCCTTGCCGGCCGGTGAAATTTTTGAAAATTTTTCATTTCGCTAAATAACGTTAGAACCACTTTTTTATTTTTTACATCTTTTAGTGATGACGAAATCCATCCGGGAAAAAATTTAAAAAAAAATCGTATGCTCGGAACCCAGCCTTTCACGTGGGTGAAATTTTTGAAAAGTTCTCATTTCGCTAAATAACGTTAGAACCACTTTTTTCTTTTTTAAATCTTTCAGTCATGACGAAATCCATCCGGTAAAAAATTAAAGAAAAATCGAATTCTCGGAACCCACCCTTTCAGGCCGCCGAAATATTTGAAAATTTCTTATTTCACTAAATAACGTTAGAACCACTTTTTCTTTTTTACATCTTTTAGGGATGACGAAATCCATCCGAGAAAAAATTTAAAAACAAATCGTATGCACGGAACCCACCCTTCCAGGAGGGTGAAATTTTCCAATATTTCTCATTTCGCCAAATAACGTTAGAACCACTTTTTTCTTTTTCACATCTTTTAGTGATGACGAAAACCATGCGGGAAAAAAGTTTTTAAAAAATCGTATGCTCGGAACGCACCCTTAGAGAAGGGTGACATGTTTGAATATTTCTCATTTCGCTAAATAACGTTAGAACCACTTTTTACTTTTTTACATCTTTTAGTGATGACGAAAACCATCCGGGAAAAAAGTTAAAAAAAAATCGAATGCTCGGAACCCACCCTTGCCGGCAGGTGAAATTTTAAAAAAATTCTCATTTCGCTAAATAACAATAGAACTACTTTTTTCTTTTTTACATATTTTAGTGATGACGATATCCATCCGGGAAAAAATTTAAAACAAAATCGTATGCTCGGAACCCACCCTTGCCGGCCGGTGAAATTTTTGAAAATTTCTCATTTCGCTAAATAATGTTAGAACCACTTTTTTCTTTTTTTACATCTTTTAGTGATGACGAAATCCATCCGGGAAAAAATTATAAAAACAATCGTGGGCCCGGAACCCACCCTTTCAGGCCGGTGAAATGTTTGAAAATTTCTCATTTCGATAAATAACGTTAGAGCCACTTTTTTCTCTTTTACATCTTTTAGTGATGACGAAATCCATCCGGGAAAAAATTTAAAAAAAAATCGTATGCTCGGAACCCACCCTTGCCAGCCGGTGAAATTTGTGAATATCTCTCATTTCGCTAAATAACGTTAGAACCACTTTTTTCTTTTTTAGATCTTTTAGTGATGACGAAATCCATCCGAGAAAAAATTATAAAAACAATCGTGGGCTCGGAACCCACCCTTTCAGGCCGGTGAAATGTTTGAAAATTTCTCATTTCGATAAATAACGTTAGAACCACTTTTTTCTCTTTTACATCTTTTAGTGATGACGAAACCCATCCGGGAAAAAAGTTAAAAAACAATGGAATGCTCGGAACCCACCCTTTCAGGCCGGTGAAATTTTTGAAAATTTCTCATTTCGCTAAATGACGTTAGAACCACTTTTTTTTTTTACATCTTTTAGTGATGACAAAAACCATCCGGGAAAAAATATTTAAAAAAATCGTATGCTCGGAACCCACCCTTGCCGGCCAGTGAAATATTTGAAAATTTCTCATTTCGCTAAATAACGTTAGAACCACTTTTTGCTTTTTTACATCTTTTAGTGATGACGAAATCCATCCGGGAAAAAAAAGAAAAAAATCGCATGCTCGGAACCCACCCTTGCCAGCCGGTGAAATTTTTGAATATTTCTCATTTCGCTAAATAACGTTAGAACCACTTTTTTCTTTTTTAGATCTTTTAGTGATGACAAAATCCATCCGGGAAAAAATTTAAAAAAAAATCGTATGCTCGGAACCCACCCTTGCCAGCTGGTGAAATTTTTGAAAATTTGTCATTTCGATAAATACCGTTAGAACCACTTTTTTCTTTTTTACATCTTTTAGTGATGGCGAAATCCATCCGGGAAAAAATATAAAAAAAAATCGTATGCTCGGAACCCAACCTTGCCAGGCGGTGAAATATTTGAAAATTTCTCATTTCGCTAAATAACGTTAGAACCACTTTTTTCTTTTTTACATCTCTTAGTGATGACGAAAACCATCCGGGAAAAAAAGTTTAAAAAAAATCGAATGCTCGGAACCCACCCTTGTGAGCCGGTGAAATTTTTGAAAATTTCTCATGTCGCTAAATAACGTTAGAACTACTTCTTTCTTTTTTACATCTATTAGTGATGACGAAAACCATCCGGGAAAAGATAAAAAAAAAATCGGATGCTCGGAACCCACCCATGTCGGCCGGTGAAATTTTTGAAAATTTCTCATATCGCTAAATAACGTTAGAACCACTTTTTTCTTTTTTACATCTGTTAGTGATGACGAAAACCATCCGGGAAAAAAGTTAAATAAAAATCGAATACTCGGAAAGCACCCTTGCCGGCCGGTGAAATTTTTGAAAATGTTTCATTTCGCTAAATAACGTTAGAACCACTTTTTTCTTTTTTACATCTTTTAGTGATGACGAAATCCATCCGGGAAAAAATTTAAAAAAAAATCGTATGCTCGGAACCCAGCCTTTCAGGTGGGTGAAATTTTTGAAAAGTTCTCATTTCGCTAAATAACGTTAGAACCACTTTTTTCTTTTTTAAATCTTTTAGTGATGACGAAATCCATCCGGTAAAAAATTAAAGAAATATCGAATGCTCGGAACCCACCCTTTCAGGCCGCCGAAACGTTTGAAAATTTCTTATTTCGCTAAATAACGTTAGAACCACTTTTTTCTTTTTTACATCTTTTAAGGATGACGAAATCCATCCGGGAAAAAATTTAAAAAAAAATCGTATGCACGGAACCCACCCTTCCAGGAGGGTGAAATTTTCCAATATTTCTAATTTCGCCAAATAACGTTAGAACCACTTTTTTCTTTTTCACATCTTTTAGTGATGACGAAAACCATGCGGGAAAAAAGTTTTTAAAAAATCGTATGCTCGGAACGCACCCTTAGAGAAGGGTGACATTTTTGAATATTTCTCATTTCGCTAAATAACGTTAGAACCACTTTTTACTTTTTTACATCTTTTAGTGATGACGAAAACCATCCGGGAAAAAAGTTTAAAAAAAATCGAATGCTCGGAATCCACCCTTGCCGGCAGGTGAAATTTTAAAAAATTTCTCATTTCGCTAAATAACAATAGAACTACTTTTTTCTTTTTTACATATTTTAGTGATGACGAAATCCATCCGGGAAAAAATTTAAAACAAAATCGTATGCTCGGAACCCACCCTTGCCGGCCGGTGAAATGTTTGAAAATTTCTCATTTCGCTAAATAACGTTAGAACCACTTTTTTCTTTTTTACATCTTTTAGTGATGACGAAATCCATCCGGGAAAAAATTATAAAAACAATCGTGGGCCCGGAACCCACCCTTTCAGGCCGGTGAAATGTTTGAAAATTTCTCATTTCGATAAATAACGTTAGAGCCACTTTTTTCTCTTTTACATCTTTTAGTGGTGACGAAATCCATCCGGGAAAAAATTTAAAAAAAAATCGTATGCTCGGAACCCACCCTTGCCAGCCGGTGAAATTTGTGAATATCTCTCATTTCGCTAAATAACGTTAGAACCACTTTTTTCTTTTTTAGATCTTTTAGTGATGACGAAATCCATCCGAGAAAAAATTATAAAAACAATCGTGGGCTCGGAACCCACCCTTTCAAGCCGGTGAAATGTTTGAAAATTTCTCATTTCGATAAATAACGTTAGAACCACTTTTTTCTCTTTTAAATCTCTTAGTGATGTCGAAACCCATCCGGGAAAGAAGTTAAAAAAAATGGAATGCTCGGAACCCACCCTTTCAGGCCGGTGAAATGTTTGAAAATGGCTGATTTCGCTAAATAACGTTAGAACCACTTTTTTCTTTTTTACATCTTTTAGTGATGACGAAAACCATCCGGGAAAAAAGTTAAAAAACAATGGAATGCTCGGAACCCACCCTTTCAGGCCGCTGAAATTTTTGAAAATTTCTCATTTCGCTAAATAACGTTAGAACCATTTTTTTTTTTTACATCTTTTAGTGATGACAAAAACCATCCGGGAAAAAATATTTAAAAAAATCATATGCTCGGAACCCACCCTTGCCGGCCAGTGCAATATTTGAAAATTTCTCATTTCGCTAAATAACGTTAGAACCACTTTTTTCTTTTTTACATCTTTTAGTGATGACGAAATCCATCCGGGAAAAAATTAAAAAAAAAAATCGTATGCTCGGAACCCACCCTTGCCAGCCGTTTAAATTTTTGAATATTTCTCATTTCGAAAAATAACGTTAGAACAACTTTTTTCTTTTTTAGATCTTTTAGGGATGACAAAATCCATCCGGGAAAAAAATTAAAAAAAAAATCGTATGCTCGGAACCCACCCTTGCCAGCCGGTGAAATTTTTAAAAAAATCTCATTTCGATAAATACCGTTAGAACCACTTTTTTCTTTTTTACATCTTTTAGTGATGGCGAAATCCATCCGGGAAAAAATTAAAAAAAAAATCGTATTCTCGGAATCCACCCTTGCCAGGCGGTGAAATATTTGAAAATTTCTCATTTCGCTAAATAACGTTAGAACCACTTTTTTCTTTTTTACATCTCTTAGTGATGACGAAAACCATCCGGGAAAAAAAGTTAAAAAAAAATCGAATGCTCGGAACCCACCCTTGTCAGCCGGTGAAATTTTTGAAAATTTCTCATTTCGCTAAATAACGTTAGAACTACTTCTTTCTTTTTTACATCTATTAGTGATGACGAAATCCATCCGGGAAAAAATTAAAAAAAAAATCGGATGCTCGGAACCCACCCATGTCGGCCGGTGAAATTTTTGAAAATTTCTCATTTCGCTAAATAACGTTAGAACCACTTTATTCTTTTTTACATCTGTTAGTGATGACGAAAACCATCCGGGAAAAAAGTTAAATAAAAATCGAGTACTCGGAAAGCACCCTTGCCGGCCGGTGAAATTTTCGAAAATTTTTCATTTCGCTAAATAACGTTAGAACCACTTTTTTCTATTTAGATCTTTTAGTGATGACGAAATCCATCCGGGAAAAAATTTTCAAAAAAATCGTATGCTCGGAACCCAGCCTTTCAGGTGGGTGAAATTTTTGAAAAGTTCTCATTTCGCTAAATAACGTTAGAACCACTTTTCTCTTTTTTACATCTTTTAGTGATGACGAAATCCATCCGGTAAAAAATTAAAGAAAAACCGAATGCTCGGAACCCACCCTTTCAGGCCGGTGAAATGTTTGAAAATTTCTCATTTCGCTAAATAACGTTAGAACCACTATTTTCTTTTTTACATCTTTTAGTGATGACGAAAACCATCCGGGAAAAAAGTAAAAAAAAAATGGAATGCTGGGAACCCACCCTTTCAGGCCGGTGAAATGTTTGAAAATGTCTGATTTCGCTAAATAACGTTAGAACCACTTTTTTCTTTTTTACATCTTTTAGTGATGACGAAAACCATCCGGGAAAAAAGTTAAAAAACAATGGAATGCTCGGAACCCACGCTTTCAGGCCAATGAAATTTTTGAAAATTTCTCATTTCGCTAAATAACGTTAGAACCACGTTTTTCTTTTTTACATCTTTTAGTGATGACAAAAACCATCCGGGAAAAAATATTAAAAAAAATTGGATGCTCGGAACCCACCCTTGCCGGTCAGTGAAATATTTGAAAATTTCTCATTTCGCTAAATAACGTTAGAACCACTTTTTGCTTTTTTACATCTTTTAGTGATGACGAAATCCATCCGGGAAAAAATTAAAAAAAAAAATCGTATGCTCGGAACCCACCCTTGCCAGCCGGTGAAATTTTTGAATATTTCTCATTTCGCTAAATAACGTTAGAAACACTTTTTTCTTTTTTAGATCTTTTAGTGATGACAAAATCCATCCGGGAAAAAATTTAAAAAAAAATCGTATGCTCGGAACCCACCCTTGCCAGCTGGTGAAATTTTTGAAAATTTCTCATTTCGATAAATACCGTTAGAACCACTTTTTTCTTTTTTACATCTTTTAGTGATGACGAAAACCATACGGGAAAAAAAGTTTAAAAAAAATCGAATGCTCGGAACCCACCGTTGTGAGCCGGTGAAATTTTTGAAAATTTCTCATTTCGCTAAATAACGTTAGAACTACTTCTTTCTTTTTTACATCTATTAGTGATGACGAAAACCATCCGGGAAAAGATAAAAAAAAATCGGATGCTCGGAACCCACCCTTGCCGGCCGGTGAAATTTTTGAAAATTTTTCATTTCGCTAAATAACGTTAGAACCACTTTTTTTTTTTACATCTTTTAGTGATGACGAAATCCATCCGGGAATTTTTTTTTTTAAAAATCGTATGCTCGGAACCCAGCCTTTCAGGTGGGTGAAATTTTTGAAAAGTTCTCATTTCGCTAAATAACGTTAGAACCACTTTTTTCTTTTTTAAATCTTTTAGTGATGACGAAATCCATCCGGTAAAAAATCAAAGAAATATCGAATGCTCGGAACCCACTCTTTCAGGCCGCCGAAATTTTTGAAAATTTCTCATTTCGCTAAATAACGTTAAAACCACTTTTTTCTTTTTTACATCTTTTAGGGATGACGAAATCCATCCGGGAAAAAATTAAAAAAAAAATCGTATGCACGGAACCCACCCTTCCAGGAGGGTGAAATTTTCCAATATTTCTCATTTCGCCAAATAACGTTAGAACCACTTTTTTCTTTTTCACATCTTTTAGTGATGACGAAAACCATGCGGGAAAAAAGTTTTAAAAAAATCGTATGCTCGGAACGCATCCTTAGAGAAGGGTGACATTTTTGAATATTTCTCTTTTCGCTAAATAACGTAAGAACCACTTTTTACTTTTTTACATCTTTTAGTGATGACGAAAACTATCCGGGAAAAAAGTTAAAAAAAATCGAATGCTCGGACCCCACCCTTGCCGGCCGGTGAAATTTTTGAAAATTTCTCATTTCGCTAAATAACGTTAGAACCACTTTTTTATTTTTTACATCGTTTAGTGATGACGAAATCCATCCGGGAAAAAATTATAAAAACAATCGTGGGCTCGGAACCCACCCTTTCAGGCCGGTGAAATGTTTGAAAATTTCTCATTTCGATAAATAACGTTAGAACCACTTTTTTCTCTTTTACATCTTTTAGTGATGACGCAATCTATCCGGGAAAAAATTTAAAAAAAAATCGTATGCTCGGAACCCACCCTTGCCAGCCGGTGAAATTTGTGAATATCTCTCATTTCGCTAAATAACGTTAGAACCACTTTTTTCTTTTTTAGATCTTTTAGTGATGACGAAATCCATCCGAGAAAAAATTATAAAAACAATCGTGGGATCGGAACCCACACTTTCAGGCCGGTGAAATGTTTGAAAATTTCTCATTTCGATAAATAACGTTAGAACCACTTTTTTCTCTTTTACATCTTTTAGTGATGACGAAACCCATACGGGAAAGAAGTTTAAAAAAATGGAATGCTCGGAACCCACCCTTTCAGGCCGGTGAAATGTTTGAAAATGGCTGATTTCGCTAAATAACGTTAGAACCACTTTTTTCTTTTTTACATCTTTTAGTGATGACAAAAACCATCCGGGAAAAAATATTTAAAAAAAAATCGTATGCTCGGAACCCACCCTTGCCAGCTGGTGAAATTTTTGAAAATTTCTCATTTCGATAAATACCGTTAGAACCACTTTTTTCTTTTTTACATCTTTTAGTGATGGCGAAATCCATCCGGGAAAAAATATTTAAAAAAATCGTATGCTCGGAACCCACCCTTGCCAGGCGGTGAAATATTTGAAAATTTCTCATTTCGCTAAATAACGTTAGAACCACTTTTTTCTTTTTTACATCTCTTAGTGATGACGAAAACCATCCGGGAAAAAAAGTTTTAAAAAAATCGAATGCTCGGAACCCACCGTTGTGAGCCGGTGAAATTTTTGAAAATTTCTCATTTCGCTAAATAACGTTAGAATTACTTCTTTCTTTTTTACATCTATTAGTGATGACGAAAACCATCCGGGAAAAGATAAAAAAAAAATCGGATGCTCGGAACCCACCCATGTCGGCCGGTGAAATTTTTGAAAATTTCTCATTTCGCTAAATAACGTTAGAACCACTTTTTTCTTTTTTACATATGTTAGTGATGACGAAAACAATCCGGGAAAAAAGTTAAATAAAAATCGAATACTCGGAAAGCACCCTTGCCGGCCGGTGAAATTTTTGAAAATTTTTCATTTCGCTAAATAACGTTAGAACCACTTTTTTCTTTTTTACATCTTTTAGTGATGACGAAATCCATCCGGGAAATTTTTTTTTTTTAAATCGTATGCTCGGAACCCAGCCTTTCAGGTGGGTGAAATTTTTGAAAAGTTCTCATTTCGCTAAATAACGTTAGAACCACTTTTTTCTTTTTTAAATCTTTTAGTGATGACGAAATCCATCCGGTAAAAAATCAAAGAAATACCGAATGCTCCGAACCCACCCTTTCAGGCCGCCGAAAGTTTTGAAAATTTCTCATTTCGCTAAATAACGTTAGAACCACTTTTTTCTTTTTTACATCGTTTAGTGATGACGAAATCCATCCGGGAAAAAATTATAAAAACAATCGTGGGCACGGAACCCACCCTTTCAGGCCGGTGAAATGTTTGAAAATTTCTCATTTCGATAAATAACGTTAGAACCACTTTTTTCTTTTTTACATCTTTTAGTGATGACGAAATCCATCCGGGAAAAAAAAAAAAAATCGTATGCTCGGAATCCACCCTTTCAGGCCGGTGAAATTTTTGAAAATTTCTCATTTCGCTAAATAACGTTATAACCACTTTTTCCTTTTTTCGCATCTTTTAGTGATGACGAAATCCAACCGGTAAAAAGTTTTAAAAAAATCGTATGCTCTGAACCCACCCTTGCCAGGCGGTGAAAGTCTTGAAAATTTCTCATTTCACTAAATAACGTTAGAACCACTTTTTTCTTTTTTACATCTTTTAGTGATGACGAAATACATCCGGGAAAAAAGTTTTAAAAAAATCGAATGCTCGGAACCCACGCTTTCAGGCCGGTGAAATGTTTGAAAATTTCTCATTTTGCTAAATAAAGTGAGAACCACTTTTTTCTTTTTTAGATCTTTTAGTTCTGACGAAATCCATCCGGTAAAAAAGTTTTAAAAAAATCGAATGCTCGGAACCCACCCTTTCAGTCGGGTGAAATTTTTGAAAATTTCTCATTTCGTTAAATAACGTTAGAACCACTTTTTTCTTTTTTACATATTTTAGTGATGACGAAATCCATCCGGTAAAAAATTAACAAAAAATCGTATGCTCGAAACCCACCCTTGCCAGGCGGTGAAAGCTTTGAAAATGTCTCATTTCGCTAAATAACGTTAGAACCACTTTTTTCTTTCTTACATCTTTTAGTGATGCCGAAATCCATCCGGGAAAAAAGTTTTAAAAAAATCGAATACTCGGAACCGACCCTTTCAGGCCGGTGAAAGTTTTGAAAATTTCTTATTTCGCTAAATAACGTTAGAACCACTTTTTTCTTTTTTACCTTTTTTAGTGATGACCGAATCCATCCGGGAAAAAATTTAAAAAAAAATCGTATGCTCGGAACCCACACTTGCCAGACGGTGAAATTTTTGAAAATTTCTTATTTCGCTAAATAACGTTAGAACCACTTTTTTCTTTTTTACATCTTTTAGTGAGGACGAAATCCATCCGATAAAAAATTAAAAAAAAATCGTATGCTCGGAACCCACCTTTGCCAGCCGGTGAAATTTTTAAATATTTCTCATTTCGTTAAAAAACGTTAGAACAACTTTTTTCTTTTTTAGATCTTTTAGTGATGACGAAATCCATGCGGGAAAAAATTATTTAAAAAATCGTATGCTCGGAACCCACACTTTCAGGCCGGTGAAATTTTTGAAAATTTCTCATTTCGCTAAATAACGTTACAACCACTTTTTTCTCTTTTACATCTTTTAGTGATGACGAAATCCATCCGGGAAAAAATTTAAAAAAAAATCGAATGCTCGGAACCCACCCTTTCAGGCCGGTGAAATTTTTGAAAATTTCTCATTTCGCTAAATAACGTTAGAACCACTTTTTCCTTTCTTACATCTTTTAGTGATGACGAAATCCATCCGGGAAAGAAGTCTTAAAAAAATCGAATACTCGGAACCGACCCTTTCAGGCAGGTGAAATTTTTGAAAATTTCTCATTTCGCTAAATAACGTTACAACCACTTTTTTCTCTTTTACATCTTTTAGTGATGACGAAATCCATCCGGGAAAAAATTTAAAAAAAAATCGAATGCTCGGAACCCACCCTTTCAGGCCGGTGAAATTTTTGAAAATTTCTCATTTCGCTAAATAACGTTACAACCACTTTTTTCTTTTTTACATCTTTTAGTGATGACGAAATCCATCCGGTAAAAAATTTTTTAAAAATCGTATGCTCAGAACCCACCCTCGCCAGGCGGTGAAATTTTTGAAAATTTCTCATTTCGCTAAATAACGTTAGAATCACTTTTTTCTTTTTTACATCTTTTAGTGATGACGAAGTCCATCGGGTAAAAAAGTTTAAAAAAAATGGAATGCTCGGAACCCACCCTTTCAGGCCGGTGAAATTTTTGAAAATTTCGCATTTCGCTAAATAACGTTAGAACCACTTTGTTCTTTTTTACATCTTTTAGTGATGACGAAATCCATCCGGTAAAAAAATTAAAAAAAAACGTATGCTCAGAACCCACCGTCGCCAGGCGGTGAAATTTTTGAAAATTTCTCATTTCGCTAAATAACGTTAGAACCACTTTTTTCTTTTTTTCATCTTTTAGTGATGACAAGAACCATCCGGGAAAAAATATTTTGAAAAATCGTATGCTCGGAACCCACCCTTGCCGGCCAGTGAAATATTTGAAAATTTCTCATTTCGCTAAATAACGTTAGAACCACTTTTTTCTTTTTTACATCTTTTAGTGATGACGAAATCCATCCGGGAAAAAATTTAAAAAAAAAATCGTATGCTCGGAACCCACCCTTGCCAGCCGGTGAAATATTTGAATATTTCTCATTTCGCTAAATAACGTTAGAACAACTTTTTGCTTTTTTAGATCTTTTAGTGATGACAAAATCCATCCGGGAAAAATTTTAAAAAAAAATCGTATGCTCGGAACCCACCCTGGCCAGCCGGTGAAATTTTTGAAAATATCTCATTTCGATAAATACCGTTAGAACCACTTTTTTCTTTTTTACATCTTTTAGTGATGGCGAAATCCATCCGGGAAAATTTTTTAAAAAAAATCGTATGCTCGGAACCCACCCTTGCCAGGCGGTGAAATATTTGAAAATTTCTCATTTCGCTAAATAACGTTAGAACCACTTTTTTCTTTTTTACATCTTTTAGTGATGACGAAATCCATCCGGGAAAAAATTTAAAAAAAAATCGAATGCTCGGAACCCACCCTTTCAGGCCGGTGAAATTTTTGAAAATTTCTCATTTCGCTAAATAACGTTACAACCACTTTTTTCTTTTTTACATCTTTTAGTGATGACGAAATCCATCCGGTAAAAAAATTTTAAAAAATCGTATGCTCAGAACCCACCCTCGCCAGGCGGTGAAATTTTTGAAAATTTCTCATTTCGCTAAATAACGTTAGAATCACTTTTTTCTTTTTTACATCTTTTAGTGATGACGAAGTCCATCCGGTAAAAAAGTTTTAAAAAAATCGAATGCTCGGAACCCACCCTTTCAGGCCGGTGAAATTTTTGAAAATTTCGCATTTCGCTAAATAACGTTAGAACCACTTTGTTCTTTTTTACATCTTTTAGTGATGACGAAATCCATCCGGTAAAAAAATTTAAAAAAAACGTATGCTCAGAACCCACCGTCGCCAGGCGGTGAAATTTTTGAAAATTTCTCATTTCGCTAAATAACGTTAGAACCACTTTTTTCTTTTTTTCATCTTTTAGTGATGACAAAAACCATCCGGGAAAAAATATTTTAAAAAATCGTATGCTCGGAACCCACCCTTGCCGGCCAGTGAAATATTTGAAAATTTCTCATTTCGCTAAATAACGTTAGAACCACTTTTTTCTTTTTTACATCTTTTAGTGATGACGAAATCCATCCGGGAAAAAATTTAAAAAAAAAATCGTATGCTCGGAACCCACCCTTGCCAGCCGGTGAAATATTTGAAAATTTCTCATTTCGCTAAATAACGTTAGAACAACTTTTTTCTTTTTTAGATCTTTTAGTGATGACAAAATCCATCCGGGAAAAATTTTAAAAAAAAATCGTATGCTCGGAACCCACCCTGGCCAGCCGGTGAAATTTTTGAAAATATCTCATTTCGATAAATACCGTTAGAACCACTTTTTTCTTTTTTACATCTTTTAGTGATGGCGAAATCCATCCGGGAAAATTTTTAAAAAAAAATCGTATGCTCGGAACCCACCCTTGCCAGGCGGTGAAATATTTGAAAATTTCTCATTTCGCTAAATAACGTTAGAACCACTTTTTTCTTTTTTACATCTCTTAGTGATGACGAAAACCATCCGGGAAAAAAAGTTTAAAAAAAATCGAATGCTCGGAACCCACCCTTGTCAGCCGGTGAAATTTTTGAAAATTTCTCATTTCGCTAAATAACGTTAGAACTACTTCTTTCTTTTTTACATCTATTAGTGATGACGAAATCCATCCGGGAAAAAATTTAAAAAAAAATCGGATGCTCGGAACCCACCCATGTCGGCCGGTGAAATTTTTGAAAATTTCTCATTTCGCTAAATAACGTTAGAACCACTTCATTCTTTTTTACATCTGTTAGTGATGACGAAAACCATCCGGGAAAAAAGTTAAATAAAAATCGAATACTCGGAAAGCACCCTTGCCGGCCGGTGAAATTTTTGAAAATTTTTCATTTCGCTAAATAACGTTAGAACCACTTTTTTCTATTTACATCTTTTAGTGATGACGAAATCCATCCGGGAAAAAATTTAAAAAAAAATCGTATGCTCGGAACCCACCCTTTCAGGTGGGTGAAATTTTTAAAAAGTTCTCATTTCGCTAAATAACGTTAGAACCACTTTTTTCTTTTTTACATCTTTTAGTGATGACGAAATCCATCCGGTAAAAAATGAAAGAAAAACCGAATGCTCGGAACCCACCCTTTCAGGCCGGTGAAATGTTTGAAAATTTCTCATTTCGCTAAATAACGTTAGAACCACTTTTTTCTTTTTTACATCTTTTAGTGATGACGAAAACCATCCGGGAAAAAAGTTAAAAAAAAATGGAATGCTCGGAACCCACCCTCTCAGGCCGGTGAAATGTTTGAAAATTTCTCATCTCGCTAAATAACGTTAGAACGACTTTTTTCTTTTTTACATCTTTTAGTGATGATGAAAACACTCCGGGAAAAAAGTTAAAAAACAATCGAATGCTCAGAACCCACCCTTTCAGGCCGGTGAAATTTTTGTAAATTTCTCATTTCGCTAAATAACGTTAGAACCACTTGTTTCGTTTTTACTTCTTTTAGTGATGACCGAATCCATCCGGGAAAAAATTTAAAAAAAAATCGTATGCTCGGAACCCACACTTGCCAGACGGTGAAATTTTTGAAAATTTCTCGTTTCGCTAAATAACGTTAGAACAACTTTTTTCTTTTTTACATCTTTTAGTGATGACGAAATCCATCCGGGAAAAAATTATAAAAAAAATCGTATGCTCGGAACCGACACTTTCAGGCCAGTGAAATTTTTGAAAATTTCTCATTTCGCTAAATAACGTTAGAACCGCTTTTTTCTTTTTTACATCTTTTCGTGATGACGAAATCCATGCGGTAAAAAACTAAAAAAAAATCGTATGCTCGGAACCCACCCTTGCCAGGCGGTGAAAGCTTTGAAAATTTCTCATTTCGCTAAATAACGTTAGAACCACTTTTTTCTTTGTTACATCTTTTAGTGATGATGAAATCCATCCGGGAAAGAAGTTTTAAAAAAATCGAATACTCGGAACCGACCCTTTCAGGCCGGTGAAATTTTTGAAAATTTCTCATTTCGCTAAATAACGTTATAACCACTTTTTTCTTTTTTACATCTTTTAGTGATGACCGAATCCATCCGGGAAAAAATTTAAAAAAAAATCGTATGCTCGGAACCCACACTTGCCAGACGGTGAAATTTTTGAAAATTTCTCATTTCGCTAAATAACGTTAGAACCACTTTTTTCTTTTTTACATCTTTTAGTGATGACGAAATCCATCCGGTGAAAAATTAAATAAAAAATCGAATGCTCGGAACCCACCCTTTCGGGCCGGTGAAAGTTTTGAAAATTTCTCATTTTACTAAATAACGTTAGAACCACTTTTTTCTTTTTTACATCTTTTAGTGATGACGAAATCCATCCGGTAAAAAATTTAAAAAAAAATCGTATGCTCGGAACCCACCCTTTCAGGCCGGTGAAATTTTTGAAAATTTCTCATTTCACTAAATAACGTTAGAACCACTTTTTTCTTTTTTACATCTTTTAGTGATGACGAAATCCATCCGGTAAAAAATTTAAAAAAAAATCGTATGCTCGGAACCCACCCTTTCAGGCCGGTGAAATTTTAGAAAATTTCTCATTTCGCTAAATAACGTTAGAACTACTTCTTTCTTTTTTACATCTATTAGTGATGACGAAAACCATCCGGGAAAAGATAAAAAAAAAAATCGGATGCTCGGAAGCCACCCATGTCGGCCGGTGAAATTTTTGAAAATTTCTCATTTCGCTAAATAACGTTAGAACCACTTTTTTCTTTTTTACATCTGTTAGTGATGACGAAAACCATCCAGGAAAAAAGTTAAATAAAAATCGAATACTCGGAAAGCACCCTTGCCGGCCGGTGAAATTTTTGAAAATTTTTCATTTCGCTAAATAACGTTAGAACCACTTTTTTCTTTTTTACATCTTTTAGTGATGACGAAATCCATCCGGGAAAAAATTTAAAAAAAAATCGTATGCTCGGAACCCAGCCTTTCAGGTGGGTGAAATTTTTGAAAAGTTCTCATTTCGCTAAATAACGTTAGAAACACTTTTTTCTTTTTTAAATCTTTCAGTCATGACGAAATCCATCCGGTAAAAAATTAAAGAAAAATCGAATGCTCGGAACCCACCCTTTCAGGCCGCCGAAATATTTGAAAATTTCTTATTTCGCTAAATAACGTTAGAACCACTTTTTTCTTTTTTACATCTTTTAGGGATGACGAAATCCATCCGAGAAAAATTTTTAAAAAAAATCGTATGCACGGAACCCACCCTTCCAGGAGGGTGAAATTTTCCAATATTTCTCATTTCGCCAAATAACGTTAGAACCACTTTTTTCTTTTTCACATCTTTTAGTGATGACGAAAACCATGCGGGAAAAAAGTTTTTAAAAAATCGTATGCTCGGAACGCACCCTTAGAGAAGGGTGACATTTTTGAATATTTCTCATTTCGCTAAATAACGTTAGAACCACTTTTTACTTTTTTACATGTTTTAGTGATGACGAAAACCATCCGGGAAAAAAGTTAAAAAAAATCGAATGCTCGGAACCCACCCTTGCCGGCAGGTGAAATTTTAAAAAAATTCTCATTTCGCTAAATAACAATAGAACTACTTTTTTCTTTTTTACATATTTTAGTGATGACGATATCCATCCGGGGAAAAATTTAAAACAAAATCGTATGCTCGGAACCCACCCTTGCCGGCCGGTGAAATTTTTGAAAATTTCTCATTTCGCTAAATAATGTTAGAACCACTTTTTTCTTTTTTTACATCTTTTAGTGATGACGAAATCCATCCGGGAAAACATTATAAAAACAATCGTGGGCTCGGAACCCACCCTTTCAGGCCGGTGAACTGTTTGAAAATTTCTCATTTCGATAAATAACGTTAGAACCACTTTTTTCTCTTTTACATCTTTTAGTGATGACGAAATCCATCCGGGAAAAAATTTAAAAAAAAATCGTATGCTCGGAACCCACCCTTGCCAGCCGGTGAAATTTGTGAATATCTCTCATTTCGCTAAATAACGTTAGAACCACTTTTTTCTTTTTTAGATCTGTTAGTGATGACGAAATCCATCCGAGAAAAAATTATAAAAACAATCGTGGGCTCGGAACCCACCCTTTCAGGCCGGTGAAATGTTTGAAAATTTCTCATTTCGATAAATAACGTTAGAACCACTTTTTTCTCTTTTACATCTTTTAGTGATGATGAAACCAATCCGGGAAAAAAGTTAAAAAACAATGGAATGCTCGGAACCCACCCTTTCAGGCCGGTGAAATTTTTGAAAATTTCTCATTTCGCTAAATAACGTTAGAACCACTTTTTTTTTTTTACATATTTTAGTGATGACAAAAACCATCCGGGAAAAAATATTTAAAAAAATCGTATGCTCGGAACCCACCCTTGCCGGCCAGTGAAATATTTGAAAATTTCTCATTTCGCTAAATAACGTTAGAACCACTTTTTGCTTTTTTACATCTTTTAGTGATGACGAAATCCATCCGGGAAAAAAAAAAAAAAAAATCGTATGCTCGGAACCCACCCTTGCCAGCCGGTGAAATTTTTGAATATTTCTCATTTCGCTAAATAACGTTAGAACCACTTTTTTCTTTTTTAGATCTTTTAGTGATGACAAAATCCATCCGGGAAAAAATTTAAAAAAAAATCGTATGCTCGGAACCCACCCTTGCCAGCTGGTGAAATGTTTGAAAATTTGTCATTTCGATAAATACCGTTAGAACCACTTTTTTCTTTTTTACATCTTTTAGTGATGGCGAAATCCATCCGGGAAAAAATATAAAAAAAAATCGTATGCTCGGAACCCAACCTTGCCAGGCGGTGAAATATTTGAAAATTTCTCATTTCGCTAAATAACGTTAGAACCACTTTTTTCTTTTTTACATCTCTTAGTGATGACGAAAACCATCCGGGAAAAAAAGTTTAAAAAAAATCGAATGCTCGGAACCCACCCTTGTGAGCAGGTGAAATTTTTGAAAATTTCTCATGTTGCTAAATAACGTTAGAACTACTTCTTTCTTTTTTACATCTATTAGTGATGACGAAAACCATCCGGGAAAAGATAAAAAAAAAATGGGATGCTCGGAACCCACCCATGTCGGCCGGTGAAATTTTTGAAAATTTCTTATATCGCTAAATAACGTTAGAACCACTTTTTTCTTTTTTACATCTGTTAGTGATGACGAAAACCATCCGGGAAAAAAGTTAAATAAAAATCGAATACTCGGAAAGCACCCTTGCCGGCCGGTGAAATTTTTGAAAATGTTTCATTTCGCTAAATAACGTTAGAACCACTTTTTTCTTTTTTACATCTTTTAGTGATGACGAAATCCATCCGGGAAAAAATTTAAAAAAAAATCGTATGCTCGGAACCCAGCCTTTCAGGTGGGTGAAATTTTTGAAAAGTTCTCATTTCGCTAAATAACGTTAGAAACACTTTTTTCTTTTTTAAATCTTTTAGTGATGACGAAATCCATCCGGTAAAAAATTAAAGAAATATCGAATGCTCGGAACCCACCCTTTCAGGCCGCCGAAACGTTTGAAAATTTCTCATTTCGCTAAATAACGTTAGAACCACTTTTTTCTTTTTTACATCTTTTAGGGATGACGAAATCCATCCGGGAAAAAATTTAAAAAAAAATCGTATGCACGGAACCCACCCTTCCAGGAGGGTGAAATTTTCCAATATTTCTCATTTCGCCAAATGACGTTAGAACCACTTTTTTCTTTTTCACATCTTTTAGTGATGACGAAAACCATGCGGGAAAAAAGTTTTTAAAAAATCGTATGCTCGGAACGCACCCTTAGAGAAGGGTGACATTTTTGAATATTTCTCATTTCGCTAAATAACGTTAGAACCACTTTTTACTTTTTTACATCTTTTAGTGATGACGAAAACCATCCGGGAAAAAAGTTAAAAAAAAATCGAATGCTCGGAATCCACCCTTGCCGGCAGGTGAAATTTTAAAAAATTTCTCATTTCGCTAAATAACAATAGAACTACTTTTTTCTTTTTTACATATTTTAGTGATGACGAAATCCATCCGGGAAAAAATTTAAAACAAAATCGTATGCTCGGAACCCACCCTTGCCGGCCGGTGAAATGTTTGAAAATTTCTCATTTCGCTAAATAACGTTAGAACCACTTTTTTCTTTTTTACATCTTTTAGTGATGACGAAATCCATCCGGGAAAAAATTATAAAAACAATCGTGGGCTCGGAACCCACCCTTTCAGGCCGGTGAAATGTTTGAAAATTTCTCATTTCGATAAATAACGTTAGAGCCACTTTTTTCTCTTTTACATCTTTTAGTGATGACGAAATCCATCCGGGAAAAAATTTAAAAAAAAATCGTATGCTCGGAACCCACCCTTGCCAGCCGGTGAAATTTGTGAATATCTCTCATTTCGCTAAATAACGTTAGAACCACTTTTTTCTTTTTTAGATCTTTTAGTGATGACGAAATCCATCCGAGAAAAAATTATAAAAACAATCGTGGGCTCGGAACCCACCCTTTCAAGCCGGTGAAATGTTTGAAAATTTCTCATTTCGATAAATAACGTTAGAACCACTTTTTTCTCTTTTAAATCTCTTAGTGATGACGAAACCCATCCGGGAAAGAAGTTAAAAAAAATGGAATGCTCGGAACCCACCCTTTCAGGCCGGTGAAATGTTTGAAAATGGCTGATTTCGCTAAATAACGTTAGAACCACTTTTTTCTTTTTTACATCTTTTAGTGATGACGAAAACCATCCGGGAAAAAAGTTAAAAAACAATGGAATGCTCGGAACCCACCCTTTCAGGCCGGTGAAATTTTTGAAAATTTCTCATTTCGCTAAATAACGTTAGAACCACTTTTTTTTTTTTACATCTTTTAGTGATGACAAAAACCATCCGGGAAAAAATATTTAAAAAAATCATATGCTCGGAACCCACCCTTGCCGGCCAGTGCAATATTTGAAAATTTCTCATTTCGCTAAATAACGTTAGAACCACTTTTTTCTTTTTTACATCTTTTAGTGATGACGAAATCCATCCGGGAAAAAATTTAAAAAAAAAATCGTATGCTCGGAACCCACCCTGGCCAGCCGGTCAAATTTTTGAATATTTCTCATTTCGCTAAATAACGTTAGAACAACTTTTTTCTTTTTTAGATCTTTTAGGGATGACAAAATCCATCCGGGAAAAAAATTAAAAAAAAAATCGTATGCTCGGAACCCACCCTTGCCAGACGGTGAAATTTTTAAAAAAATCTCATTTCGATAAATACCGTTAGAACCACTTTTTTCTGTTTTACATCTTTTAGTGATGGCGAAATCCATCCGGGAAAAAATTTAAAAAAAAATCGTATGCTCGGAATCCACCCTTGCCAGGCGGTGAAATATTTGAAAATTTCTCATTTCGCTAAATAACGTTAGAACCACTTTTTTCTTTTTTACATCTCTTAGTGATGACGAAAACCATCCGGGAAAAAAAGTTAAAAAAAAATCGAATGCTCGGAACCCACCCTTGTCAGCCGGTGAAATTTTTGAAAATTTCTCATTTCGCTAAATAACGTTAGAACTACTTCTTTCTTTTTTACATCTATTAGTGATGACGAAATCCATCCGGGAAAAAATTAAAAAAAAATCGGATGCTCGGAACCCACCCATGTCGGCCGCTGAAATTTTTGAAAATTTCTCATTTCGCTAAATAACGTTAGAACCACTTTATTCTTTTTTACATCTGTTAGTGATGACGAAAACCATCCGGGAAAAAAGTTAAATAAAAATCGAATACTCGGAAAGCACCCTTGCCGGCCGGTGAAATTTTCGAAAAATTTTCATTTCGCTAAATAACGTTAGAACCACTTTTTTCTATTTACATCTTTTAGTGATGACGAAATCCATCCGGGAAAAAATTTAAAAAAAAATCGTATGCTCGGAACCCAGCCTTTCAGGTGGGTGAAATTTTTGAAAAGTTCTCATTTCGCTAAATAACGTTAGAACCACTTTTTTCTTTTTTACATCTTTTAGTGATGACGAAATCCATCCGGTAAAAAATTAAAGAAAAACCGAATGCTCGGAGCCCACCCTTTCAGGCCGGTGAAATGTTTGAAAATTTCTCATTTCGCTAAATAACGTTAGAACCACTTTTTTCTTTTTTACATCTTTTAGTGATGACGAAAACCATCCGGGAAAAAAGTAAAAAAAAAATGGAATGCTGGGAACCCACCCTTTCAGGCCGGTGAAATGTTTGAAAATTTCTCATCTCGCTAAATAACGTTAGAACGACTTTTTTCTTTTTTACATCTTTTAGTGATGATGAAAACCATCCGGGAAAAAAGTTAAAAAACAATCGAATGCTCAGAACCCACCCTTTCAGGCCGGTGAAATTTTTGTAAATTTCTCATTTCGCTAAATAACGTTAGAACCACTTGTTTCGTTTTTACATCTTTTAGTGATGACGAAATCCATCCGGTAAAAAAGTTTTAGAAAAATCGAATGCTCGGAACCCACCCTTTCCGGCCGGTGAAATTTTTGAGAATTTCTCATTTCGCTAAATGACGTTAGAACCACTTTTTTCTTTTTCACATCTGTAGTGATGACGAAATCCATCCGGGAAAAAATTTAAAAAAAAATCGTATGCTCGGAACCCACCCTTTCAGGCCGGTGAAATTTTTGAAAATTTCTCATTTCTCTAAATAACGTTAGAACCACTTTTTTCTTTTTTACATCTTTTAGTAATGACGAAATCCATTCGGGAAAAAAAAAAAAAAAACGACTGCTCGGAACCCACTCTTTCAGGCCGGTGAAATTTTTGAAAATTTCTCATTTCGCTAAATAACGTTAGAACGACTTTTTTCTTTTTTACATCTTTTAGTGATGACGAAATCCATCCGGTAAAAAATTTAAAAAAAATCGTATGCTCGGAACCCACCCTTGCCAGCCGGTGAAATTTTTGAATATTTGTCGTTTCGCTAAATAACGTTAGAACCACTTTTTTCTATTTACATCTTTTAGTGATGACGAAATCCATCCGGGAAAAAATTTAAAAAAAAATCGTATGCTCGGAACCCAGCCTTTCAGGTGGGTGAAATTTTTGAAAAGTTCTCATTTCGCTAAATAACGTTAGAACCACTTATTTCTTTTTTACATCTTTTAGTGATGACGAAATCCCTCCGGTAAAAAATGAAAGAAAAACCGAATGCTCGGAACCCACCCTTTCAGGCCGGTGAAATGTTTGAAAATTTCTCATTTCGCTAAATAACGTTAGAACCACTTTTTTCTTTTTTACATCTTTTAGTGATGACGAAAACCATCCGGGAAAAAAGTTTAAAAAAAATGGAATGCTCGGAACCCACCCTTTCAGGCCGGTGAAATGTTTGAAAATTTCTCATCTCGCTAAATAACGTTAGAACGACTTTTTTCTTTTTTACATCTTTTAGTGATGATGAAAACCATCCGGGAAAAAAGTTAAAAAACAATCGAATGCTCAGAACCCACCCTTTCAGGCCGGTGAAATTTTTGTAAATTTCTCATTTCGCTAAATAACGTTAGAACCACTTCATTCTTTTTTACATCTGTTAGTGATGACGAAAACCATCCGGGAAAAAAGTTAAATAAAAATCGAATACTCGGAAAGCACCCTTGCCGGCCGGTGAAATTTTTGAAAATTTTTCATTTCGCTAAATAACGTTAGAACCACTTTTTTCTATTTACATCTTTTAGTGATGACGAAATCCATCCGGGAAAAAATTTAAAAAAAAATCGTATGCTCGGAACCCAGCCTTTCAGGTGGGTGAAATTTTTGAAAAGTTCTCATTTTGCTAAATAACGTTAGAACCACTTTTTTCTTTTTTACATCTTTTAGTGATGGCGAAATCCATCCGGTAAAAAATTAAAGAAAAACCGAATGCTCGGAACCCACCCTTTCAGGCCGGTGAAATGTTTGAAAATTTCTTATTTCGCTAAATAACGTTTGAACCACTTTTTTCTTTTTTACATCTTTTAGTGATAACGAAAACCATCCGGGAAAAAAGTAAAAAAAAAATGGAATGCTGGGAACCCACCCTTTCAGGCCGGTGAAATGTTTGAAAATTTCTCATCTCGCTAAATAACGTTAGAACGACTTTTTTCTTTTTTACATCTTTTAGTGATGATGAAAACCATCCGGGAAAAAAGTTAAAAAACAATCGAATGCTCAGAACCCACCCTTTCAGGCCGATGAAATATTTGTAAATTTCTCATTTCGCTAAATAACGTTAGAACCACTTGTTTCGTTTTTACATCTTTTAGTGATGACGAAATCCATCCGGTAAAAAAGTTTTAGAAAAATCGAATGCTCGGAACCCACCCTTTCCGGCCGGCGAAATTTTTGAGAATTTCTCATTTCGCTAAATGACGTTAGAACCACTTTTTTCTTTTTCACATCTGTAGTGATGACGAAATCCATGCGGGAAAAAGTTTAAAAAAAAATCGTATGCTCGGAACCCACCCTTTCAGGCCGGTGAAATTTTTGAAAATTTCTCATTTCGCTAAATAACGTTAGAACGACTTTTTTCTTTTTTACATCTTTTAGTGATGACGAAATCCATCCGGTAAAAAATTAAAAAAAAATCGTACGCTCGGAACCGACACTTTCAGGCCAGTGACATTTTTGAAACTTTCTCATTTCGCTAAATAACGTTAGAACCACTTTTTTCTTTTTTACATCTTTTAGTGATGACGAAATCCATTTGGGAAAAAAGTTAAAAAAAAAACGAATGCTCGGAACCCACTCTTTCAGGCCGGTGAAATTTTTGAAAATTTCTCATTTCGCTAAATAACGTTAAAACCCCATTTTTCGTTTTTACATCTTTTAATGATGACGAAATGCATCCGGGGAAAAATTTAAAAAAAAATCGTATGCTCGGAACCCACCCTTTCAGGCCGGTGAAATATTTGAAAATTTCTCATTTCGCTAAATAACGTTAGAACGACTTTTTTCTTTTTTACATCTTTTAGTGATGACGAAATCCATCCGGTAAAAAATTTAAAAAAAATCGTATGCTCGGAACCCACCCTTGCCAGCCGGTGAAATTTTTGAATATTTCTCGTTTCGCTAAATAACGTTAGAACAACTTTTTTCTTTTTTACATCTTTTAGTGATGACGAAATCCATCCGCGAAAAAATTATAAAAAAAATCGTATGCTCGGAACCGACACTTTCAGGCCAGTGAAATTTTTGAAACTTTCTCATTTCGCTAAATAACGTTAGAACCACTTTTTTCTTTTTTACATCTTTTAGTGATGACGAAATCCATGCGGTAAAAAACTAAAAAAAAATCGTATGCTCGGAACCCACCCTTGCCAGGCGGTGAAAGCTTTGAAAATTTGTCATTTCGCTAAATAACGTTAGAACCACTTTTTGCTTTGTTACATCTTTTAGTGATGATGAAATCCATCCGGGAAAGAAGTTTTAAAAAAATCGAATACTCGGAACCGACCCTTTCAGGCCGGTGAAATTTTGGAAAATTTCTCATTTCGCTAAATAACGTTATAACCACTTTTTTCTTTTTTACATCTTTTAGTGATGACCGAATCCATCCGGGAAAAAATTTTAAAAAAAATCGTATGCTCGGAACACACACTTGCCAGACGGTGAAATTTTTGAAAATTTCTCATTTCGCTAAATAACGTTAGAACCACTTTTTTCTTTTTTACATCTTTTAGTGATGACGAAATCCATGCGGTAAAAAATTAAATAAAAAATCGAATCCTCGGAACCCACCCTTTCAGGCCGGTGAAACTTTTGAAAATTTCTTATTTTACTAAATAACGTTAGAACCACTTTTTTCTTTTTTAGATCTTTTAGTGATGACGAAATCCATTCGGTAAAAAATTTAAAAAAAAATCGTATGCTCGGAACCCACCCTTTCCGGCCGGTGAAATTTTTGAAAATTTCTCATTTCACTAAATAACGTTAGAACCACTTTTTTCTTTTTTACATCTTTTAGTGATGACGAAATCCATCCGGTAAAAAATTTAAAAAAAAATCGTATGCTCGGAACCCACCCTTTCAGGCCGGTGAAATTTTTGAAAATTTCTCATTTCGCTAAATAACGTTAGAACCACTTTTTTCCTTTTTACATCTTTTAGTGATGACGAAATCCATCCGGTATAAAATTTAAAAAAAAATCGTATGCTCGGAACCCACCCTTGCCAGGCGGTGAAATGTTTGAAAATTTCTCATTTCGCTAAATAAAGTTAGAACCACTTTTTTCTTTTTTACATCTTTTAGTGATGACGAAATCCATCCGGGAAAAAAGTTTTTAAAAAATCGAATGCTCGGAACCCACCCTTTCAGGCCGGTGAAATTTTTGAAAATTTCTCATTTCGCTAAATAACGTTAGAACCACTTTTTTGTTTTTTACATCTTTTAGTGATGACGAAAACCATCAGGGAAAAAAGTTACAAAAAATCGGATGCTCGGAACCCACCCTTGCCGGCCGGTGAAATTTTTTAAAATGTCTCATTTCGCTAAATAACGTTAGAACCACTTTTTTCTTTCTTACATCTTTTAGTAATGACGAAATCCATCCGGGAAAAAAATTAAAAAACAATTGTATGCTCGGAACCCACCCTTGCCAGGCGGTGGAATTTTTGAATATTTCTCATTTCGCTAAATAACGTTAGAACCACTTTTTTCTTTTTTAAATCTCTTACTGATGACGAAGACCATCCGGCAAAAAAGTTTAAAAAAATCGAATGCTCGGAACCCACCCTAGCCGGCCGGTGAAATTTTTGAAAATTTCTCATTTCGCTAAATAACGTTAGAACCACTTTTTTATTTCTGACATCTTTTAGTGATGACGAAAACGGTCCGGGAAAAAAGTATTAAAAAAATCGAATGCTCGGAACGCACCCTTTCAGGAGGGTGAAATTTTTGAAAATTTTTCATTTCGCTAAATAACGATAGAAACACTTTTTTCTTATTTACATCTTTTAGTGATGAGGAAATCCATCCGGGAAAAATTAAAAAAAAAATCGAATGCTCGGAACCCACCCTTTCAGGCCGGTGAAATATTTGAAAATTTCTCATTTCGCTAAATAACGTTAGAACCACTTTTTTCTTTTTTACATCTTTTAGTGATGACGAAATCCATCCGGGAAAAAAAAAAAAAATCGTATGCTCGGAATCCACCCTTTCAGGCCGGTGAAATTTTTGAAAATTTCTCATTTCGCTAAATAACGTTATAACCACTTTTTCCTTTTTTCGCATCTTTTAGTGATGACGAAATCCAACCGGTAAAAAGTTTTAAAAAAATCGTATGCTCTGAACCCACCTTTTCAGTCGGGTGAAATTTTTGAAAATTTCTCATTTCGTTAAATAACGTTAGAACCACTTTTTTCTTTTTTACATCTTTTAGTGATGACGAAATCCATCCGGTAAAAAATTAACAAAAAATCGTATGCTCGAAACCCACGTTTGCCAGGCGGTGAAAGCTTTGAAAATGTCTCATTTCGCTAAATAACGTTAGAACCACTTTTTTCTTTCTTACATCTTTTAGTGATGCCGAAATCCATCCGGGAAAAAAGTTTTAAAAAAATCGAATACTCGGAACCGACCCTTTCAGGCCGGTGAAATTTTTGAAAATTTCTCATTTCGCTAAATAACGTTAGAACCACTTTTTTCTTTTTTACCTTTTTTAGTGATGACCGAATCCATCCGGGAAAAAATTTAAAAAAAAATCGTATGCTCGGAACCCACACTTGCCAGACGGTGAAATTTTTGAAAATGTCTCATTTCGCTAAATAACGTTAGAACCAGTTTTTTCTTTTTTACATCTTTTAGTGAGGACGAAATCCATCCGATAAAAAGTTTAAAAAAAATCGTATGCTCGGAACCCACCTTTGCCAGCCGGTGAAATTTTTAAATATTTCTCATTTCGCTAAATAACGTTAGAACAACTTTTTTCTTTTTTAGATCTTTTAGTGATGACGAAATCCATCCGGGAAAAAATTATTTAAAAAATCGTATGCTCGGAACCCACACTTTCAGGCCGGTGAAAGATTTGAAACTTTCTCATTTCGCTAAATAACGTTAGAACCACTTTTTCCTTTCTTACATATTTTAGTGATGACGAAATCCATCCGGGAAAGAAGTTTTAAAAAAATCGAATACTCGGAACCGACCCTTTCAGGCCGGTGAAATTTTTGAAAATTTCTCATTTCGCTAAATAACGTTACAACCACTTTTTTCTCTTTTACATCTTTTAGTGATGACGAAATCCATCCGGGAAAAAATTTAAAAAAAAATCGAATGCTCGGAACCCACCCTTTCAGGCCGGTGAAATTTTTGAAAATTTCTCATTTCGCTAAATAACGTTACAACCACTTTGTTCTTTTTTACATCTTTTAGTGATGACGAAAACCATCCGGTAAAAAAATTAAAAAAAAACGTATGCTCAGAACCCACCCTCGCCAGGCGGTGAAATTTTTGAAAATTTCTCATTTCGCTAAATAACGTTAGAACCACTTTTTTCTTTTTTTCATCTTTTAGTGATGACAAAAACCATCCGGGAAAAAATATTTTAAAAAATCGTATGCTCGGAACCCACCCTTGCCGGCCAGTGAAATATTTGAAAATTTCTCATTTCGCTAAATAACGTTAGAACCACTTTTTTCTTTTTTACATCTTTTAGTGATGACGAAATCCATCCGGGAAAAAATTTTAAAAAAAATCGTATGCTCGGAACCCACCCTTGCCAGCCGGTGAAATTTTTGAATATTTCTCATTTCGCTAAATAACGTTAGAACAACTTTTTTCTTTTTTAGATCTTTTAGTGATGACAAAATCCATCCGGGAAAAAATTTAAAAAAAAATCGTATGCTCGGAACCCACCCTTGCCAGCCGGTGAAATTTTTGAAAATATCTCATTTCGATAAATACCGTTAGAACCACTTTTTTCTTTTTTACATCTTTTAGTGATGGCGAAATCCATCCGGGAATAATTTTAAAAAAAAATCGTATGCTCGGAACCCACCCTTGCCAGGCGGTGAAATATTTGAAAATTTCTCATTTCGCTAAATAACGTTAGAACCACTTTTTTCTTTTTTACATCTCTTAGTGATGACGAAAACCATCCGGGAAAAAAAGTTAAAAAAAAATCGAATGCTCGGAACCCACCCTTGTCAGCCGGTGAAATTTTTGAAAATTTCTCATTTCGCTAAATAACGTTAGAACTACTTCTTTCTTTTTTACATTTATTAGTGATGACGAAATCCATCCGGGAAAAAATTTAAAAAAAAATCGTATGCTCGGAACCCAGCCTTTCAGGTGGGTGAAATTTTTGAAAAGTTCTCATTTCGCTAAATAACGTTAGAACCACTTTTTTCTTTTTTACATCTTTTAGTGATGACGAAAACCATCCGGGAAAAAAGTACAAAAAAATGGAATGCTCGGAACCCACCCTTTCAGGCCGGTGAAATGTTTGAAAATTTCTCATCTCGCTAAATAACGTTAGAACGACTTTTTCTTTTTTAACATCTTTTAGTGATGATGAAAACCATCCGGGAAAAAAGTTAAAAAACAATCGAATGCTCAGAACCCACCCTTTCAGGCCGGTGAAATTTTTGTAAATTTCTCATTTCGCTAAATAACGTTAGAACCACTTGTTTCGTTTTTAGATCTTTTAGTGATGACGAAATCCATCCGGTAAAAAAGTTTTAGAAAAATCGAATGCTCGGAACCCACCCTTTCAGGCCGGTGAAATTTTTGAGAATTTCTCATATCGCTAAATAACGTTAGAACCACTTTTTTCTTTTTCACATCTGTAGTGATGACGAAATCCATCCGGGAAAAAATTTAAAAAAAAATCGTATGCTCGGAACCCACCCTTTCAGGCCGGTGAAATTTTTGAAAATTTCTCATTTCGCTAAATAACGTTCGACCCACTTTTTTCTTTTTTACATCTTTTAGTGATGACGAAATCCATTCGGGAAAAAAGTTAAAAAAAAAACGAATGCTCGGAACCCACTCTTTCAGGCCGGTGAAATTTTTGAAAATTTCTCATTTCGCTAAATAACGTTAGAACCCCATTTTTCGTTTTTACATCTTTTAGTGATGACGAAATCCATCCGGGGAAAAATTAAAAAAAAAATCGTATGCTCGGAACCCACCCTTTCAGGCCGGTGAAATTTTTGAAAATTTCTCATTTCGCTAAATAACGTTAGAACGACTTTTTTCTTTTTTACATCTTTTAGTGATGACGAAATCCATCCGGTAAAATTTTTAAAAAAAATCGTATGCTCGGAACCCACCCTTGCCAGCCGGTGAAATTTTTGAATATTCCTCGTTTCGCTTAATAACGTTAGAACAACTTTTTTCTTTTTTACATCTTTTAGTGATGACGAAATCCATCCGGGAAAAAATTATTAAAAAAATCGTATGCTCGGAACCGACACTTTCAGGCCAGTGAAATTTTCGAAAATTTCTCATTTCGCTAAATAACGTTAGAACCGCTTTTTTCTTTTTTACATCTTTTCGTGATGACGAAATCCATGCGGTAAAAAACTAAAAAAAAATCGTATGCTCGGAACCCACCCTTGCCAGGCGGTGAAAGCTTTGAAAATTTCTCATTTCGCTAAATAACGTTAGAACCACTTTTTTCTTTGTTACATCTTTTAGTGATGATGAAATCCATCCGGGAAAGAAGTTTTAAAAAAATCGAATACTGGGAATCGACCCTTTCAGGCCGGTGAAATTTTTGAAAATGTCTCATTTCGCTAAATAACGTTATAACCACTTTTTCCTTTTTTACATCTTTTAGTGATGACCGAATCCATCCGGGAAAAAATTTAAAAAAAAATCGTATGCTCGGAACCCACACTTGCCAGACGGTGAAATTTTTGAAAATTTCTCATTTCGCTAAATAACGTTAGAACCACTTTTTTCTTTTTTACATCTTTTAGTGATGACGAAATCCATCCGGTAAAAAATTAAATAAAAAATCGAATGCTCGGAACCCACCCTTTCGGGCCGGTGAAAGTTTTGAAAATTTCTCATTTTACTAAATAACGTTAGAACCACTTTTTTCTTTTTTACATCTTTTAGTGATGACGAAATCCATCCGGTAAAAAATTTAAAAAAAAATCGTATGCTCGGAACCCACCCTTTCAGGCCGGTGAAATTTTTGAAAATTTCTCATTTCACTAAATAACGTTAGAACCACTTTTTTCTTTTTTACATCTTTTAGTGATGACGAAATCCATCCGGGAAAAAATTTAAAAAAAAATCGTATGCTCGGAACCCAGCCTTTCAGGTGGGTGAAATTTTTGAAAAGTTCTCATTTCGCTAAATAACGTTAGAACCACTTTTTTCTTTTTTAAATCTTTCAGTGATGACGAAATCCATCCGGTAAAAAATTAAAGAAAAATCGGACGCTCGGAACCCACCCTTTCAGGCCGCCGAAATTTTTGAAAATTTCTCATTTCGCTAAATAACGTTAGAACCACTTTTTTCTTTTTTACATCTTTTAGGGATGACGAAATCCATCCGGGAAAAAATTTAAAAAAAAATCGTATGCACGGAACCCACCCTTCCAGGAGGGTGAAATTTTCCAATATTTCTCATTTCGCCAAATAACGTTAGAACCACTTTTTTCTTTTTCACATCTTTTAGTGATGACGAAAACCATGCGGGAAAAAAGTTTTTAAAAAATCGTATGCTCGGAACGCACCCTTAGAGAAGGGTGACATTTTTGAATATTTCTCATTTCGCTAAATAACGTTAGAACCACTTTTTACTTTTTTACATCTTTTAGTGATGACGAAAACCATCCGGGAAAAAAGTTTAAAAAAAATCGAATGCTCGGAACCCACCCTTGCCGGCAGGTGAAATTTTAAAAAATTTCTCATTTCGCTAAATAACAATAGAACTACTTTTTTCTTTTTTACATATTTTAGTGATGACGATATCCATCCGGGAAAAAATTTAAAACAAAATCGTATGCTCGGAACAAACCCTTGCCGGCCGGTGAAATTTTTGAAAATTTCTCATTTCGCTAAATAACGTTAGAACCACTTTTTTCTTTTTTACATCTTTTAGTGATGACGAAATCCATCCGGGAAAAAATTATAAAAACAATCGTGGGCTCGGAACCCACCCTTTCAGGCCGGTAAAATGTTTGAAAATTTCTCATTTCGATAAATAACGTTAGAACCACTTTTTTCTCTTTTACATCTTTTAGTGATGACGAAATCCATCCGGGAAAAAATTTAAAAAAAAATCGTATGCTCGGAACCCACCCTTGCCAGCCGGTGAAATTTGTGAATATCTCTCATTTCGCTAAATAACGTTAGAACCACTTTTTTCTTTTTTAGATCTTTTAGTGATGACGAAATCCATCCGAGAAAAAATTATAAAAACAATCGTGGGCTCGGAACCCACCCTTTCAGGCCGGTGAAATGTTTGAAAATTTCTCATTTCGATAAATAACGTTAGAACCACTTTTTTCTCTTTTACATCTTTTAGTGATGACGAAACCCATCCGGGAAAGAAGTTAAAAAAAATGGAATGCTCGGAACCCACCCTTTCAGGCCGGTGAAATGTTTGAAAATGGCTGATTTCGCTAAATAACGTTAGAACCACTTTTTTCTTTTTTACATCTTTTAGTGATGACGAAAACCATCCGGGAAAAAAGTTAAAAAACAATGGAATGCTCGGAACCCACCCTTTCAGGCCGGTGAAATTTTTGAAAATTTCTCATTTCGCTAAATAACGTTAGAACCACTTTTTTTTTTTTTTTACATCTTTTAGTGATGACAAAAACCATCCGGGAAAAAATATTTAAAAAAATCGTATGCTCGGAACCCACCCTTGCCGGCCAGTGAAATATTTGAAAATTTCTCATTTCGCTAAATAACGTTAGAACCACTTTTTGCTTTTTTACATCTTTTAGTGATGACGAAATTCATCCGGGAAAAAATATAAAAAAAAAATCGTATGCTCGGAACCCACCCTTGCCAGCCGGTGAAATTTTTGAATATTTCTCATTTCGCTAAATAACGTTAGAACCACTTTTTTCTTTTTTAGATCTTTTAGTGATGACAAAATCCATCCGGGAAAAAATTTAAAAAAAAATCGTATGCTCGGAACCCACCCTTGCCAGCTGGTGAAATTTTTGAAAATTTCTCATTTCGATAAATACCGTTGGAACCACTTTTTTCTTTTTTACATCTTTTAGTGATGGCGAAATCCATCCGGGAAAAGAAGTTTAAAAAAAATCGAATGCTCGGAACCCACCCTTGTGAGCCGGTGAAATTTTTGAAAATTTCTCATTTCGCTAAATAACGTTAGAACTACTTCTTTTTTTTTACATCTTTTAGTGATGACGAAAACCATCCGGGAAAAGATAAAAAAAAAATCGGATGCTCGGAACCCACCCATGTCGGCCGGTGAAATTTTTGAAAATTTCTCATTTCGCTAAATAACGTTAGAACCACTTTTTTCTTGTTTACATCTGTTAGTGATGACGAAAACCATCCGGGAAAAAAGTTAAATAAAAATCGAATACTCGGAAAGCACCCTTGCCGGCCGGTGAAATTTTTGAAAATTTTTCATTTCGCTAAATAACGTTAGAACCACTTTTTTCTTTTTTACATCTTTTAGTGATGACGAAATCCATCCGGGAAAAAATTTAAAAAAAAATCGTATGCTCGGAACCCAGCCTTTCAGGCCGCCGAAATGTTTGAAAATTTCTCATTTCGCTAAATAACGTTAGAACCACTTTTTTCTTTTTTACATCTTTTAGGGATGACGAAATCCATCCGGGAAAAAATTTTTAAAAAAATCGTATGCACGGAACGCACCCTTCCAGGAGGGTGAAATTTTCCAATATTTCTCATTTCGCCAAATAACGTTAGAACCACTTTTTTCTTTTTCACATCTTTTGGTGATGACGAAAACCATGCGGGAAAAAAGTTTTTAAAAAATCGTATGCTCGGAACGCACCCTTAGAGAAGGGTGACATTTTTGAATATTTCTCATTTCGCTAAATAACGTTAGAACCACTTTTTACTTTTTTACATCTTTTAGTGATGACGAAAACCATCCGGGAAAAAAGTTAAAAAAAAATCGAATGCTCGGAACCCACCCTTGCCGGCAGGTGAAATTTTAAAAAATTTCTCATTTCGCTAAATAACAATAGAACTACTTTTTTCTTTTTTACATATTTTAGTGATGACGAAATCCATCCGGGAAAAAATTTAAAACAAAATCGTATGCTCGGAACCCACCCTTGCCGGCCGGTGAAATGTTTGAAAATTTCTCATTTCGCTAAATAACGTTAGAACCACTTTTTTCTTTTTTTACATCTTTTAGTGATGACGAAATCCATCCGGGAAAAAATTATAAAAACAATCGTGGGCTCGGAACCCACCCTTTCAGGCCGGTGAAATGTTTGAAAATTTCTCATTTCGATAAATAACGTTAGGACCACTTTTTTCTCTTTTACATCTTTTAGTGATGACGAAATCCATCCGGGAAAAAATTTTAAAAAAAATCGTATGCTCGGAACCCACCCTTGCCAGCCGGTGAAATTTGTGAATATCTCTCATTTCGCTAAATAACGTTAGAACCACTTTTTTCTTTTTTAGATCTTTTAGTGATGACGAAATCCATCCGAGAAAAAATTATAAAAACAATCGTGGTCTCGGAACCCACCCTTTCAGGCCGGTGAAATGTTTGAAAATTTCTCATTTCGATAAATAACGTTAGAACCACTTTTTTCTCTTTTACATCTTTTAGTGACGACGAAACCCATCCGGGAAAGAAGTTAAAAAAAATGGAATGCTCGGAACCCACCCTTTCAGGCCGGTGAAATGTTTGAAAATGGCTCATTTCGCTAAATAACGTTAGAACCACTTTTTTCTTTTTTACATCTTTTAGTGATGACGAAAACCATCCGGGAAAAAAGTTAAAAAACAATGGAATGCTCGGAACCCACCCTTTCAGGCCGGTGAAATTTTTGAAAATTTCTCATTTCGCTAAATAACGTTAGAACCACTTTTTTTTTTTTTACATCTTTTAGTGATGACAAACACCATCCGGGAAAAAATATTTAAAAAAATCATATGCTCGGAACCCACCCTTGCCGGCCAGTGAAATATTTGAAAATTTCTCATTTCGCTAAATAACGTTAGAACCACTTTTTTCTTTTTTACATCTTTTAGTGATGACGAAAACCATCCGGGAAAAAAGTAAAAAAAAAATGGAATGCTCGGAACCCACCCTTTCAGGCCGGTGAAATGTTTGAAAATTTCTCATCTCGCTAAATAACGTTAGAACGACTTTTTTCTTTTTTACATCTTTTAGTGACGATGAAAACCATCCGGGAAAAAAGTTAAAAAACAATCGAATGCTCAGAACCCACCCTTTCAGGCCGGTGAAATTTTTGTAAATTTCTCATTTCGCTAAATAACGTTAGAACCACTTGTTTCGTTTTTGCATCTTTTAGTGATGACGAAATCGATCCGGTAAAAAAGTTTTAGAAAAATCGAATGCGCGGAACCCACCCTTTCAGGCCGGTGAAATTTTTGAGAATTTCTCATATCGCTAAATAACGTTAGAACGACTTTTTTCTTTTTCACATCTGTAGTGATGACGAAATCCATCCGGGAAAAAATTTAAAAAAAAATCGTATGCTCGGAACCCACCCTTTCAGGCCGGTGAAATTTTTGAAAATTTCTCATTTCGCTAAATAACGTTAGACCCACTTTTTTCTTTTTTACATCTTTTAGTGATGACGAAATCCATTCGGGAAAAAAGTTAAAAAAAAAACGAATGCTCGGAACCCACTCTTTCAGGCCGGTGAAATTTTTGAAAATTTCTCATTTCGCTAAATAACGTTAGAACCCCATTTTTCGTTTTTACATCTTTTAGTGATGACGAAATCCATCCGGGGAAAAATTAAAAAAAAAATCGTATGCTCGGAACCCACCCTTTCAGGCCGGTGAAATTTTTGAAAATTTCTCATTTCGCTAAATAACGTTAGAACGACTTTTTTCTTTTTTACATCTTTTAGTGATGACGAAATCCATCCGGTAAAAATTTAAAAAAAAATCGTATGCTCGGAACCCACCCTTGCCAGCCGGTGAAATTTTTGAATATTTCTCGTTTCGCTAAATAACGTTAGAACAACTTTTTTCTTTTTTACATCTTTTAGTGATGACGAAATCCATCCGGGAAAAAATTATAAAAAAAATCGTATGCTCGGAACCGACACTTTCAGGCCAGTGAAATTTTTGAAAATTTCTCATTTCGCTAAATAACGTTAGAACCACTTTTTTCTTTTTTACATCTTTTCGTGATGACGAAATCCATGCGGTAAAAAACTAAAAAAAAATCGTATGCTCGGAACCCACCCTTGCCAGGCGGTGAAAGCTTTGAAAATTTCTCATTTCGCTAAATAACGTTAGAACCACTTTTTTCTTTGTTACATCTTTTAGTGATGATGAAATCCATCCGGGAAAGACGTTTTAAAAAAATCGAATACTCGGAACCGACCCTTTCAGGCCGGTGAAATTTTTGAAAATTTCTCATTTCGCTAAATAACGTTATAACCACTTTTTTCTTTTTTACATCTTTTAGTGATGACCGAATCCATCCGGAAAAAAATTTAAAAAAAAATCGTATGCTCGGAACCCACACTTGCCAGACGGTGAAATTTTTGAAAATTTCTCATTTCGCTAAATAACGTTAGAACCACTTTTTTCTTTTTTACATCTTTTAGTGATGACGAAATCCATCCGGTGAAAAATTAAATAAAAAATCGAATGCTCGGAACCCACCCTTTCGAGCCGGTGAAAGTTTTGAAAATTTCTCATTTTACTAAATAACGTTAGAACCACTTTTTTCTTTTTTACATCTTTTAGTGATGACGAAATCCATCCGGTAAAAAATTTAAAAAAAAATCGTATGCTCGGAACCCACCCTTTCAGGCCGGTGAAATTTTTGAAAATTTCTCATTTCACTAAATAACGTTAGAACCACTTTTTTCTTTTTTACATCTTTTAGTGATGACGAAATCCATCCGGTAAAAAATTTAAAAAAAAATCGTATGCTCGGAACCCACCCTTTCAGGCCGGTGAAATTTTTGAAAATTTCTCATTTCGCTAAATAACGTTAGAACTACTTCTTTCTTTTTTACATCTATTAGTGATGACGAAAACCATCCGGGAAAAGATAAAAAAAAAACCGGATGCTCGGAAGCCACCCATGTCGGCCGGTGAAATTTTTGAAAATTTCTCATTTCGCTAAATAACGTTAGAACCACTTTTTTCTTTTTTACATCTGTTAGTGATGACGAAAACCATCCAGGAAAAAAGTTAAATAAAAATCGAATACTCGGAAAGCACCCTTGCCGGCCGGTGAAATTTTTGAAAATTTTTCATTTCGCTAAATAACGTTAGAACCACTTTTTTCTTTATTACATCTTTTAGTGATGACGAAATCCATCCGGGAAAAAATTTAAAAAAAAATCGTATGCTCGGAACCCAGCCTTTCAGGTGGGTGAAATTTTTGAAAATTTCTCATTTCGCTAAATAACGTTAGAACCACATTTTTCTTTTTTAAATCTTTTAGTGATGACGAAATCCATCCGGTAAAAAATTAAAGAAATATCGAATGCTCGGAACCGACCCTTTCAGGCCGCCGAAACGTTTGAAAATTTCTCATTTCGCTAAATAACGTTAGAACCACTTTTTTCTTTTTTACATCTTTTAGGGATGACGAAATCCATCCGGGAAAAAATTTAAACAAAAATCGTATGCACGGAACCCACCCTTCCAGGAGGGTGAAATTTTCCAATATTTCTCATTTCGCCAAATAACGTTAGAACCACTTTTTTCTTTTTCACATCTTTTAGTGATGACGAAAACCATGCGGGAAAAAAGTTTTTAAAAAATCGTATGCTCGGAACGCACCCTTAGAGAAGGGTGACATTTTTGAATATTTCTCATTTCGCTAAATAACGTTAGAACCACTTTTTACTTTTTTACATCTTTTAGTGATGACGAAAACCATCCGGGAAAAAAGTAAAAAAAAAATCGAATGCTCGGAATCCACCCTTGCCGGCAGGTGAAATTTTAAAAAATTTCTTATTTCGCTAAATAACAATAGAACTACTTTTTTCTTTTTTACATATTTTAGTGATGACGAAATCCATCCGGGAAAAAATTTAAAACAAAATCGTATGCTCGGAACCCACCCTTTCCGGCCGGTGAAATGTTTGAAAATTTCTCATTTCGCTAAATAACGTTAGAACCACTTTTTTCTTTTTTACATCTTTTAGTGATGACGAAATCCATCCGGGAAAAAATTATAAAAACAATCGTGGGCTCGGAACCCACCCTTTCAGGCCGGTGAAATGTTTGAAAATTTCTCATTTCGATAAATAACGTTAGAGCCACTTTTTTCTCTTTTACATCTTTTAGTGATGACGAAATCCATCCGGGAAAATTTTTTAAAAAAAATCGGATGCTCGGAACCCACCCTTGCCAGCCGGTGAAATTTGTGAATATCTCTCATTTCGCTAAATAACGTTAGAACCACTTTTTTCTTTTTTAGATCTTTTAGTGATGACGAAATCCATCCGAGAAAAAATTATAAAAACAATCGTGGGCTCGGAACCCACCCTTTCAAGCCGGTGAAATGTTTGAAAATTTCTCATTTCGATAAATAACGTTAGAACCACTTTTTTCTCTTTTAAATCTCTTAGTGATGACGAAACCCATCCGGGAAAGAAGTTAAAAAAAATGGAATGCTCGGAACCCACCCTTTCAGGCCGGTGAAATGTTTGAAAATGGCTGATTTCGCTAAATAACGTTAGAACCACTTTTTTCTTTTTTACATCTTTTAGTGATGACGAAAACCATTCGGGAAAAAAGTTAAAAAACAATGGAATGCTCGGAACCCACCCTTTCAGGCCGGTGAAATTTTTGAAAATTTCTCATTTCGCTAAATAACGTTAGAACCACTTTTTTTTTTTACATCTTTTAGTGATGACAAAAACCATCCGGGAAAAAATATTTAAAAAAATCATATGCTCGGAACCCACCCTTGCCGGCCAGTGCAATATTTGAAAATTTCTCATTTCGCTAAATAACGTTAGAACCACTTTTTTCTTTTTTACATCTTTTAGTGATGACGAAATCCATCCGGGAAAAGATTTAAAAAAAAAATCGTATGCTCGGAACCCACCCTTGCCAGCCGGTCAAATTTTTGAATATTTCTCATTTCGCTAAATAACGTTAGAACAACTTTTTTCTTTTTTAGATCTTTTAGGGATGACAAAATCCATCCGGGAAAAAAATTTTAAAAAAAATCGTATGCTCGGAACCCACCCTTGCCAGCCGGTGAAATTTTTAAAAAATCTCATTTCGATAAATACCGTTAGAACCACTTTTTTCTTTTTTACATCTTTTAGTGATGGCGAAATCCATCCGGGAAAAAATTTAAAAAAAAATCGTATTCTCGGAATCCACCCTTGCCAGGCGGTGAAATTTTTGAAAATTTCTCATTTCGCTAAATAACGTTAGAACCACTTTATTCTTTTTTACATCTGTTAGTGATGACGAAAACCATCCGGGAAAAAAGTTAAATAAAAATCGAATACTCGGAAAGCACCCTTGCCGGCCGGTGAAATTTTCGAAAATTTTTCATTTCGCTAAATAACGTTAGAACCACTTTTTTCTATTTACATCTTTTAGTGATGACGAAATCCATCCGGGAAAAAATTTAAAAAAAAATCGTATGCTCGGAACCCAGCCTTTCAGGTGGGTGAAATTTTTGAAAAGTTCTCATTTCGCTAAATAACGTTAGAACCACTTTTCTCTTTTTACATCTTTTAGTGATGACGAAATCCATCCGGTAAAAAATTAAAGAAAAACCGAATGCTCGGAACCCACCCTTTCAGGCCGGTGAAATGTTTGAAAATTTCTCATTTCGCTAAATAACGTTAGAACCACTTTTTTCTTTTTTACATCTTTTAGTGATGACGAAAACCATCCGGGAAAAAAGTAAAAAAAAAATGGAATGCTGGGAACCCACCCTTTCAGGCCGGTGAAATGTTTGAAAATTTCTCATCTCGCTAAATAACGTTAGAACGACTTTTTTCTTTTTTACATCTTTTAGTGATGATGAAAACCATCCGGGAAAAAAGTTAAAAAACAATCGAATGCTCAGAACCCACCCTTTCAGGCCGGTGAAATTTTTGTAAATTTCTCATTTCGCTAAATAACGTTAGAACCACTTGTTTCGTTTTTACATCTTATAGTGATGACGAAATCCATCCGGTAAAAAAGTTTTAGAAAAATCGAATGCTCGGAACCCACCCTTTCCGGCCGGTGAAATTTTTGAGAATTTCTCATTTCGCTAAATGACGTTAGAACCACTTTTTTCTTTTTCACATCTGTAGTGATGACGAAATCCATCCGGGAAAAAATTTAAAAAAAAATCGTATGCTCGGAACCCACCCTTTCAGGCCGGTGAAATTTTTGAAAATTTCTCATTTCTCTAAATAACGTTAGAACCACTTTTTTCTTTTTTACATCTTTTAGTGATGACGAAATCCATTCGGGAAAAAAAAAAAAAAATGACTGCTCGGAACCCACTCTTTCAGGCCGGTGAAATTTTTGAAAATTTCTCATTTCGCTAAATAACGTTAGAACGACTTTTTTCTTTTTTACATCTTTTAGTGATGACGAAATCCATCCGGTAAAAAATTTAAAAAAAATCGTATGCTCGGAACCCACCCTTGCCAGCCGGTGAAATTTTTGAATATTTGTCGTTTCGCTAAATAACGTTAGAACCACTTTTTTCTATTTACATCTTTTAGTGATGACGAAATCCATCCGGGAAAAAATTAAAAAAAAAATCGTATGCTCGGAACCCAGCCTTTCAGGTGGGTGAAATTTTTGAAAAGTTCTCATTTCGCTAAATAACGTTAGAACCACTTATTTCTTTTTTACATCTTTTAGTGATGACGAAATCCATCCGGTAAAAAATGAAAGAAAAACCGAATGCTCGGAACCCACCCTTTCAGGCCGGTGAAATGTTTGAAAATTTCTCATTTCGCTAAATAACGTTAGAACCACTTTTTTCTTTTTTACATCTTTTAGTGATGACGAAAACCATCCGGGAAAAAAGTTAAAAAAAAATGGAATGCTCGGAACCCACCCTTTCAGGCCGGTGAAATGTTTGAAAATTTCTCATCTCGCTAAATAACGTTAGAACGACTTTTTTCTTTTTTACATCTTTTAGTGATGATGAAAACCATCCGGGAAAAAAATTAAAAAACAATCGAATGCTCAGAACCCACCCTTTCAGGCCGGTGAAATTTTTGTAAATTTCTCATTTCGCTAAATAACGTTAGAACCACTTCATTCTTTTTTACATCTGTTAGTGATGACGAAAACCATCCGGGAAAAAAGTTAAATAAAAATCGAATACTCGGAAAGCACCCTTGCCGGCCGGTGAAATTTTTGAAAAATTTTCATTTCGCTAAATAACGTTAGAACCACTTTTTTCTATTTACATCTTTTAGTGATGACGAAATCCATCCGGGAAAAAATTTAAAAAAAAATCGTATGCTCGGAACCCAGCCTTTCAGGTGGGTGAAATTTTTGAAAAGTTCTCATTTCGCTAAATAACGTTAGAACCACTTTTTTCTTTTTTACATCTTTTAGTGATGACGAAATCCATCCGGTAAAAAATTAAAGAAAAACCGAATGCTCGGAACCCACCCTTTCAGGCCGGTGAAATGTTTGAAAATTTCTTATTTCGCTAAATAACGTTAGAACCACTTTTTTCTTTTGTACATCTTTTAGTGATAACGAAAACCATCCGGGAAAAAAGTAAAAAAAAAATGGAATGCTGGGAACCCACCCTTTCAGGCCGGTGAAATGTTTGAAAATTTCTCATCTCGCTAAATAACGTTAGAACGACTTTTTTCTTTTTTACATCTTTTAGTGATGATGAAAACCATCCGGGAAAAAAGTTAAAAAACAATCGAATGCTCAGAACCCACCCTTTCAGGCCGATGAAATTTTTGAATATTTCTCATTTCGCTAAATAACGTTAGAACCACTTGTTTCGTTTTTACATCTTTTAGTGATGACGAAATCCATCCGGTAAAAAAGTTTTAGAAAAATCGAATGCTCGGAACCCACCCTTTCCGGCCGGTGAAATTTTTGAGAATTTCTCATTTCGCTAAATGACGTTAGAACCACTTTTTTCTTTTTCACATCTGTAGTGATGACGAAATCCATCCGGAAAAAAATTTAAAAAAAAATCGTATGCTCGGAACCCACCCTTTCAGGCCGGTGAAATTTTTGAAAATTTCTCATTTCTCTAAATAACGTTAGAACCACTTTTTTCTTTTTTACATCTTTTAGTGATGACGAAATCCATTCGGGAAAAAAAAAAAAAATGACTGCTCGGAACCCACTCTTTCAGGCCGGTGAAATTTTTGAAAATTTCTCATTTCGCTAAATAACGTTAGAACGACTTTTTTCTTTTTTACATCTTTTAGTGATGACGAAATCCATCCGGTAAAAAATTTAAAAAAAATCGTATGCTCGGAACCCACCCTTGCCAGCCGGTGAAATTTTTGAATATTTGTCGTTTCGCTAAATAACGTTAGAACCACTTTTTTCTATTTACATCTTTTAGTGATGACGAAATCCATCCGGGCAAAAATTTAAAAAAAATCGTATGCTCGGAACCCAGCCTTTCAGGTGGGTGAAATTTTTGAAAAGTTCTCATTTCGCTAAATAACGTTAGAACCACTTATTTCTTTTTTACATCTTTTAGTGATGACGAAATGCATCCGGTAAAAAATGAAAGAAAAACCGAATGCTCGGAACCCACCCTTTCAGGCCGGTGAAATGTTTGAAAATTTCTCATTTCGCTAAATAACGTTAGAACCACTTTTTTCTTTTTTACATCTTTTAGTGATGACGAAAACCATCCGGGAAAAAAGTTAAAAAAAAATGGAATGCTCGGAACCCACCCTTTCAGGCCGGTGAAATGTTTGAAAATTTCTCATCTCGCTAAATAACGTTAGAACGACTTTTTTCTTTTTTACATCTTTTAGTGATGATGAAAACCATCCGGGAAAAAAATTAAAAAACAATCGAATGCTCAGAACCCACCCTTTCAGGCCGGTGAAATTTTTGTAAATTTCTCATTTCGCTAAATAACGTTAGAACCACTTCATTCTTTTTTACATCTGTTAGTGATGACGAAAACCATCCGGGAAAAAAGTTAAATAAAAATCGAATACTCGGAAAGCACCCTTGCCGGCCGGTGAAATTTTTGAAAATTTTTCATTTCGCTAAATAACGTTAGAACCACTTTTTTCTATTTACATCTTTTAGTGATGACGAAATCCATCCGGGAAAATTTTTTTAAAAAAATCGTATGCTCGGAACCCAGCCTTTCAGGAGGGTGAAATTTTTGAAAAGTTCTCATTTCGCTAAATAACGTTAGAACCACTTTTTTCTTTTTTACATCTTTTAGTGATGACGAAATCCATCCGGTAAAAAATTAAAGAAAAACCGAATGCTCGGAACCCACCCTTTCAGGCCGGTGAAATGTTTGAAAATTACTTATTTCGCTAAATAACGTTAGAACCACTTTTTTCTTTTTTACATCTTTTAGTGATAACGAAAACCATCCGGGAAAAAAGTAAAAAAAAAATGGAATGCTGGGAACCCACCCTTTCAGGCCGGTGAAATGTTTGAAAATTTCTCATCTCGCTAAATAACGTTAGAACGACTTTTTTCTTTTTCACATCTTTTAGTGATGATGAAAACCATCCGGGAAAAAAGTTAAAAAACAATCGAATGCTCAGAACCCACCCTTTCAGGCCGATGAAATTTTTGAATATTTCTCATTTCGCTAAATAACGTTAGAACCACTTTTTTCTTTTTTAGATCTTTTAGTGATGACAAAATCCATCCGGGAAAAAATTTAAAAAAAAATCGTATGCTCGGAACCCACCCTTGCCAGCTGGTGAAATTTTTGAAAATTTGTCATTTCGATAAATACCGTTAGAACCACTTTTTTCTTTTTTACATCTTTTAGTGATGGCGAAATCCATCCGGGAAAAAATATAAAAAAAAATCGTATGCTCGGAACCCACCCTTGCCAGGCGGTGAAATATTTGAAAATTTCTCATTTCGCTAAATAACGTTAGAACCACTTTTTTCTTTTTTACATCTCTTAGTGATGACGAAAACCATCCGGGAAAAAAAGTTTAAAAAAAATCGAATGCTCGGAACCCACCCTTGTGAGCCGGTGAAATTTTTGAAAATTTCTCATGTCGCTAAATAACGTTAGAACTACTTCTTTCTTTTTTACATCTATTAGTGATGACGAAATCCATCCGGGAAAAGATAAAAAAAAAATCGGATGCTCGGAACCCACCCATGTCGGCCGGTGAAATTTTTGAAAATTTCTCATATCGCTAAATAACGTTAGAACCACTTTTTTCTTTTTTACATCTGTTAGTGATGACGAAAACCATCCGGGAAAAAAGTTAAATAAAAATCGAATACTCGGAAAGCACCCTTGCCGGCCGGTGAAATTTTTGAAAATGTTTCATTTCGCTAAATAACGTTAGAACCACTTTTTTCTTTTTTACATCTTTTAGTGATGACGAAATCCATCCGGGAAAAAATTTAAAAAAAATCGTATGCTCGGAACCCAGCCTTTCAGGTGGGTGAAATTTTTGAAAAGTTCTCATTTCGCTAAATAACGTTAGAACCACTTTTTTCTTTTTTAAATCTTTTAGTGATGACGAAATCCATCCGGTAAAAAATTAAAGAAATATCGAATGCTCGGAACCCACCCTTTCAGGCCGCCGAAACGTTTGAAAATTTCTCATTTCGCTAAATAACGTTAGAACCACTTTTTTCTTTTTTACATCTTTTAGGGATGACGAAATCCATCCGGGAAAAAATTTAAAAAAAAATCGTATGCACGGAACCCACCCTTCCAGGAGGGTGAAATTTTCCAATATTTCTCATTTCGCCAAATAACGTTAGAACCACTTTTTTCTTTTTCACATCTTTTAGTGATGCCGAAAACCATGCGGGAAAAAAGTTTTTAAAAAATCGTATGCTCGGAACGCACCCTTAGAGAAGGGTGACATTTTTGAATATTTCTCATTTCGCTAAATAACGTTAGAACCACTTTTTACTTTTTTACATCTTTTAGTGATGACGAAAACCATCCGGGAAAAAAGTTAAAAAAAAATCGAATGCTCGGAATCCACCCTTGCCGGCAGGTGAAATTTTAAAAAATTTCTCATTTCGCTAAATAACAATAGAACTACTTTTTTCTTTTTTACATATTTTAGTGATGACGAAATCCATCCGGGAAAAAATTTAAAACAAAATCGTATGCTCGGAACCCACCCTTGCCGGCCGGTGAAATGTTTGAAAATTTCTCATTTCGCTAAATAACGTTAGAACCACTTTTTTCTTTTTTACATCTTTTAGTGATGACGAAATCCATCCGGGAAAAAATTATAAAAACAATCGTGGGCTCGGAACCCACCCTTTCAGGCCGGTGAAATGTTTGAAAATTTCTCATTTCGATAAATAACGTTAGAGCCACTTTTTTCTCTTTTACATCTTTTAGTGATGACGAAATCCATCCGGGAAAAATTTTTTAAAAAAATCGTATGTTCGGAACCCACCCTTGCCAGCCGGTGAAATTTGTGAATATCTCTCATTTCGCTAAATAACGTTAGAACCACTTTTTTCTTTTTTAGATCTTTTAGTGATGACGAAATCCATCCGAGAAAAAATTATAAAAACAATCGTGGGCTCGGAACCCACCCTTTCAAGCCGGTGAAATGTTTGAAAATTTCTCATTTCGATAAATAACGTTAGAACCACTTTTTTCTCTTTTAAATCTCTTAGTGATGACGAAACCCATCCGGGAAAGAAGTTAAAAAAAATGGAATGCTCGGAACCCACCCTTTCAGGCCGGTGAAATGTTTGAAAATGGCTGATTTCGCTAAATAACGTTAGAACCACTTTTTTCTTTTTTACATCTTTTAGTGATGACGAAAACCATCCGGGAAAAAAGTTAAAAAACAATGGAATGCTCGGAACCCACCCTTTCAGGCCGGTGAAATTTTTGAAAATTTCTCATTTCGCTAAATAACGTTAGAACCACTTTTTTTTTTTACATCTTTTAGTGATGACAAAAACCATCCGGGAAAAAATATTTAAAAAAATCATATGCTCGGAACCCACCCTTGCCGGCCAGTGCAATATTTGAAAATTTCTCATTTCGCTAAATAACGTTAGAACCACTTTTTTCTTTTTTACATCTTTTAGTGATGACGAAATCCATCCGGGAAAAAGTTTAAAAAAAAAATCGTATGCTCGGAACCCACCCTTGCCAGCCGGTCAAATTTTTGAATATTTCTCATTTCGCTAAATAACGTTAGAACAACTTTTTTCTTTTTTAGATCTTTTAGGGATGACAAAATCCATCCGGGAAAAAAATTAAAAAAAAAATCGTATGCTCGGAACCCACCCTTGCCAGCCGGTGAAATTTTTAAAAAAATCTCATTTCGATAAATACCGTTAGAACCACTTTTTTCTTTTTTACATCTTTTAGTGATGGCGAAATCCATCCGGGAAAAAATTAAAAAAAAAATCGTATTCTCGGAATCCACCCTTGCCAGGCGGTGAAATATTTGAAAATTTCTCATTTCGCTAAATAACGTTAGAACCACTTTTTTCTTTCTTACATCTCTTAGTGATGACGAAAACCATCCGGGAAAAAAAGTTAAAAAAAAATCGAATGTTCGGAACCCACCCTTGTCAGCCGGTGAAATTTTTGAAAATTTCTCATTTCGCTAAATAACGTTAGAACTACTTCTTTCTTTTTTACATCTATTAGTGATGACGAAATCCATCCGGGAAAAAATTTTAAAAAAAATCGGATGCTCGGAACCCACCCATGTCGGCCGGTGAAATTTTTGAAAATTTCTCATTTCGCTAAATAACGTTAGAACCACTTTATTCTTTTTTACATCTGTTAGTGATGACGAAAACCATCCGGGAAAAAAGTTAAATAAAAATCGAATACTCGGAAAGCACCCTTGCCGGCCGGTGAAATTTTCGAAAATTTTTCATTTCGCTAAATAACGTTAGAACCACTTTTTTCTATTTACATCTTTTAGTGATGACGAAATCCATCCGGGAAAAAATTTTAAAAAAAATCGTATGCTCGGAACCCAGCCTTTCAGGTGGGTGAAATTTTTGAAAAGTTCTCATTTCGCTAAATAACGTTAGAACCACTTTTTTCTTTTTTACATCTTTTAGTGATGACGAAATCCATCCGGTAAAAAATTAAAGAAAAACCGAATGCTCGGAACCCACCCTTTCAGGCCGGTGAAATGTTTGAAAATTTCTCATTTCGCTAAATAACGTTAGAACCACTTTTTTCTTTTTTACATCTTTTAGTGATGACGAAAACCATCCGGGAAAAAAGTAAAAAAAAAATGGAATGCTGGGAACCCACCCTTTCAGGCCGGTGAAATGTTTGAAAATTTCTCATCTCGCTAAATAACGTTAGAACGACTTTTTTCTTTTTTACATCTTTTAGTGATGATGAAAACCATCCGGGAAAAAAGTTAAAAAACAATCGAATGCTCAGAACCCACCCTTTCAGGCCGGTGAAATTTTTGTAAATTTCTCATTTCGCTAAATAACGTTAGAACCACTTGTTTCGTTGTTACATCTTTTAGTGATGACGAAATCCATCCGGTGAAAAAGTTTTAGAAAAATCGAATGCTCGGAACCCACCCTTTCCGGCCGGTGAAATTTTTGAGAATTTCTCATTTCGCTAAATGACGTTAGAACCACTTTTTTCTTTTTCACATCTTTAGTGATGACGAAATCCATCCGGGAAAAAATTTAAAAAAAAATCGTATGCTCGGAACCCACCCTTTCAGGCCGGTGAAATTTTTGAAAATTTCTCATTTCTCTAAATAACGTTAGAACCACTTTTTTCTTTTTTACATCTTTTAGTGATGACGAAATCCATTCGGGAAAAAAAAAAAAAAAAAACGACTGCTCGGAACCCACTCTTTCAGGCCGGTGAAATTTTTGAAAATTTCTCATTTCGCTAAATAACGTTAGAACGACTTTTTTCTTTTTTACATCTTTTAGTGATGACGAAATCCATCCGGTAAAAAATTTAAAAAAAATCGTATGCTCGGAACCCACCCTTGCCAGCCGGTGAAATTTTTGAATATTTGTCGTTTCGCTAAATAACGTTAGAACCACTTTTTTCTATTTACATCTTTTAGTGATGACGAAATCCATCCGGGAAAAAATTTTAAAAAAAATCGTATGCTCGGAACCCAGCCTTTCAGGTGGGTGAAATTTTTGAAAAGTTCTCATTTCGCTAAATAACGTTAGAACCTCTTATTTCTTTTTTACATCTTTTAGTGATGACGAAATCCATCCGGTAAAAAATGAAAGAAAAACCGAATGCTCGGAACCCACCCTTTCAGGCCGGTGAAATGTTTGAAAATTTCTCATTTCGCTAAATAACGTTAGAACCACTTTTTTCTTTTTTACATCTATTAGTGATGACGAAAACCATCCGGGAAAAAAGTTAAAAAAAAATGGAATGCTCGGAACCCACCCTTTCAGGCCGGTGAAATGTTTGAAAATTTCTCATCTCGCTAAATAACGTTAGAACGACTTTTTTCTTTTTTACATCTTTTAGTGATGATGAAAACCATCCGGGAAAAAAGTTAAAAAACAATCGAATGCTCAGAACCCACCCTTTCAGGCCGGTGAAATTTTTGTAAATTTCTCATTTCGCTAAATAACGTTAGAACCACTTCATTCTTTTTTACATCTGTTAGTGATGACGAAAACCATCCGGGAAAAAAGTTAAATAAAAATCGAATACTCGGAAAGCACCCTTGCCGGCCGGTGAAATTTTTGAAAATTTTTCATTTCGCTAAATAACGTTAGAACCACTTTTTTCTATTTACATCTTTTAGTGATGACGAAATCCATCCGGGAAAAAATTTTAAAAAAAATCGTATGCTCGGAACCCAGCCTTTCAGGTGGGTGAAATTTTTGAAAAGTTCTCATTTCGCTAAATAACGTTAGAACCACTTTTTTCTTTTTTACATCTTTTAGTGATGACGAAATCCATCCGGTAAAAAATTAAAGAAAAACCGAATGCTCGGAACCCACCCTTTCAGGCCGGTGAAATGTTTGAAAATTTCTTATTTCGCTAAATAACGTTAGAACCACTTTTTTCTTTTTTACATCTTTTAGTGATAACGAAAACCATCCGGGAAAAAAGTAAAAAAAAAATGGAATGCTGGGAACCCACCCTTTCAGGCCGGTGAAATGTTTGAAAATTTCTCATCTCGCTAAATAACGTTAGAACGACTTTTTTCTTTTTTACATCTTTTAGTGATGATGAAAACCATCCGGGAAAAAAGTTAAAAAACAATCGCATGCTCAGAACCCACCCTTTCAGGCCGATGAAATTTTTGTAAATTTCTCATTTCGCTAAATAACGTTAGAACCACTTGTTTCGTTTTTACATCTTTTAGTGATGACGAAATCCATCCGGTAAAAAAGTTTTAGAAAAATCGAATGCTCGGAACCCACCCTTTCCGGCCGGTGAAATTTTTGAGAATTTCTCATTTCGCTAAATGACGTTAGAACCACTTTTTTCTTTTTCACATCTGTAGTGATGACGAAATCCATCCGGGAAAAAATTTAAAAAAAAATCGTATGCTCGGAACCCACCCTTTCAGGCCGGTGAAATTTTTGAAAATTTCTCATTTCGCTAAATAACGTTAGAACCACTTTTTTCTTTTTTACATCTTTTAGTGATGACGAAATCCATTTGGGAAAAAAGTTAAAAAAAAAACGAATGCTCGGAACCCACTCTTTCAGGCCGGTGAAATTTTTGAAAATTTCTCATTTCGCTAAATAACGTTAGAACCCCATTTTTCGTTTTTACATCTTTTAATGATGACGAAATCCATCCGGGGAAAAATTAAAAAAAAAATCGTATGCTCGGAACCCACCCTTTCAGGCCGGTGAAATTTTTGAAAATTTCTCATTTCGCTAAATAACGTTAGAACGACTTTTTTCTTTTTTACATCTTTTAGTGATGACGAAATCCATCCGGTAAAAAATTTAAAAAAAATCGTGTGCTCGGCACCCACCCTTGCCAGCCGGTGAAATTTTTGAATATTTCTCGTTTCGCTAAATAACGTTAGAACAACTTTTTTCTTTTTTACATCTTTTAGTGATGACGAAATCCATCCGCGAAAAAATTATAAAAAAAATCGTATGCTCGGAACCGACACTTTCAGGCCAGTGAAATTTTTGAAACTTTCTCATTTCGCTAAATAACGTTAGAACCACTTTTTTCTTTTTTACATCTTTTAGTGATGACGAAATCCATGCGGTAAAAAACTAAAAAAAAATCGTATGCTCGGAACCCACCCTTGCCAGGCGGTGAAAGCTTTGAAAATTTCTCATTTCGCTAAATAACGTTAGAACCACTTTTTGCTTTGTTACATCTTTTAGTGATGATGAAATCCATCCGGGAAAGAAGTTTTAAAAAAATCGAATACTCGGAACCGACCCTTTCAGGCCGGTGAAATTTTTGAAAATTTCTCATTTCGCTAAATAACGTTACAACCACTTTTTTCTCTTTTACATCTTTTAGTGATGACGAAATCCATCCGGGAAAAAATTTAAAAAAAAATCGAATGCTCGGAACCCACCCTTTCAGGCCGGTGAAATTTTTGAAAATTTCTCATTTCGCTAAATAACGTTACAACCACTTTGTTCTTTTTTACATCTTTTAGTGATGACGAAAACCATCCGGTAAAAAAATTAAAAAAAAACGTATGCTCAGAACCCACCCTCGCCAGGCGGTGAAATTTTTGAAAATTTCTCATTTCGCTAAATAACGTTAGAACCACTTTTTTCTTTTTTTCATCTTTTAGTGATGACAAAAACCATCCGGGAAAAAATATTTTAAAAAATCGTATGCTCGGAACCCACCCTTGCCGGCCAGTGAAATATTGGATAATTTCTCATTTCGCTAAATAGCGTTAGAACCACTTTTTTCTTTTTTACATCTTTTAGTGATGACGAAATCCATCCGGGAAAAAATTTAAAAAAATAATCGTATGCTCGGAACCCACCCTTGCCAGCCGGTGAAATTTTTGAATATTTCTCATTTCGCTAAATAACGTTAGAAGCACTTTTTTCTTTTTTAGATCTTTTAGTGATGACAAAATCCATCCGGGAAAAAATTTAAAAAAAAATCGTATGCTCGGAACCCACCCTTGCCAGCCGGTGAAATTTTTGAAAATATCTCATCTCGATAAATACCGTTAGAACCACTTTTTTCTTTTTTACATCTTTTAGTGATGGCGAAATCCATCCGGGAAAAATTTAAAAAAAAAATCGTATGCTCGGAACCCACCCTTGCCAGGCGGTGAAATATTTGAAAATTTCTCATTTCGCTAAATAACGTTAGAACCACTTTTTTCTTTTTTACATCTCTTAGTGATGACGAAAAGCATCCGGGAAAAAAAGTTAAAAAAAAATCGAATGCTCGGAACCCACCCTTGTCAGCCGGTGAAATTTTTGAAAATTTCTCATTTCGCTAAATAACGTTAGAACTACTTCTTTCTTTTTTACATTTATTAGTGATGACGAAATCCATCCGGGAAAAAAGTAAAAAAAAAATCGGATGCTCGGAACCCACCCATGTCGGCCGGTGAAATTTTTGAAAATTTCTCATTTCGCTAAATAACGTTAGAACCACTTCATTCTTTTTTACATCTGTTAGTGATGACGAAAACCATCCGGGAAAGAAGTACAAAAAAAATGGAATGCTCGGAACCCACCCTTTCAGGCCGGTGAAATGTTTGAAAATTTTTCATTTCGCTAAATAACGTTAGAACCACTTTTTTCTATTTACATCTTTTAGTGATGACGAAATCCATCCGGGAAAAAATTTAAAAAAAAATCGTATGCTCGGAACCCAGCCTTTCAGGTGGGTGAAATTTTTGAAAAGTTCTCATTTCGCTAAATAACGTTAGAACCACTTTTTTCTTTTTTACATCTTTTAGTGATGACGAAAACCATACGGGAAAAAAGTACAAAAAAAATGGAATGCTCGGAACCCACCCTTTCAGGCCGGTGAAATGTTTGAAAATTTCTCATCTCGCTAAATAACGTTAGAACGACTTTTTTCTTTTTAACATCTTTTAGTGATGATGAAAACCATCCGGGAAAAAAGTTAAAAAACAATCGAATGCTCAGAACCCACCCTTTCAGGCCGGTGAAATGTTTGTAAATTTCTCATTTCGCTAAATAACGTTAGAACCACTTGTTTCGTTTTTACATCTTTTAGTGATGACGAAATCCATCCGGTAAAAAAGTTTTAGAAAAATCGAATGCTCGGAACCCACCCTTTCAGGCCGGTGAAATTTTTGAGAATTTCTCATATCGCTAAATAACGTTAGAACCACGTTTTTCTTTTTCACATCTGTAGTGATGACGAAATCCATCCGGGAAAAAATTTAAAAAAAAATCGTATGCTCGGAACCCACCCTTCCATGCCGGTGAAATTTTTGAAAATTTCTCATTTCGCTAAATAACGTTCGACCCACTTTTTTCTTTTTTACATCTTTTAGTGATGACGAAATCCATTCGGGAAAAAAGTTTAAAAAAAAACGAATGCTCGGAACCCACTCTTTCAGGCCGGTGAAATTTTTGAAAATTTCTCATTTCGCTAAATAACGTTAGAACCCCATTTTTCGTTTTTACATCTTTTAGTGATGACGAAATCCATCCGGGGAAAAATAAAAAAAAAAATCGTATGCTCGGAACCCACCCTTTCAGGCCGGTGAAATTTTTTAAAATTTCTCATTTCGCTAAATAACGTTAGAACGACTTTTTTCTTTTTTACATCTTTTAGTGATGACGAAATCCATCCGGTAAAAATTTTTAAAAAAATCGTATGCTCGGAACCCACCCTTGCCAGCCGGTGAAATTTTTGAATATTTCTCGTTTCGCTAAATAACGTTAGAACAACTTTTTTCTTTTTTACATCTTTTAGTGATGACGAAATCCATCCGGGAAAAAATTATAAAAAAAATCGTATGCTCGGAACCGACACTTTCAGGCCAGTGAAATTTTTGAAAATTTCTCATTTCGCTAAATAACGTTAGAACCGCTTTTTTCTTTTTTACATCTTTTCGTGATGACGAAATCCATGCGGTAAAAAACTAAAAAAAAATCGTATGCTCGGAACCCACCCTTGCCAGGTGGTGAAAGCTTTGAAAATTTCTCATTTCGCTAAATAACGTTAGAACCACTTTTTTCTTTGTTACATCTTTTAGTGATGATGAAATCCATCCGGGAAAGAAGTTTAAAAAAAATCGAATACTGGGAACCGACCCTTTCAGGCCGGTGAAATTTTTGAAAATTTCTCATTTCGCTAAATAACGTTATAACCACTTTTTCCTTTTTTACATCTTTTAGTGATGACCGAATCCGTCCGGGAAAAAATTTAAAAAAAAATCGTATGCCCGGAACCCACACTTGCCAGACGGTGAAATTTTTGAAAATTTCTCATTTCGCTAAATACCGTTAGAACCACTTTTTTCTTTTTTACATCTTTTAGTGATGACGAAATCCATCCGGTAAAAAATTAAATAAAAAATCGAATGCTCGGAACCCACCCTTTCAGGCCGGTGAAATTTTTGAAAATTTCTCATTTCACTAAATAACGTTAGAACCACTTTTTTCTTTTTTACATCTTTTAGTGATGACGAAATCCATCCGGTAAAAAATTTAAAAAAAAATCGTATGCTCGGAACCCACCCTTTCAGGCCGGTGAAATTTTTGAAAATTTCTCATTTCGCTAAATAACGTTAGAACTACTTCTTTCTTTTTTACATCTATTAGTGATGACGAAAACCATCCGGGAAAAGATAAAAAAAAAATCGGATGCTCGGAAGCCACCCATGTCGGCCGGTGAAATTTTTGAAAATTTCTCATTTCGCTAAATAGCGTTAGAACCACTTTTTTCTTTTTTACATCTGTTAGTGATGACGAAAACCATCCAGAAAAAAGTTAAATAAAAATCGAATACTCGGAAAGCACCCTTGCCGGCCGGTGAAATTTTTGAAAATTTTTCATTTCGCTAAATAACGTTAGAACCACTTTTTTCTTTTTTAAATCTTTCAGTGATGACGAAATCCATCCGGTAAAAAATTAAAGAAAAATCGGACGCTCGGAACCCACCCTTTCAGGCCGCCGAAATTTTTGAAAATTTCTCATTTCGCGAAATAACGGTAGAACCACTTTTTTCTTTTTTACATCTTTTAGGGATGACAAAATCCATCCGGGAAAAAATTTAAAAAAAAATCGTATGCACGGAACCCACCCTTCCAGGAGGGTGAAATTTTCCAATATTTCTCATTTCGCCAAATAACGGTAGAACCACTTTTTTCTTTTTCACATCTTTTAGTGATGACGAAAACCATGCGGGAAAAAAGTTTTTAAAAAATCGTATTCTCGGAACGCACCCTTAGAGAAGGGTGACATTTTTGAATATTTCTCATTTCGTTAAATAACGTTAGAACCACTTTTTACTTTTTTACATCTTTTAGTGATGACGAAAACCATCCGGGAAAAAAGTTTAAAAAAAATCGAATGCTCGGAACGCACCCTTGCTGGCAGGTGAAATTTTAAAAAATTTCTCATTTCTCTAAATAACAATAGAACTACTTTTTTCTTTTTTACATATTTTAGTGATGACGATATCCATCCGGGAAAAAATTTAAAACAAAATCGTATGCTCGGAACAAACCCTTGCCGGCCGGTGAAATTTTTGAAAATTTCTCATTTCGCTAAATAACGTTAGAACCACTGTTTTCTTTTTTACATCTTTTAGTGATGACGAAATCCATCCGGGAAAAAATTATAAAAACAATCGTGGGCTCGGAACCCACCCTTTCAGGCCGGTAAAATGTTTGAAAATTTCTCATTTCGATAAATAACGTTAGAACCACTTTTTTCTCTTTTACATCTTTTAGTGATGACGAAATCCATCCGGGAAAAAATTTAAAAAAAAATCGTATGCTCGGAACCCACCCTTGCCAGCCGGTGAAATGTGTGAATATCTCTCATTTCGCTAAATAACGTTAGAACCACTTTTTTCTCTTTTACATCTTTTAGTGATGACGAAACCCATCCGGGAAAGAAGTTAAAAAAAATGGAATGCTCGGAACCCACCCTTTCAGGCCGGTGAAATGTTTGAAAATGGCTGATTTCGCTAAATAACGTTAGAACCACTTTTTTCTTTTTTACATCTTTTAGTGATGACGAAAACCATCCGGGAAAAAAGTTAAAAAACAATGGAATGCTCGGAACCCACCCTTTCAGGCCGGTGAAATTTTTGAAAATTTCTCATTTCGCTAAATAACGTTAGAACCACTTTTTTTTTTTTTTACATCTTTTAGTGATGACAAAAACCATCCGGGAAAAAATATTTAAAAAAATCGTATGCTCGGAACCCACCCTTGCCGGCCAGTGAAATATTTGAAAATTTCTCATTTCGCTAAATAACGTTAGAACCACTTTTTGCTTTTTTACATCTGTTAGTGATGACGAAATCCATCCGGGAAAAAATAAAAAAAAAAAATCGTATGCTCGGAACCCACCCTTGCCAGCCGGTGAAATTTTTGAATATTTCTCATTTCGCTAAATAACGTTAGAACCACTTTTTTCTTTTTTAGATCTTTTAGTGATGACAAAATCCATCCGGGAAAAAATTTAAAAAAAAATCGTATGCTCGGAACCCACCCTTGCCAGCTGGTGAAATTTTTGAAAATTTCTTATTTCGATAAATACCGTTAGAACCACTTTTTTCTTTTTTACATCTTTTAGTGATGGCGAAATCCATCCGGGAAAAAATATAAAAAAAAATCGTATGCTCGGAACCCACCCTTGCCAGGCGGTGAAATATTTGAAAATTTCTCATTTCGCTAAATAACGTTAGAACCACTTTTTTCTTTTTTACATCTCTTAGTGATGACGAAAACCATCCGGAAAAAAAAGTTTAAAAAAAATCGAATGCTCGGAACCCACCCTTGTGAGCCGGTGAAATTTTTGAAAATTTCTCATTTCGCTAAATAACGTTAGAACTACTTCTTTCTTTTTTACATCTATTAGTGATGACGAAAACCATCCGGGAAAAGATAAAAAAAAAATCGGATGCTCGGAACCCACCCATGTCGGCCGGTGAAATTTTTGAAAATTTCTCATTTCGCTAAATAACGTTAGAACCACTTTTTTCTTTTTTATATCTGTTAGTGATGACGAAAACCATCCGGGAAAAAAGTTAAATAAAAATCGAATACTCGGAAAGCACCCTTGCCGGCCGGTGAAATTTTTGAAAATTTTTCATTTCGCTAAATAACGTTAGAACCACTTTTTTCTTTTTTACATCTTTTAGTGATGACGAAATCCATCCGGGAAAAAATTTAAAAAAAAATCGTATGCTCGGAACCCAGCCTTTCAGGTGGGTGAAATTTTTGAAAAGTTCTCATTTCGCTAAATAACGTTAGAACCACTTTTTTCTTTTTTAAATCTTTTAGTGATAACGAAATCCATCCGGTAAAAAATTAAAGAAATATCGAATGCTCGGAACCCACCCTTTCAGGCCGCCGAAATGTTTGAAAATTTCTCATTTCGCTAAATAACGTTAGAACCACTTTTTTCTTTTTTACATCTTTTAGGGATGACGAAATCCATCCGGGAAAAAATTTAAAAAAAAATCGTATGCACGGAACCCACCCTTCCAGGAGGGTGAAATTTTCCAATATTTCTCATTTCGCCAAATAACGTTAGAACCACTTTTTTCTTTTTCACATCTTTTGGTGATGACGAAAACCATGCGGGAAAAAAGTTTTTAAAAAATCGTATGCTCGGAACGCACCCTTAGAGAAGGGTGACATTTTTGAATATTTCTCATTTCGCTAAATAACGTTAGAACCACTTTTTACTTTTTTACATCTTTTAGTGATGACGAAAACCATCCGGGAAAAAAGTTTAAAAAAAATCGAATGCTCGGAACCCACCCTTGCCGGCAGGTGAAATTTTGAAAAATTTCTCATTTCGCTAAATAACAATAGAACTACTTTTTTCTTTTTTACATATTTTAGTGATGACGAAATCCATCCGGGAAAAAATTTAAAACAAAATCGTATGCTCGGAACCCACCTTTGCCGGCCGGTGAAATGTTTGAAAATTTCTCATTTCGCTAAATAAAGTTAGAACCACTTTTTTCTTTTTTACATCTTTTAGTGATGACGAAATCCATCCGGGAAAAAATTATAAAAACAATCGTGGGCTCGGAACCCACCCATTCAGGCCGGTGAAATGTTTGAAAATTTCTCATTTCGATAAATAACGTTAGAACCACTTTTTTCTCTTTTACATCTTTTAGTGATGACGAAATCCATCCGGGAAAAAATTTAAAAAAAAATCGTATGCTCGGAACCCACCCTTGCCAGCCGGTGAAATTTGTGAATATCTCTCATTTCGCTAAATAACGTTAGAACCACTTTTTTCTTTTTTAGATCTTTTAGTGATGACGAAATCCATCCGAGAAAAAATTATAAAAACAATCGTGGGCTCGGAACCCACCCTTTCAGGCCGGTGAAATGTTTGAAAATTTCTCATTTCGATAAATAACGTTAGAACCACTTTTTTCTCTTTTACATCTTTTAGTGACGACGAAACCCATCCGGGAAAGAAGTTAAAAAAAATGGAATGCTCGGAACCCACCCTTTCAGGCCGGTGAAATGTTTGAAAATGGCTCATTTCGCTAAATAACGTTAGAACCACTTTTTTCTTTTTTACATCTTTTAGTGATGACGAAAACCATCCGGGAAAAAAGTTAAAAAACAATGGAATGCTCGGAACCCACCCTTTCAGGCCGGTGAAATTTTTGAAAATTTCTCATTTCGCTAAATAACGTTAGAACCACTTTTTTATTTCTGACATCTTTTAGTGATGACGAAAACCATCCGGGAAAAAAGTATTAAAAAAATCGAATGCTCGGAACGCACCCTTTCAGGAGGGTGAAATTTTTGAAAATTTTTCATTTCGCTAAATAACGATAGAAGCACTTTTTTCTTATTTACATCTTTTAGTGATGAGGAAATCCATCCGGGAAAAATTTAAAAAAAAATCGAATGCTCGGAACCCACCCTTTCAGGCCGGTGAAATATTTGAAAATTTCTCATTTCGCTAAATAACGTTAGAACCACTTTTTTCTTTTTTACATCTTTTAGTGATGACGAAATCCATCCGGGAAAAAAAAAAAAAAATCGTATGCTCGGAATCCACCCTTTCAGGCCGGTGAAATTTTTGAAAATTTCTCATTTCGCTAAATAACGTTATAACCACTTTTTCCTTTTTTCGCATCTTTGAGTGATGACGAAATCCAACCGGTAAACAGTTTTAAAAAAATCGTATGCTCTGAACCCACACTTGCCAGGCGGTGAAAGTCTTGAAAATTTCTCATTTCACTAAATAACGTTAGAACCACTTTTTTCTTTTTTACATCTTTTAGTGATGACGAAATACATCCGGGAAAAAAGTTTTAAAAAAATCGAATGCTCGGAACCCACCCTTTCAGTCGGGTGAAATTTTTGAAAATTTCTCATTTCGTTAAATAACGTTAGAACCACTTTTTTCTTTTTTACATCTTTTAGTGACGACGAAATCCATCCGGTAAAAAATTAACAAAAAATCGTATGCTCGAAACCCACCCTTGCCAGGCGGTGAAAGCTTTGAAAATGTCTCATTTCGCTAAATAACATTAGAACCACTTTTTTCTTTCTTACATCTTTTAGTGATGCCGAAATCCATCCGGGAAAAAAGTTTTAAAAAAATCGAATACTCGGAACCGACCCTTTCAGGCCGGTGAAATTTTTGAAAATTTCTCATTTCGCTAAATAACGTTAGAACCACTTTTTTCTTTTTTACCTTTTATAGTGATGACCGAATCCATCCGGGAAAAAATTAAAAAAAAAATCGTATGCTCGGAACCCACACTTGCCAGACCGTGAAATTTTTGAAAATTTCTCATTTCGCGACATAACGTTAGAACCAGTTTTTTCTTTTTTACATCTTTTAGTGAGGACGAAATCCATCCGATAAAAAATTTAAAAAAAATCGTATGCTCGGAACCCACCTTTGCCAGCCGGTGAAATTTTTAAATATTTCTCATTTCGCTAAATAACGTTAGAACAACTTTTTTCTTTTTTAGATCTTTTAGTGATGACGAAATCCATCCGGGAAAAAATTATTTAAAAAATCGTATGCTCGGAACCCACACTTTCAGGCCGGTGAAAGATTTGAAACTTTCTCATTTCGCTAAATAACGTTAGAACCACTTTTTCCTTTCTTACATCTTTTAGTGATGACGAAATCCATCCGGGAAAGAAGTTTAAAAAAAATCGAATACTCGGAACCGACCCTTTCAGGCCGGTGAAATTTTTGAAAATTTCTCATTTCGCTAAATAACGTTACAACCACTTTTTTCTCTTTTACATCTTTTAGTGATGACGAAATCCATCCGGGAAAAAATTTAAAAAAAAATCGAATGCTCGGAACCCACCCTTTCAGGCCGGTGAAATTTTTGAAAATTTCTCATTTCGCTAAATAACGTTACAACCACTTTGTTCTTTTTTACATCTTTTAGTGATGACGAAAGCCATCCGGTAAAAAAATTTAAAAAAAACGTATGCTCAGAACCCACCCTCGCCAGGCGGTGAAATTTTTGAAAATTTCTCATTTCGCTAAATAACGTTAGAACCACTTTTTTCTTTTTTTCATCTTTTAGTGATGACAAAAACCATCCGGGAAAAAATATTTTAAAAAATCGTATGCTCGGAACCCACCCTTGCCGGCCAGTGAAATATTTGAAAATTTCTCATTTCGCTAAATAACGTTAGAACCACTTTTTTCTTTTTTACATCTTTTCGTGATGACGAAATCCATCCGGGAAAAAATTTAAAAAAAAAATCGTATGCTCGGAACCCACCCTTGCCAGCCGGTGAAATTTTTGAATATTTCTCATTTCGCTAAATAACGTTAGAACAACTTTTTTCTTTTTTAGATCTTTTAGTGATGACAAAATCCATCCGGGAAAAAATTTGAAAAAAAATCGTATGCTCGGAACCCACCCTTGCCAGCCGGTGAAATTTTTGAAAATATCTCATTTCGATAAATACCGGTAGAACCACTTTTTTCTTTTTTACATCTTTTAGTGATGGCGAAATCCATCCGGGAAAAATTAAAAAAAAAAATCGTATGCTCGGAACCCACCCTTGCCAGGCGGTGAAATATTTGAAAATTTCTCATTTCGCTAAATAACGTTAGAACCACTTTTTTCTTTTTTACATCTCTTAGTGATGACGAAAACCATCCGGGAAAAAAAGTGAAAAAAAAATCGAATGCTCGGAACCCACCCTTGTCAGCCGGTGAAATTTTTGAAAATTTCTCATTTCGCTAAATAACGTTAGAACTACTTCTTTCTTTTTTACATTTATTAGTGATGACGAAATCCATCCGGGAAAAAATTTAAAAAAAAATCGGATGCTCGGAACCCACCCATGTCGGCCGGTGAAATTTTTGAAAATTTCTCATTTCGCTAAATAACGTTAGAACCACTTCATTCTTTTTTACATCTGTTAGTGATGACGAAAACCATCCGGGAAAGAAGTACAAAAAAAATGGAGTGCTCGGAACCCACCCTTTCAGGCCGGTGAAATGTTTGAAAATTTTTCATTTCGCTAAATAACGTTAGAACCACTTTTTTCTATTTACATCTTTTAGTGATGACGAAATCCATCCGGGAAAAAATTAAAAAAAAAATCGTATGCTCGGAACCCAGCCTTTCAGGTGGGTGAAATTTTTGAAAAGTTCTCATTTCGCTAAATAACGTTAGAACCACTTTTTTCTTTTTTACATCTTTTAGTGATGACGAAAACCATCCGGGAAAAAAGTACAAAAAAAATGGAATGCTCGGAACCCACCCTTTCAGGCCGGTGAAATGTTTGAAAATTTCTCATCTCGCTAAATAACGTTAGAACGACTTTTTTTTTTTAACATCTTTTAGTGATGATGAAAACCATCCGGGAAAAAAGTTAAAAAACAATCGAATGCTCAGAACCCACCCTTTCAGGCCGGTGAAATTTTTGTAAATTTCTCATTTCGCTAAATAACGTTAGAACCACTTGTTTCGTTTTTACATCTTTTAGTGATGACGAAATCCATCCGGTAAAAAAGTTTTAGAAAAATCGAATGCTCGGAACCCACCCTTTCAGGCCGGTGAAATTTTTGAGAATTTCTCATATCGCTAAATAACGTTAGAACCACTTTTTTCTTTTTCATATCTGTAGTGATGACGAAATCCATCCGGGAAAAAATTTTAAAAAAAATCGTATGCTCGGAACCCACCCTCCCTTTCAGGCCGGTGAAATTTTTGAAAATTTCTCATTTCGCTAAATAACGTTAGAACCCCATTTTTCGTTTTTACATCTTTTAGTGATGACGAAATCCATCCGGGGAAAAATTAAAAAAAAAATCGTATGCTCGGAACCCACCCTTTCAGGCCGGTGAAATTTTTGAAAATTTCTCATTTCGCTAAATAACGTTAGAACGACTTTTTTCTTTTTTACATCTTTTAGTGATGACGAAATCCATCCGGTAAAATTAAAAAAAAAAATCGTATGCTCGGAACCCACCCTTGCCAGCCGGTGAAATTTTTGAATATTTCTCGTTTCGCTAAATAACGTTAGAACAACTTTTTTCTTTTTTACATCTTTTAGTGATGACGAAATCCATCCGGGAAAAAATTATTAAAAAAATCGTATGCTCGGAACCGACACTTTCAGGCCAGTGAAATGTTTGAAAATTTCTCATTTCGCTAAATAACGTTAGAACCGCTTTTTTCTTTTTTACATCTTTTCGTGATGACGAAATCCATGCGGTAAAAAACTAAAAAAAAATCGTATGCTCGGAACCCACCCTTGCCAGGCGGTGAAAGCTTTGAAAATTTCTCATTTCGCTAAATAACGTTAGAACCACTTTTTTCTTTGTTACATCTTTTAGTGATGATGAAATCCATCCGGGAAAGAAGTTTTAAAAAAATCGACTACTGGGAACCGACCCTTTCAGGCCGGTGAAATTTTTGCAAATTTCTCATTTCGCTAAATAACGTTATAACCACTTTTTCCTTTTTTACATCTTTTAGTGATGACCGAATCCATCCGGGAAAAAATTTAAAAAAAAATCGTATGCTCGGAACCCACACTTGCCAGACGGTGAAATTTTTGAAAATTTCTCATTTCGCTAAATAACGTTAGAACCACTTTTTTCTTTTTTACATCTTTTAGTGATGACGAAATCCATCCGGTAAAAAATTAAATAAAAAATCGAATGCTCGGAACCCACCCTTTCGGGCCGGTGAAAGTTTTGAAAATTTCTCATTTTACTAAATAACGTTAGAACCACTTTTTTCTTTTTTACATCTTTTAGTGATGACGAAATCCATCCGGTAAAAAATTAAAAAAAAAATCGTATGCTCGGAACCCACCCTTTCAGGCCGGTGAAATTTTTGAAAATTTCTCATTTCACTAAATAACGTTAGAACCACTTTTTTCTTTTTTACATCTTTTAGTGATGACGAAATCCATCCGGTAAGAAATTTAAAAAAAAATCGTATGCTCGGAACCCACCCTTTCAGGCCGGTGAAATTTTTGAAAATTTCTCATTTCGCTAAATAACGTTAGAACTACTTCTTTCTTTTTTACATCTATTAGTGATGACGAAAACCATCCGGGAAAAGATAAAAAAAAAATCGGATGCTCGGAAGCCACCCATGTCGGCCGGTGAAATTTTTGAAAATTTCTCATTTCGCTAAATAACGTTAGAACCACTTTTTTCTTTTTTACATCTGTAAGTGATGACGAAAACCATCCAGAAAAAAGTTAAATAAAAATCGAATACTCGGAAAGCACCCTTGCCGGCCGGTGAAATTTTTGAAAATTTTTCATTTCGCTAAATAACGTTAGAACCACTTTTTTCTTTTTTACATCTTTTAGTGATGACGAAATCCATCCGGGAAAAAATTAAAAAAAAAATCGTATGCTCGGAACCCAGCCTTTCAGGTGGGTGAAATTTTTGAAAAGTTCTCATTTCGCTAAATAACGTTAGAACCACTTTTTTCTTTTTTGAATCTTTCAGTGATGACGAAATCCATCCGGTAAAAAATTAAAGAAAAATCGGACGCTCGGAACCCACCCTTTCAGGCCGCCGAAATTTTTGAAAATTTCTCATTTCGCTAAATAACGTTAGAACCACTTTTTTCTTGTTTACATCTTTTAGGGATGACGAAATCCATCCGGGAAAAAATTTAAAAAAAAATCGTATTAACGGAACCCACCCTTCCAGGAGGGTGAAATTTTCCAATATTTCTCATTTCGCCAAATAACGTTAGAACCACTTTTTTCTTTTTCACATCTTTTAGTGATGACGAAAACCATGCGGGAAAAAAGTTTTTAAAAAATCGTATGCTCGGAACGCCCCCTTAGAGAAGGGTGACATTTTTGAATATTTCTCATTTCGCTAAATAACGTTAGAACCACTTTTTACTTTTTTACATCTTTTAGTGATGACGAAAACCATCCGGGAAAAAAGTTTAAAAAAAATCGAATGCTCGGAACCCACCCTTGCCGGCAGGTGAAATTTTAAAAAATTTCTCATTTCGCTAAATAACAATAGAACTACTTTTTTCTTTTTTACATATTTTAGTGATGACGATATCCATCCGGGAAAAAATTTAAAACAAAATCGTATCCTCGGAACAAACCCTTGCCGGCCGGTGAAATTTTTGAAAATTTCTCATTTCGCTAAATAACGTTAGAACCACTTTTTTCTTTTTTACATCTTTTAGTGATGACGAAATCCATCCGGGAAAAAATTATAAAAACAATCGTGGGCTCGGAACCCACCCTTTCAGGCCGGTAAAATGTTTGAAAATTTCTCGTTTCGATAAATAACGTTAGAACCACTTTTTTCTCTTTTACATCTTTTAGTGATGACGAAATCCATCCGGGAAAAAATTTAAAAAAAAATCGTATGCTCGGAACCCACCCTTGCCAGCCGGTGAAATTTGTGAATATCTCTCATTTCGCTAAATAACGTTAGAACCACTTTTTTCTTTTTTAGATCTTTTAGTGATGACGAAATCCATCCGAGAAAAAATTATAAAAACAATCGTGGGCTCGGAACCCACCCTTTCAGGCCGGTGAAATGTTTGAAAATTTCTCATTTCGATAAATAACGTTAGAACCACTTTTTTCTCTTTTACATCTTTTAGTGATGACGAAACCCATCCGGGAAAGAAGTTAAAAAAAATGGAATGCTCGGAACCCACCCTTTCAGGCCGGTGAAATGTTTGAAAATGGCTGATTTCGCTAAATAACGTTAGAACCACTTTTTTCTTTTTTACATCTTTTAGTGATGACGAAAACCATCCGGGAAAAAAGTTAAAAAACAATGGAATGCTCGGAACCCACCCTTTCAGGCCGGTGAAATTTTTGAAAATTTCTCATTTCGCTAAATAACGTTAGAACCACTTTTTTTTTTTTTTACATCTTTTAGTGATGACAAAAACCATCCGGGAAAAAATATTTAAAAAAATCGTATGCTCGGAACCCACCCTTGCCGGCCAGTGAAATATTTGAAAATTTCTCATTTCGCTAAATAACGTTAGAACCACTTTTTGCTTTTTTACATCTTTTAGTGATGACGAAATCCATCCGGGAAAAAATTAAAAAAAAAAATCGTATGCTCGGAACCCACCCTTGCCAGCCGGTGAAATTTTTGAATATTTCTCATTTCGCTAAATAACGTTAGAACCACTTTTTTCTTTTTTAGATCTTTTAGTGATGACAAAATCCATCCGGGAAAAAATTTAAAAAAAAATCGTATGCTCGGAACCCACCCTTGCCAGCTGGTGAAATTTTTGAAAATTTCTCATTTCGATAAATACCGTTAGAACCACTTTTTTCTTTTTTACATCTTTTAGTGATGGCGAAATCCATCCGGGAAAAAATATAAAAAAAAATCGTATGCTCGGAACCCACCCTTGCCAGGCGGTGAAATATTTGAAAATTTCTCATTTCGCTAAATAACGTTAGAACCACTTTTTTCTTTTTTACATCTCTTAGTGATGACGAAAACCATCCGGGAAAAGAAGTTTAAAAAAAATCGAATGCTCGGAACCCACCCTTGTGAGCCGGTGAAATTTTTGAAAATTTCTCATTTCGCTAAATAACGTTAGAACTACTTCTTTCTTTTTTACATCTATTAGTGATGACGAAAACCATCCGGGAAAAGATAAAAAAAAAATCGGATGCTCGGAACCCACCCATGTCGGCCGGTGAAATTTTTGAAAATTTCTCATTTCGCTAAATAACGTTAGAACCACTTTTTTCTTTTTTACATCTGTTAGTGATGACGAAAACCATCCGGGAAAAAAGTTAAATAAAAATCGAATACTCGGAAAGCACCCTTGCCGGCCGGTGAAATTTTTGAAAATTTTTCATTTCGCTAAATAACGTTAGAACCACTTTTTTCTTTTTTACATCTTTTAGTGATGACGAAATCCATCCGGGAAAAAATTTAAAAAAAAATCGTATGCTCGGAACCCAGCCTTTCAGGCGGGTGAAATTTTTGAAAAGTTCTCATTTCGCTAAATAACGTTCGAACCACTTTTTTCTTTTTTAAATCTTTTAGTGATGACGAAATCCATCCGGTAAAAAATTAAAGAAATATCGAATGCTCGGAACCCACCCTTTCAGGCCGCCGAAATGTTTGAAAATTTCTCATTTCGCTAAATAACGTTAGAACCACTTTTTTCTTTTTTACATCTTTTAGGAATGACGAAATCCATCCGGGAAAAAATTTAAAAAAAAATCGTATGCACGGAACCCACCCTTCCAGGAGGGTGAAATTTTCCAATATTTCTCATTTCGCCAAATAACGTTAGAACCACTTTTTTCTTTTTCACATCTTTTGGTGATGACGAAAACCATGCGGGAAAAAAAGTTTTTAAAAAATCGTATGCTCGGAACGCACCCTTAGAGAAGGGTGACATTTTTGAATATTTCTCATTTCGCTAAATAACGTTAGAACCACTTTTTACTTTTTTACATCTTTTAGTGATGACGAAAACCATCCGGGAAAAAAGTTAAAAAAAAATCGAATCCTCGGAACCCACCCTTGCCGGCAGGTGAAATTTTAAAAAATTTCTCATTTCGCTAAATAACAATAGAACTACTTTTTTCTTTTTTACATATTTTAGTGATGACGAAATCCATCCGGGAAAAAATTTAAAACAAAATCGTATGCTCGGAACCCACCCTTGCCGGCCGGTGAAATGTTTGAAAATTTCTCATTTCGCTAAATAACGTTAGAACCACTTTTTTCTTTTTTACATCTGTTAGTGATGACGAAAACCATCCGGGAAAAAAGTTAAATAAAAATCGAATACTCGGAAAGCACCCTTGCCGGCCGGTGAAATTTTTGAAAATTTTTCATTTCGCTAAATAACGTTAGAACCACTTTTTTCTTTTTTACATCTTTTAGTGATGACGAAATCCATCCGGGAAAAAATTTTAAAAAAAATCGTATGCTCGGAACCCAGCCTTTCAGGCGGGTGAAATTTTTGAAAAGTTCTCATTTCGCTAAATAACGTTCGAACCACTTTTTTCTTTTTTAAATCTTTTAGTGATGACGAAATCCATCCGGTAAAAAATTAAAGAAATATCGAATGCTCGGAACCCACCCTTTCAGGCCGCCGAAATGTTTGAAAATTTCTCATTTCGCTAAATAACGTTAGAACCACTTTTTTCTTTTTTACATCTTTTAGGAATGACGAAATCCATCCGGGAAAAAATTTAAAAAAAAATCGTATGCACGGAACCCACCCTTCCAGGAGGGTGAAATTTTCCAATATTTCTCATTTCGCCAAATAACGTTAGAACCACTTTTTTCTTTTTCACATCTTTTGGTGATGACGAAAACCATGCGGGAAAAAAAGTTTTTAAAAAATCGTATGCTCGGAACGCACCCTTAGAGAAGGGTGACATTTTTGAATATTTCTCATTTCGCTAAATAACGTTAGAACCACTTTTTACTTTTTTACATCTTTTAGTGATGACGAAAACCATCCGGGAAAAAAGTTAAAAAAAAATCGAAGCCTCGGAACCCACCCTTGCCGGCAGGTGAAATTTTAAAAAATTTCTCATTTCGCTAAATAACAATAGAACTACTTTTTTCTTTTTTACATATTTTAGTGATGACGAAATCCATCCGGGAAAAAATTTAAAACAAAATCGTATGCTCGGAACCCACCCTTGCCGGCCGGTGAAATGTTTGAAAATTTCTCATTTCGCTAAATAACGTTAGAACCACTTTTTTCTTTTTTACATCTTTTAGTGATGACAAAATCCATCCGGGAAAAAATTATAAAAACAATCGTGGGCTCGGAACCCACCCTTTCAGGCCGGTGAAATGTTTGAAAATTTCTCATTTCGATAAATAACGTTAGGACCACTTTTTTCTCTTTTACATCTTTTAGTGATGACGAAATCCATCCGGGAAAAATTTTTAAAAAAAATCGTATGCTCGGAACCCACCCTTGCCAGCCGGTGAAATTTGTGAATATCTCTCATTTCGCTAAATAACGTTAGAACCACTTTTTTCTTTTTTAGATCTTTTAGTGATGACGAAATCCATCCGAGAAAAAATTATAAAAACAATCGTGGGCTCGGAACCCACCCTTTCAGGCTGGTGAAATGTTTGAAAATTTCTCATTTCGATAAATAACGTTAGAACCACTTTTTTCTCTTTTACATCTTTTAGTGACGACGAAACCCATCCGGGAAAGAAGTTTAAAAAAATGGAATGCTCGGAACCCACCCTTTCAGGCCGGTGAAATGTTTGAAAATGGCTCATTTCGCTAAATAACGTTAGAACCACTTTTTTCTTTTTTACATCTTTTAGTGATGACGAAAACCATCCGGGAAAAAAGTTAAAAAACAATGGAATGCTCGGAACCCACCCTTTCAGGCCGGTGAAATTTTTGAAAATTTCTCATTTCGCTAAATAACGTTAGAACCACTTTTTTTTTTACATCTTTTAGTGATGACAAACACCATCCGGGAAAAAATATTTAAAAAAATCATATGCTCGGAACCCACCCTTGCCGGCCAGTGAAATATTTGAAAATTTCTCATTTCGCTAAATAACGTTAGAACCACTTTTTTCTTTTTTACATCTTTTAGTGATGACGAAATCCATCCGGGAAAAAATTTAAAAAAAAAATCGTATGCTCGGAACCCACCCTTGTCAGCCGGTGAAATATTTGAAAATTTCTCATTTCGCTAAATAACGTTAGAACTACTTCTTTCTTTTTTACATCTATTAGTGATGACGAAATCCATCCGGGAAAAAATTTAAAAAAAAATCGGATGCTCGGAACCCACCCATGTCGGCCGGTGAAATTTTTGAAAATTTCTCATTTCGCTAAATAACGTTAGAACCACTTTATTCTTTTTTACATCTGTTAGTGATGACGAAAACCATCCGGGAAAAAAGTTAAATAAAAATCGAATACTCGGAAAGCACCCTTGCCGGCCGGTGAAATTTTCGAAAATTTTTCATTTCGCTAAATAACGTTAGAACCACTTTTTTCTATTTACATCTTTTAGCGATGACGAAATCCATCCGGGAAAAAATTTAAAAAAAAATCGTATGCTCGGAACCCAGCCTTTCAGGTGGGTGAAATTTTTGAAAAGTTCTCATTTCGCTAAATAACGTTAGAACCACTTTTTTCTTTTTTACATCTTTTAGTGATGACGAAATCCATTCGGTAAAAAATTAAAGAAAAACCGAATGCTCGGAACCCACCCTTTCAGGCCGGTGAAATGTTTGAAAATTTCTCATTTCGCTAAATAACGTTAGAACCACTTTTTTCTTTTTTACATCTTTTAGTGATGACGAAAACCATCCGGGAAAAAAGTAAAAAAAAAATGGAATGCTGGGAACCCACCCTTTCAGGCCGGTGAAATGTTTGAAAATTTCTCATCTCGCTAAATAACGTTAGAACGACTTTTTTCTTTTTTACATCTTTTAGTGATGATGAAAACCATCCGGGAAAAAAGTTATAAAACAATCGAATGCTCAGAACCCACCCTTTCAGGCCGGTGAAATTTTTGTAAATTTCTCATTTCGCTAAATAACGTTAGAACCACTTGTTTCGTTTTTACATCTTTTAGTGATGACGAAATCCATCCGGTAAAAAAGTTTTAGAAAAATCGAATGCTCGGAACCCACCCTTTACGGCCGGTGAAATTTTTGAGAATTTCTCATTTCGCTAAATGACGTTAGAACCACTTTTTTCTTTTTCACATCTGTAGTGATGACGAAATCCATCCGGGAAAAAATTTAAAAAAAAATCGTGTGCTCGGAACCCACCCTTTCAGGCCGGTGAAATTTTTGAAAATTTCTCATTTCTCTAAATAACGTTAGAACCACTTTTTTCTTTTTTACATCTTTTAGTGATGACGAAATCCATTTGGGAAAAAAAAAAAAAAAAAAACGACTGCTCGGAACCCACTCTTTCAGGCCGGTGAAATTTTTGAAAATTTTTCATTTCGCTAAATAACGTTAGAACGACTTTTTTCTTTTTTACATCGTTTAGTGACGACGAAATCCATCCGGTAAAAAATTTAAAAAAACTCGTATGCTCGGATCCCACCCTTGCCAGCCGGTGAAATTTTTGAATATTTGTCGTTTCGCTAAATAACGTTAGAACCACTTTTTTCTATTTACATCTTTTAGTGATGACGAAATCCATCCGGGAAAAAATTTAAAAAAAAATCGTATGCTCGGAACCCAGCCTTTCAGGTGGGTGAAATTTTTGAAAAGTTCTCATTTCGCTAAATAACGTTAGAACCACTTTTTTCTTTTTTACATCTTTTAGTGATGACGAAAACCATCCGGGAAAAAAGTAAAAAAAAAATGGAATGCTCGGAACCCTCCCTTTCAGGCCGGTGAAATGTTTGAAAATTTCTCATCTCGCTAAATAACGTTAGAACGACTTTTTTCTTTTTTACATCTTTTAGTGATGATGAAAACCATCCGGGAAAAAAGTTAAAAAACAATCGAATGCTCAGAACCCACCCCTTCAGGCCGGTGAAATTTTTGTAAATTTCTCATTTCGCTAAATAACGTTAGAACCACTTCATTCTTTTTTACATCTGTTAGTGATGACGAAAACCATCCGGGAAAAGATAAAAAAAAAACCGGATGCTCGGAAGCCACCCATGTCGGCCGGTGAAATTTTTGAAAATTTCTCATTTCGCTAAATAACGTTAGAACCACTTTTTTCTTTTTTACATCTGTTAGTGATGACGAAAACCATCCAGGAAAAAAGTTAAATAAAAATCGAATACTCGGAAAGCACCCTTGCCGGCCGGTGAAATTTTTGAAAATTTTTCATTTCGCTAAATAACGTTAGAACCACTTTTTTCTTTATTACATCTTTTAGTGATGACGAAATCCATCCGGGAAAAAATTTAAAAAAAAATCGTATGCTCGGAACCCAGCCTTTCAGGTGGGTGAAATTTTTGAAAATTTCTCATTTCGCTAAATAACGTTAGAACCACATTTTTCTTTTTTAAATCTTTTAGTGATGACGAAATCCATCCGGTAAAAAATTAAAGAAATATCGAATGCTCGGAACCGACCCTTTCAGGCCGCCGAAACGTTTGAAAATTTCTCATTTCGCTAAATAACGTTAGAACCACTTTTTTCTTTTTTACATCTTTTAGGGATGACGAAATCCATCCGGGAAAAAATTTAAACAAAAATCGTATGCACGGAACCCACCCTTCCAGGAGGGTGAAATTTTCCAATATTTCTCATTTCGCCAAATAACGTTAGAACCACTTTTTTCTTTTTCACATCTTTTAGTGATGACGAAAACCATGCGGGAAAAAAGTTTTTAAAAAATCGTATGCTCGGAACGCACCCTTAGAGAAGGGTGACATTTTTGAATATTTCTCATTTCGCTAAATAACGTTAGAACCACTTTTTACTTTTTTACATCTTTTAGTGATGACGAAAACCATCCGGGAAAAAAGTAAAAAAAAAATCGAATGCTCGGAATCCACCCTTGCCGGCAGGTGAAATTTTAAAAAATTTCTTATTTCGCTAAATAACAATAGAACTACTTTTTTCTTTTTTACATATTTTAGTGATGACGAAATCCATCCGGGAAAAAATTTAAAACAAAATCGTATGCTCGGAACCCACCCTTTCCGGCCGGTGAAATGTTTGAAAATTTCTCATTTCGCTAAATAACGTTAGAACCACTTTTTTCTTTTTTACATCTTTTAGTGATGACGAAATCCATCCGGGAAAAAATTATAAAAACAATCGTGGGCTCGGAACCCACCCTTTCAGGCCGGTGAAATGTTTGAAAATTTCTCATTTCGATAAATAACGTTAGAGCCACTTTTTTCTCTTTTACATCTTTTAGTGATGACGAAATCCATCCGGGAAAATTTTTTAAAAAAAATCGGATGCTCGGAACCCACCCTTGCCAGCCGGTGAAATTTGTGAATATCTCTCATTTCGCTAAATAACGTTAGAACCACTTTTTTCTTTTTTAGATCTTTTAGTGATGACGAAATCCATCCGAGAAAAAATTATAAAAACAATCGTGGGCTCGGAACCCACCCTTTCAAGCCGGTGAAATGTTTGAAAATTTCTCATTTCGATAAATAACGTTAGAACCACTTTTTTCTCTTTTAAATCTCTTAGTGATGACGAAACCCATCCGGGAAAGAAGTTAAAAAAAATGGAATGCTCGGAACCCACCCTTTCAGGCCGGTGAAATGTTTGAAAATGGCTGATTTCGCTAAATAACGTTAGAACCACTTTTTTCTTTTTTACATCTTTTAGTGATGACGAAAACCATTCGGGAAAAAAGTTAAAAAACAATGGAATGCTCGGAACCCACCCTTTCAGGCCGGTGAAATTTTTGAAAATTTCTCATTTCGCTAAATAACGTTAGAACCACTTTTTTTTTTTACATCTTTTAGTGATGACAAAAACCATCCGGGAAAAAATATTTAAAAAAATCATATGCTCGGAACCCACCCTTGCCGGCCAGTGCAATATTTGAAAATTTCTCATTTCGCTAAATAACGTTAGAACCACTTTTTTCTTTTTTACATCTTTTAGTGATGACGAAATCCATCCGGGAAAAGATTTAAAAAAAAAATCGTATGCTCGGAACCCACCCTTGCCAGCCGGTCAAATTTTTGAATATTTCTCATTTCGCTAAATAACGTTAGAACAACTTTTTTCTTTTTTAGATCTTTTAGGGATGACAAAATCCATCCGGGAAAAAAATTTTAAAAAAAATCGTATGCTCGGAACCCACCCTTGCCAGCCGGTGAAATTTTTAAAAAATCTCATTTCGATAAATACCGTTAGAACCACTTTTTTCTTTTTTACATCTTTTAGTGATGGCGAAATCCATCCGGGAAAAAATTTAAAAAAAAATCGTATTCTCGGAATCCACCCTTGCCAGGCGGTGAAATTTTTGAAAATTTCTCATTTCGCTAAATAACGTTAGAACCACTTTATTCTTTTTTACATCTGTTAGTGATGACGAAAACCATCCGGGAAAAAAGTTAAATAAAAATCGAATACTCGGAAAGCACCCTTGCCGGCCGGTGAAATTTTCGAAAATTTTTCATTTCGCTAAATAACGTTAGAACCACTTTTTTCTATTTACATCTTTTAGTGATGACGAAATCCATCCGGGAAAAAATTTAAAAAAAAATCGTATGCTCGGAACCCAGCCTTTCAGGTGGGTGAAATTTTTGAAAAGTTCTCATTTCGCTAAATAACGTTAGAACCACTTTTCTCTTTTTACATCTTTTAGTGATGACGAAATCCATCCGGTAAAAAATTAAAGAAAAACCGAATGCTCGGAACCCACCCTTTCAGGCCGGTGAAATGTTTGAAAATTTCTCATTTCGCTAAATAACGTTAGAACCACTTTTTTCTTTTTTACATCTTTTAGTGATGACGAAAACCATCCGGGAAAAAAGTAAAAAAAAAATGGAATGCTGGGAACCCACCCTTTCAGGCCGGTGAAATGTTTGAAAATTTCTCATCTCGCTAAATAACGTTAGAACGACTTTTTTCTTTTTTACATCTTTTAGTGATGATGAAAACCATCCGGGAAAAAAGTTAAAAAACAATCGAATGCTCAGAACCCACCCTTTCAGGCCGGTGAAATTTTTGTAAATTTCTCATTTCGCTAAATAACGTTAGAACCACTTGTTTCGTTTTTACATCTTATAGTGATGACGAAATCCATCCGGTAAAAAAGTTTTAGAAAAATCGAATGCTCGGAACCCACCCTTTCCGGCCGGTGAAATTTTTGAGAATTTCTCATTTCGCTAAATGACGTTAGAACCACTTTTTTCTTTTTCACATCTGTAGTGATGACGAAATCCATCCGGGAAAAAATTTAAAAAAAAATCGTATGCTCGGAACCCACCCTTTCAGGCCGGTGAAATTTTTGAAAATTTCTCATTTCTCTAAATAACGTTAGAACCACTTTTTTCTTTTTTACATCTTTTAGTGATGACGAAATCCATTCGGGAAAAAAAAAAAAAAATGACTGCTCGGAACCCACTCTTTCAGGCCGGTGAAATTTTTGAAAATTTCTCATTTCGCTAAATAACGTTAGAACGACTTTTTTCTTTTTTACATCTTTTAGTGATGACGAAATCCATCCGGTAAAAAATTTAAAAAAAATCGTATGCTCGGAACCCACCCTTGCCAGCCGGTGAAATTTTTGAATATTTGTCGTTTCGCTAAATAACGTTAGAACCACTTTTTTCTATTTACATCTTTTAGTGATGACGAAATCCATCCGGGAAAAAATTAAAAAAAAAATCGTATGCTCGGAACCCAGCCTTTCAGGTGGGTGAAATTTTTGAAAAGTTCTCATTTCGCTAAATAACGTTAGAACCACTTATTTCTTTTTTACATCTTTTAGTGATGACGAAATCCATCCGGTAAAAAATGAAAGAAAAACCGAATGCTCGGAACCCACCCTTTCAGGCCGGTGAAATGTTTGAAAATTTCTCATTTCGCTAAATAACGTTAGAACCACTTTTTTCTTTTTTACATCTTTTAGTGATGACGAAAACCATCCGGGAAAAAAGTTAAAAAAAAATGGAATGCTCGGAACCCACCCTTTCAGGCCGGTGAAATGTTTGAAAATTTCTCATCTCGCTAAATAACGTTAGAACGACTTTTTTCTTTTTTACATCTTTTAGTGATGATGAAAACCATCCGGGAAAAAAATTAAAAAACAATCGAATGCTCAGAACCCACCCTTTCAGGCCGGTGAAATTTTTGTAAATTTCTCATTTCGCTAAATAACGTTAGAACCACTTCATTCTTTTTTACATCTGTTAGTGATGACGAAAACCATCCGGGAAAAAAGTTAAATAAAAATCGAATACTCGGAAAGCACCCTTGCCGGCCGGTGAAATTTTTGAAAAATTTTCATTTCGCTAAATAACGTTAGAACCACTTTTTTCTATTTACATCTTTTAGTGATGACGAAATCCATCCGGGAAAAAATTTAAAAAAAAATCGTATGCTCGGAACCCAGCCTTTCAGGTGGGTGAAATTTTTGAAAAGTTCTCATTTCGCTAAATAACGTTAGAACCACTTTTTTCTTTTTTACATCTTTTAGTGATGACGAAATCCATCCGGTAAAAAATTAAAGAAAAACCGAATGCTCGGAACCCACCCTTTCAGGCCGGTGAAATGTTTGAAAATTTCTTATTTCGCTAAATAACGTTAGAACCACTTTTTTCTTTTGTACATCTTTTAGTGATAACGAAAACCATCCGGGAAAAAAGTAAAAAAAAAATGGAATGCTGGGAACCCACCCTTTCAGGCCGGTGAAATGTTTGAAAATTTCTCATCTCGCTAAATAACGTTAGAACGACTTTTTTCTTTTTTACATCTTTTAGTGATGATGAAAACCATCCGGGAAAAAAGTTAAAAAACAATCGAATGCTCAGAACCCACCCTTTCAGGCCGATGAAATTTTTGAATATTTCTCATTTCGCTAAATAACGTTAGAACCACTTGTTTCGTTTTTACATCTTTTAGTGATGACGAAATCCATCCGGTAAAAAAGTTTTAGAAAAATCGAATGCTCGGAACCCACCCTTTCCGGCCGGTGAAATTTTTGAGAATTTCTCATTTCGCTAAATGACGTTAGAACCACTTTTTTCTTTTTCACATCTGTAGTGATGACGAAATCCATCCGGAAAAAAATTTAAAAAAAAATCGTATGCTCGGAACCCACCCTTTCAGGCCGGTGAAATTTTTGAAAATTTCTCATTTCTCTAAATAACGTTAGAACCACTTTTTTCTTTTTTACATCTTTTAGTGATGACGAAATCCATTCGGGAAAAAAAAAAAAAATGACTGCTCGGAACCCACTCTTTCAGGCCGGTGAAATTTTTGAAAATTTCTCATTTCGCTAAATAACGTTAGAACGACTTTTTTCTTTTTTACATCTTTTAGTGATGACGAAATCCATCCGGTAAAAAATTTAAAAAAAATCGTATGCTCGGAACCCACCCTTGCCAGCCGGTGAAATTTTTGAATATTTGTCGTTTCGCTAAATAACGTTAGAACCACTTTTTTCTATTTACATCTTTTAGTGATGACGAAATCCATCCGGGCAAAAATTTAAAAAAAATCGTATGCTCGGAACCCAGCCTTTCAGGTGGGTGAAATTTTTGAAAAGTTCTCATTTCGCTAAATAACGTTAGAACCACTTATTTCTTTTTTACATCTTTTAGTGATGACGAAATGCATCCGGTAAAAAATGAAAGAAAAACCGAATGCTCGGAACCCACCCTTTCAGGCCGGTGAAATGTTTGAAAATTTCTCATTTCGCTAAATAACGTTAGAACCACTTTTTTCTTTTTTACATCTTTTAGTGATGACGAAAACCATCCGGGAAAAAAGTTAAAAAAAAATGGAATGCTCGGAACCCACCCTTTCAGGCCGGTGAAATGTTTGAAAATTTCTCATCTCGCTAAATAACGTTAGAACGACTTTTTTCTTTTTTACATCTTTTAGTGATGATGAAAACCATCCGGGAAAAAAATTAAAAAACAATCGAATGCTCAGAACCCACCCTTTCAGGCCGGTGAAATTTTTGTAAATTTCTCATTTCGCTAAATAACGTTAGAACCACTTCATTCTTTTTTACATCTGTTAGTGATGACGAAAACCATCCGGGAAAAAAGTTAAATAAAAATCGAATACTCGGAAAGCACCCTTGCCGGCCGGTGAAATTTTTGAAAATTTTTCATTTCGCTAAATAACGTTAGAACCACTTTTTTCTATTTACATCTTTTAGTGATGACGAAATCCATCCGGGAAAATTTTTTTAAAAAAATCGTATGCTCGGAACCCAGCCTTTCAGGAGGGTGAAATTTTTGAAAAGTTCTCATTTCGCTAAATAACGTTAGAACCACTTTTTTCTTTTTTACATCTTTTAGTGATGACGAAATCCATCCGGTAAAAAATTAAAGAAAAACCGAATGCTCGGAACCCACCCTTTCAGGCCGGTGAAATGTTTGAAAATTACTTATTTCGCTAAATAACGTTAGAACCACTTTTTTCTTTTTTACATCTTTTAGTGATAACGAAAACCATCCGGGAAAAAAGTAAAAAAAAAATGGAATGCTGGGAACCCACCCTTTCAGGCCGGTGAAATGTTTGAAAATTTCTCATCTCGCTAAATAACGTTAGAACGACTTTTTTCTTTTTCACATCTTTTAGTGATGATGAAAACCATCCGGGAAAAAAGTTAAAAAACAATCGAATGCTCAGAACCCACCCTTTCAGGCCGATGAAATTTTTGAATATTTCTCATTTCGCTAAATAACGTTAGAACCACTTTTTTCTTTTTTAGATCTTTTAGTGATGACAAAATCCATCCGGGAAAAAATTTAAAAAAAAATCGTATGCTCGGAACCCACCCTTGCCAGCTGGTGAAATTTTTGAAAATTTGTCATTTCGATAAATACCGTTAGAACCACTTTTTTCTTTTTTACATCTTTTAGTGATGGCGAAATCCATCCGGGAAAAAATATAAAAAAAAATCGTATGCTCGGAACCCACCCTTGCCAGGCGGTGAAATATTTGAAAATTTCTCATTTCGCTAAATAACGTTAGAACCACTTTTTTCTTTTTTACATCTCTTAGTGATGACGAAAACCATCCGGGAAAAAAAGTTTAAAAAAAATCGAATGCTCGGAACCCACCCTTGTGAGCCGGTGAAATTTTTGAAAATTTCTCATGTCGCTAAATAACGTTAGAACTACTTCTTTCTTTTTTACATCTATTAGTGATGACGAAATCCATCCGGGAAAAGATAAAAAAAAAATCGGATGCTCGGAACCCACCCATGTCGGCCGGTGAAATTTTTGAAAATTTCTCATATCGCTAAATAACGTTAGAACCACTTTTTTCTTTTTTACATCTGTTAGTGATGACGAAAACCATCCGGGAAAAAAGTTAAATAAAAATCGAATACTCGGAAAGCACCCTTGCCGGCCGGTGAAATTTTTGAAAATGTTTCATTTCGCTAAATAACGTTAGAACCACTTTTTTCTTTTTTACATCTTTTAGTGATGACGAAATCCATCCGGGAAAAAATTTAAAAAAAATCGTATGCTCGGAACCCAGCCTTTCAGGTGGGTGAAATTTTTGAAAAGTTCTCATTTCGCTAAATAACGTTAGAACCACTTTTTTCTTTTTTAAATCTTTTAGTGATGACGAAATCCATCCGGTAAAAAATTAAAGAAATATCGAATGCTCGGAACCCACCCTTTCAGGCCGCCGAAACGTTTGAAAATTTCTCATTTCGCTAAATAACGTTAGAACCACTTTTTTCTTTTTTACATCTTTTAGGGATGACGAAATCCATCCGGGAAAAAATTTAAAAAAAAATCGTATGCACGGAACCCACCCTTCCAGGAGGGTGAAATTTTCCAATATTTCTCATTTCGCCAAATAACGTTAGAACCACTTTTTTCTTTTTCACATCTTTTAGTGATGCCGAAAACCATGCGGGAAAAAAGTTTTTAAAAAATCGTATGCTCGGAACGCACCCTTAGAGAAGGGTGACATTTTTGAATATTTCTCATTTCGCTAAATAACGTTAGAACCACTTTTTACTTTTTTACATCTTTTAGTGATGACGAAAACCATCCGGGAAAAAAGTTAAAAAAAAATCGAATGCTCGGAATCCACCCTTGCCGGCAGGTGAAATTTTAAAAAATTTCTCATTTCGCTAAATAACAATAGAACTACTTTTTTCTTTTTTACATATTTTAGTGATGACGAAATCCATCCGGGAAAAAATTTAAAACAAAATCGTATGCTCGGAACCCACCCTTGCCGGCCGGTGAAATGTTTGAAAATTTCTCATTTCGCTAAATAACGTTAGAACCACTTTTTTCTTTTTTACATCTTTTAGTGATGACGAAATCCATCCGGGAAAAAATTATAAAAACAATCGTGGGCTCGGAACCCACCCTTTCAGGCCGGTGAAATGTTTGAAAATTTCTCATTTCGATAAATAACGTTAGAGCCACTTTTTTCTCTTTTACATCTTTTAGTGATGACGAAATCCATCCGGGAAAAATTTTTTAAAAAAATCGTATGTTCGGAACCCACCCTTGCCAGCCGGTGAAATTTGTGAATATCTCTCATTTCGCTAAATAACGTTAGAACCACTTTTTTCTTTTTTAGATCTTTTAGTGATGACGAAATCCATCCGAGAAAAAATTATAAAAACAATCGTGGGCTCGGAACCCACCCTTTCAAGCCGGTGAAATGTTTGAAAATTTCTCATTTCGATAAATAACGTTAGAACCACTTTTTTCTCTTTTAAATCTCTTAGTGATGACGAAACCCATCCGGGAAAGAAGTTAAAAAAAATGGAATGCTCGGAACCCACCCTTTCAGGCCGGTGAAATGTTTGAAAATGGCTGATTTCGCTAAATAACGTTAGAACCACTTTTTTCTTTTTTACATCTTTTAGTGATGACGAAAACCATCCGGGAAAAAAGTTAAAAAACAATGGAATGCTCGGAACCCACCCTTTCAGGCCGGTGAAATTTTTGAAAATTTCTCATTTCGCTAAATAACGTTAGAACCACTTTTTTTTTTTACATCTTTTAGTGATGACAAAAACCATCCGGGAAAAAATATTTAAAAAAATCATATGCTCGGAACCCACCCTTGCCGGCCAGTGCAATATTTGAAAATTTCTCATTTCGCTAAATAACGTTAGAACCACTTTTTTCTTTTTTACATCTTTTAGTGATGACGAAATCCATCCGGGAAAAAGTTTAAAAAAAAAATCGTATGCTCGGAACCCACCCTTGCCAGCCGGTCAAATTTTTGAATATTTCTCATTTCGCTAAATAACGTTAGAACAACTTTTTTCTTTTTTAGATCTTTTAGGGATGACAAAATCCATCCGGGAAAAAAATTAAAAAAAAAATCGTATGCTCGGAACCCACCCTTGCCAGCCGGTGAAATTTTTAAAAAAATCTCATTTCGATAAATACCGTTAGAACCACTTTTTTCTTTTTTACATCTTTTAGTGATGGCGAAATCCATCCGGGAAAAAATTAAAAAAAAAATCGTATTCTCGGAATCCACCCTTGCCAGGCGGTGAAATATTTGAAAATTTCTCATTTCGCTAAATAACGTTAGAACCACTTTTTTCTTTCTTACATCTCTTAGTGATGACGAAAACCATCCGGGAAAAAAAGTTAAAAAAAAATCGAATGTTCGGAACCCACCCTTGTCAGCCGGTGAAATTTTTGAAAATTTCTCATTTCGCTAAATAACGTTAGAACTACTTCTTTCTTTTTTACATCTATTAGTGATGACGAAATCCATCCGGGAAAAAATTTTAAAAAAAATCGGATGCTCGGAACCCACCCATGTCGGCCGGTGAAATTTTTGAAAATTTCTCATTTCGCTAAATAACGTTAGAACCACTTTATTCTTTTTTACATCTGTTAGTGATGACGAAAACCATCCGGGAAAAAAGTTAAATAAAAATCGAATACTCGGAAAGCACCCTTGCCGGCCGGTGAAATTTTCGAAAATTTTTCATTTCGCTAAATAACGTTAGAACCACTTTTTTCTATTTACATCTTTTAGTGATGACGAAATCCATCCGGGAAAAAATTTTAAAAAAAATCGTATGCTCGGAACCCAGCCTTTCAGGTGGGTGAAATTTTTGAAAAGTTCTCATTTCGCTAAATAACGTTAGAACCACTTTTTTCTTTTTTACATCTTTTAGTGATGACGAAATCCATCCGGTAAAAAATTAAAGAAAAACCGAATGCTCGGAACCCACCCTTTCAGGCCGGTGAAATGTTTGAAAATTTCTCATTTCGCTAAATAACGTTAGAACCACTTTTTTCTTTTTTACATCTTTTAGTGATGACGAAAACCATCCGGGAAAAAAGTAAAAAAAAAATGGAATGCTGGGAACCCACCCTTTCAGGCCGGTGAAATGTTTGAAAATTTCTCATCTCGCTAAATAACGTTAGAACGACTTTTTTCTTTTTTACATCTTTTAGTGATGATGAAAACCATCCGGGAAAAAAGTTAAAAAACAATCGAATGCTCAGAACCCACCCTTTCAGGCCGGTGAAATTTTTGTAAATTTCTCATTTCGCTAAATAACGTTAGAACCACTTGTTTCGTTGTTACATCTTTTAGTGATGACGAAATCCATCCGGTGAAAAAGTTTTAGAAAAATCGAATGCTCGGAACCCACCCTTTCCGGCCGGTGAAATTTTTGAGAATTTCTCATTTCGCTAAATGACGTTAGAACCACTTTTTTCTTTTTCACATCTTTAGTGATGACGAAATCCATCCGGGAAAAAATTTAAAAAAAAATCGTATGCTCGGAACCCACCCTTTCAGGCCGGTGAAATTTTTGAAAATTTCTCATTTCTCTAAATAACGTTAGAACCACTTTTTTCTTTTTTACATCTTTTAGTGATGACGAAATCCATTCGGGAAAAAAAAAAAAAAAAAACGACTGCTCGGAACCCACTCTTTCAGGCCGGTGAAATTTTTGAAAATTTCTCATTTCGCTAAATAACGTTAGAACGACTTTTTTCTTTTTTACATCTTTTAGTGATGACGAAATCCATCCGGTAAAAAATTTAAAAAAAATCGTATGCTCGGAACCCACCCTTGCCAGCCGGTGAAATTTTTGAATATTTGTCGTTTCGCTAAATAACGTTAGAACCACTTTTTTCTATTTACATCTTTTAGTGATGACGAAATCCATCCGGGAAAAAATTTTAAAAAAAATCGTATGCTCGGAACCCAGCCTTTCAGGTGGGTGAAATTTTTGAAAAGTTCTCATTTCGCTAAATAACGTTAGAACCTCTTATTTCTTTTTTACATCTTTTAGTGATGACGAAATCCATCCGGTAAAAAATGAAAGAAAAACCGAATGCTCGGAACCCACCCTTTCAGGCCGGTGAAATGTTTGAAAATTTCTCATTTCGCTAAATAACGTTAGAACCACTTTTTTCTTTTTTACATCTATTAGTGATGACGAAAACCATCCGGGAAAAAAGTTAAAAAAAAATGGAATGCTCGGAACCCACCCTTTCAGGCCGGTGAAATGTTTGAAAATTTCTCATCTCGCTAAATAACGTTAGAACGACTTTTTTCTTTTTTACATCTTTTAGTGATGATGAAAACCATCCGGGAAAAAAGTTAAAAAACAATCGAATGCTCAGAACCCACCCTTTCAGGCCGGTGAAATTTTTGTAAATTTCTCATTTCGCTAAATAACGTTAGAACCACTTCATTCTTTTTTACATCTGTTAGTGATGACGAAAACCATCCGGGAAAAAAGTTAAATAAAAATCGAATACTCGGAAAGCACCCTTGCCGGCCGGTGAAATTTTTGAAAATTTTTCATTTCGCTAAATAACGTTAGAACCACTTTTTTCTATTTACATCTTTTAGTGATGACGAAATCCATCCGGGAAAAAATTTTAAAAAAAATCGTATGCTCGGAACCCAGCCTTTCAGGTGGGTGAAATTTTTGAAAAGTTCTCATTTCGCTAAATAACGTTAGAACCACTTTTTTCTTTTTTACATCTTTTAGTGATGACGAAATCCATCCGGTAAAAAATTAAAGAAAAACCGAATGCTCGGAACCCACCCTTTCAGGCCGGTGAAATGTTTGAAAATTTCTTATTTCGCTAAATAACGTTAGAACCACTTTTTTCTTTTTTACATCTTTTAGTGATAACGAAAACCATCCGGGAAAAAAGTAAAAAAAAAATGGAATGCTGGGAACCCACCCTTTCAGGCCGGTGAAATGTTTGAAAATTTCTCATCTCGCTAAATAACGTTAGAACGACTTTTTTCTTTTTTACATCTTTTAGTGATGATGAAAACCATCCGGGAAAAAAGTTAAAAAACAATCGCATGCTCAGAACCCACCCTTTCAGGCCGATGAAATTTTTGTAAATTTCTCATTTCGCTAAATAACGTTAGAACCACTTGTTTCGTTTTTACATCTTTTAGTGATGACGAAATCCATCCGGTAAAAAAGTTTTAGAAAAATCGAATGCTCGGAACCCACCCTTTCCGGCCGGTGAAATTTTTGAGAATTTCTCATTTCGCTAAATGACGTTAGAACCACTTTTTTCTTTTTCACATCTGTAGTGATGACGAAATCCATCCGGGAAAAAATTTAAAAAAAAATCGTATGCTCGGAACCCACCCTTTCAGGCCGGTGAAATTTTTGAAAATTTCTCATTTCGCTAAATAACGTTAGAACCACTTTTTTCTTTTTTACATCTTTTAGTGATGACGAAATCCATTTGGGAAAAAAGTTAAAAAAAAAACGAATGCTCGGAACCCACTCTTTCAGGCCGGTGAAATTTTTGAAAATTTCTCATTTCGCTAAATAACGTTAGAACCCCATTTTTCGTTTTTACATCTTTTAATGATGACGAAATCCATCCGGGGAAAAATTAAAAAAAAAATCGTATGCTCGGAACCCACCCTTTCAGGCCGGTGAAATTTTTGAAAATTTCTCATTTCGCTAAATAACGTTAGAACGACTTTTTTCTTTTTTACATCTTTTAGTGATGACGAAATCCATCCGGTAAAAAATTTAAAAAAAATCGTGTGCTCGGCACCCACCCTTGCCAGCCGGTGAAATTTTTGAATATTTCTCGTTTCGCTAAATAACGTTAGAACAACTTTTTTCTTTTTTACATCTTTTAGTGATGACGAAATCCATCCGCGAAAAAATTATAAAAAAAATCGTATGCTCGGAACCGACACTTTCAGGCCAGTGAAATTTTTGAAACTTTCTCATTTCGCTAAATAACGTTAGAACCACTTTTTTCTTTTTTACATCTTTTAGTGATGACGAAATCCATGCGGTAAAAAACTAAAAAAAAATCGTATGCTCGGAACCCACCCTTGCCAGGCGGTGAAAGCTTTGAAAATTTCTCATTTCGCTAAATAACGTTAGAACCACTTTTTGCTTTGTTACATCTTTTAGTGATGATGAAATCCATCCGGGAAAGAAGTTTTAAAAAAATCGAATACTCGGAACCGACCCTTTCAGGCCGGTGAAATTTTTGAAAATTTCTCATTTCGCTAAATAACGTTACAACCACTTTTTTCTCTTTTACATCTTTTAGTGATGACGAAATCCATCCGGGAAAAAATTTAAAAAAAAATCGAATGCTCGGAACCCACCCTTTCAGGCCGGTGAAATTTTTGAAAATTTCTCATTTCGCTAAATAACGTTACAACCACTTTGTTCTTTTTTACATCTTTTAGTGATGACGAAAACCATCCGGTAAAAAAATTAAAAAAAAACGTATGCTCAGAACCCACCCTCGCCAGGCGGTGAAATTTTTGAAAATTTCTCATTTCGCTAAATAACGTTAGAACCACTTTTTTCTTTTTTTCATCTTTTAGTGATGACAAAAACCATCCGGGAAAAAATATTTTAAAAAATCGTATGCTCGGAACCCACCCTTGCCGGCCAGTGAAATATTGGATAATTTCTCATTTCGCTAAATAGCGTTAGAACCACTTTTTTCTTTTTTACATCTTTTAGTGATGACGAAATCCATCCGGGAAAAAATTTAAAAAAATAATCGTATGCTCGGAACCCACCCTTGCCAGCCGGTGAAATTTTTGAATATTTCTCATTTCGCTAAATAACGTTAGAAGCACTTTTTTCTTTTTTAGATCTTTTAGTGATGACAAAATCCATCCGGGAAAAAATTTAAAAAAAAATCGTATGCTCGGAACCCACCCTTGCCAGCCGGTGAAATTTTTGAAAATATCTCATCTCGATAAATACCGTTAGAACCACTTTTTTCTTTTTTACATCTTTTAGTGATGGCGAAATCCATCCGGGAAAAATTTAAAAAAAAAATCGTATGCTCGGAACCCACCCTTGCCAGGCGGTGAAATATTTGAAAATTTCTCATTTCGCTAAATAACGTTAGAACCACTTTTTTCTTTTTTACATCTCTTAGTGATGACGAAAAGCATCCGGGAAAAAAAGTTAAAAAAAAATCGAATGCTCGGAACCCACCCTTGTCAGCCGGTGAAATTTTTGAAAATTTCTCATTTCGCTAAATAACGTTAGAACTACTTCTTTCTTTTTTACATTTATTAGTGATGACGAAATCCATCCGGGAAAAAAGTAAAAAAAAAATCGGATGCTCGGAACCCACCCATGTCGGCCGGTGAAATTTTTGAAAATTTCTCATTTCGCTAAATAACGTTAGAACCACTTCATTCTTTTTTACATCTGTTAGTGATGACGAAAACCATCCGGGAAAGAAGTACAAAAAAAATGGAATGCTCGGAACCCACCCTTTCAGGCCGGTGAAATGTTTGAAAATTTTTCATTTCGCTAAATAACGTTAGAACCACTTTTTTCTATTTACATCTTTTAGTGATGACGAAATCCATCCGGGAAAAAATTTAAAAAAAAATCGTATGCTCGGAACCCAGCCTTTCAGGTGGGTGAAATTTTTGAAAAGTTCTCATTTCGCTAAATAACGTTAGAACCACTTTTTTCTTTTTTACATCTTTTAGTGATGACGAAAACCATACGGGAAAAAAGTACAAAAAAAATGGAATGCTCGGAACCCACCCTTTCAGGCCGGTGAAATGTTTGAAAATTTCTCATCTCGCTAAATAACGTTAGAACGACTTTTTTCTTTTTAACATCTTTTAGTGATGATGAAAACCATCCGGGAAAAAAGTTAAAAAACAATCGAATGCTCAGAACCCACCCTTTCAGGCCGGTGAAATGTTTGTAAATTTCTCATTTCGCTAAATAACGTTAGAACCACTTGTTTCGTTTTTACATCTTTTAGTGATGACGAAATCCATCCGGTAAAAAAGTTTTAGAAAAATCGAATGCTCGGAACCCACCCTTTCAGGCCGGTGAAATTTTTGAGAATTTCTCATATCGCTAAATAACGTTAGAACCACGTTTTTCTTTTTCACATCTGTAGTGATGACGAAATCCATCCGGGAAAAAATTTAAAAAAAAATCGTATGCTCGGAACCCACCCTTCCATGCCGGTGAAATTTTTGAAAATTTCTCATTTCGCTAAATAACGTTCGACCCACTTTTTTCTTTTTTACATCTTTTAGTGATGACGAAATCCATTCGGGAAAAAAGTTTAAAAAAAAACGAATGCTCGGAACCCACTCTTTCAGGCCGGTGAAATTTTTGAAAATTTCTCATTTCGCTAAATAACGTTAGAACCCCATTTTTCGTTTTTACATCTTTTAGTGATGACGAAATCCATCCGGGGAAAAATAAAAAAAAAAATCGTATGCTCGGAACCCACCCTTTCAGGCCGGTGAAATTTTTTAAAATTTCTCATTTCGCTAAATAACGTTAGAACGACTTTTTTCTTTTTTACATCTTTTAGTGATGACGAAATCCATCCGGTAAAAATTTTTAAAAAAATCGTATGCTCGGAACCCACCCTTGCCAGCCGGTGAAATTTTTGAATATTTCTCGTTTCGCTAAATAACGTTAGAACAACTTTTTTCTTTTTTACATCTTTTAGTGATGACGAAATCCATCCGGGAAAAAATTATAAAAAAAATCGTATGCTCGGAACCGACACTTTCAGGCCAGTGAAATTTTTGAAAATTTCTCATTTCGCTAAATAACGTTAGAACCGCTTTTTTCTTTTTTACATCTTTTCGTGATGACGAAATCCATGCGGTAAAAAACTAAAAAAAAATCGTATGCTCGGAACCCACCCTTGCCAGGTGGTGAAAGCTTTGAAAATTTCTCATTTCGCTAAATAACGTTAGAACCACTTTTTTCTTTGTTACATCTTTTAGTGATGATGAAATCCATCCGGGAAAGAAGTTTAAAAAAAATCGAATACTGGGAACCGACCCTTTCAGGCCGGTGAAATTTTTGAAAATTTCTCATTTCGCTAAATAACGTTATAACCACTTTTTCCTTTTTTACATCTTTTAGTGATGACCGAATCCGTCCGGGAAAAAATTTAAAAAAAAATCGTATGCCCGGAACCCACACTTGCCAGACGGTGAAATTTTTGAAAATTTCTCATTTCGCTAAATACCGTTAGAACCACTTTTTTCTTTTTTACATCTTTTAGTGATGACGAAATCCATCCGGTAAAAAATTAAATAAAAAATCGAATGCTCGGAACCCACCCTTTCAGGCCGGTGAAATTTTTGAAAATTTCTCATTTCACTAAATAACGTTAGAACCACTTTTTTCTTTTTTACATCTTTTAGTGATGACGAAATCCATCCGGTAAAAAATTTAAAAAAAAATCGTATGCTCGGAACCCACCCTTTCAGGCCGGTGAAATTTTTGAAAATTTCTCATTTCGCTAAATAACGTTAGAACTACTTCTTTCTTTTTTACATCTATTAGTGATGACGAAAACCATCCGGGAAAAGATAAAAAAAAAATCGGATGCTCGGAAGCCACCCATGTCGGCCGGTGAAATTTTTGAAAATTTCTCATTTCGCTAAATAGCGTTAGAACCACTTTTTTCTTTTTTACATCTGTTAGTGATGACGAAAACCATCCAGAAAAAAGTTAAATAAAAATCGAATACTCGGAAAGCACCCTTGCCGGCCGGTGAAATTTTTGAAAATTTTTCATTTCGCTAAATAACGTTAGAACCACTTTTTTCTTTTTTAAATCTTTCAGTGATGACGAAATCCATCCGGTAAAAAATTAAAGAAAAATCGGACGCTCGGAACCCACCCTTTCAGGCCGCCGAAATTTTTGAAAATTTCTCATTTCGCGAAATAACGGTAGAACCACTTTTTTCTTTTTTACATCTTTTAGGGATGACAAAATCCATCCGGGAAAAAATTTAAAAAAAAATCGTATGCACGGAACCCACCCTTCCAGGAGGGTGAAATTTTCCAATATTTCTCATTTCGCCAAATAACGGTAGAACCACTTTTTTCTTTTTCACATCTTTTAGTGATGACGAAAACCATGCGGGAAAAAAGTTTTTAAAAAATCGTATTCTCGGAACGCACCCTTAGAGAAGGGTGACATTTTTGAATATTTCTCATTTCGTTAAATAACGTTAGAACCACTTTTTACTTTTTTACATCTTTTAGTGATGACGAAAACCATCCGGGAAAAAAGTTTAAAAAAAATCGAATGCTCGGAACGCACCCTTGCTGGCAGGTGAAATTTTAAAAAATTTCTCATTTCTCTAAATAACAATAGAACTACTTTTTTCTTTTTTACATATTTTAGTGATGACGATATCCATCCGGGAAAAAATTTAAAACAAAATCGTATGCTCGGAACAAACCCTTGCCGGCCGGTGAAATTTTTGAAAATTTCTCATTTCGCTAAATAACGTTAGAACCACTGTTTTCTTTTTTACATCTTTTAGTGATGACGAAATCCATCCGGGAAAAAATTATAAAAACAATCGTGGGCTCGGAACCCACCCTTTCAGGCCGGTAAAATGTTTGAAAATTTCTCATTTCGATAAATAACGTTAGAACCACTTTTTTCTCTTTTACATCTTTTAGTGATGACGAAATCCATCCGGGAAAAAATTTAAAAAAAAATCGTATGCTCGGAACCCACCCTTGCCAGCCGGTGAAATGTGTGAATATCTCTCATTTCGCTAAATAACGTTAGAACCACTTTTTTCTCTTTTACATCTTTTAGTGATGACGAAACCCATCCGGGAAAGAAGTTAAAAAAAATGGAATGCTCGGAACCCACCCTTTCAGGCCGGTGAAATGTTTGAAAATGGCTGATTTCGCTAAATAACGTTAGAACCACTTTTTTCTTTTTTACATCTTTTAGTGATGACGAAAACCATCCGGGAAAAAAGTTAAAAAACAATGGAATGCTCGGAACCCACCCTTTCAGGCCGGTGAAATTTTTGAAAATTTCTCATTTCGCTAAATAACGTTAGAACCACTTTTTTTTTTTTTTACATCTTTTAGTGATGACAAAAACCATCCGGGAAAAAATATTTAAAAAAATCGTATGCTCGGAACCCACCCTTGCCGGCCAGTGAAATATTTGAAAATTTCTCATTTCGCTAAATAACGTTAGAACCACTTTTTGCTTTTTTACATCTGTTAGTGATGACGAAATCCATCCGGGAAAAAATAAAAAAAAAAAATCGTATGCTCGGAACCCACCCTTGCCAGCCGGTGAAATTTTTGAATATTTCTCATTTCGCTAAATAACGTTAGAACCACTTTTTTCTTTTTTAGATCTTTTAGTGATGACAAAATCCATCCGGGAAAAAATTTAAAAAAAAATCGTATGCTCGGAACCCACCCTTGCCAGCTGGTGAAATTTTTGAAAATTTCTTATTTCGATAAATACCGTTAGAACCACTTTTTTCTTTTTTACATCTTTTAGTGATGGCGAAATCCATCCGGGAAAAAATATAAAAAAAAATCGTATGCTCGGAACCCACCCTTGCCAGGCGGTGAAATATTTGAAAATTTCTCATTTCGCTAAATAACGTTAGAACCACTTTTTTCTTTTTTACATCTCTTAGTGATGACGAAAACCATCCGGAAAAAAAAGTTTAAAAAAAATCGAATGCTCGGAACCCACCCTTGTGAGCCGGTGAAATTTTTGAAAATTTCTCATTTCGCTAAATAACGTTAGAACTACTTCTTTCTTTTTTACATCTATTAGTGATGACGAAAACCATCCGGGAAAAGATAAAAAAAAAATCGGATGCTCGGAACCCACCCATGTCGGCCGGTGAAATTTTTGAAAATTTCTCATTTCGCTAAATAACGTTAGAACCACTTTTTTCTTTTTTATATCTGTTAGTGATGACGAAAACCATCCGGGAAAAAAGTTAAATAAAAATCGAATACTCGGAAAGCACCCTTGCCGGCCGGTGAAATTTTTGAAAATTTTTCATTTCGCTAAATAACGTTAGAACCACTTTTTTCTTTTTTACATCTTTTAGTGATGACGAAATCCATCCGGGAAAAAATTTAAAAAAAAATCGTATGCTCGGAACCCAGCCTTTCAGGTGGGTGAAATTTTTGAAAAGTTCTCATTTCGCTAAATAACGTTAGAACCACTTTTTTCTTTTTTAAATCTTTTAGTGATAACGAAATCCATCCGGTAAAAAATTAAAGAAATATCGAATGCTCGGAACCCACCCTTTCAGGCCGCCGAAATGTTTGAAAATTTCTCATTTCGCTAAATAACGTTAGAACCACTTTTTTCTTTTTTACATCTTTTAGGGATGACGAAATCCATCCGGGAAAAAATTTAAAAAAAAATCGTATGCACGGAACCCACCCTTCCAGGAGGGTGAAATTTTCCAATATTTCTCATTTCGCCAAATAACGTTAGAACCACTTTTTTCTTTTTCACATCTTTTGGTGATGACGAAAACCATGCGGGAAAAAAGTTTTTAAAAAATCGTATGCTCGGAACGCACCCTTAGAGAAGGGTGACATTTTTGAATATTTCTCATTTCGCTAAATAACGTTAGAACCACTTTTTACTTTTTTACATCTTTTAGTGATGACGAAAACCATCCGGGAAAAAAGTTTAAAAAAAATCGAATGCTCGGAACCCACCCTTGCCGGCAGGTGAAATTTTGAAAAATTTCTCATTTCGCTAAATAACAATAGAACTACTTTTTTCTTTTTTACATATTTTAGTGATGACGAAATCCATCCGGGAAAAAATTTAAAACAAAATCGTATGCTCGGAACCCACCTTTGCCGGCCGGTGAAATGTTTGAAAATTTCTCATTTCGCTAAATAAAGTTAGAACCACTTTTTTCTTTTTTACATCTTTTAGTGATGACGAAATCCATCCGGGAAAAAATTATAAAAACAATCGTGGGCTCGGAACCCACCCATTCAGGCCGGTGAAATGTTTGAAAATTTCTCATTTCGATAAATAACGTTAGAACCACTTTTTTCTCTTTTACATCTTTTAGTGATGACGAAATCCATCCGGGAAAAAATTTAAAAAAAAATCGTATGCTCGGAACCCACCCTTGCCAGCCGGTGAAATTTGTGAATATCTCTCATTTCGCTAAATAACGTTAGAACCACTTTTTTCTTTTTTAGATCTTTTAGTGATGACGAAATCCATCCGAGAAAAAATTATAAAAACAATCGTGGGCTCGGAACCCACCCTTTCAGGCCGGTGAAATGTTTGAAAATTTCTCATTTCGATAAATAACGTTAGAACCACTTTTTTCTCTTTTACATCTTTTAGTGACGACGAAACCCATCCGGGAAAGAAGTTAAAAAAAATGGAATGCTCGGAACCCACCCTTTCAGGCCGGTGAAATGTTTGAAAATGGCTCATTTCGCTAAATAACGTTAGAACCACTTTTTTCTTTTTTACATCTTTTAGTGATGACGAAAACCATCCGGGAAAAAAGTTAAAAAACAATGGAATGCTCGGAACCCACCCTTTCAGGCCGGTGAAATTTTTGAAAATTTCTCATTTCGCTAAATAACGTTAGAACCACTTTTTTATTTCTGACATCTTTTAGTGATGACGAAAACCATCCGGGAAAAAAGTATTAAAAAAATCGAATGCTCGGAACGCACCCTTTCAGGAGGGTGAAATTTTTGAAAATTTTTCATTTCGCTAAATAACGATAGAAGCACTTTTTTCTTATTTACATCTTTTAGTGATGAGGAAATCCATCCGGGAAAAATTTAAAAAAAAATCGAATGCTCGGAACCCACCCTTTCAGGCCGGTGAAATATTTGAAAATTTCTCATTTCGCTAAATAACGTTAGAACCACTTTTTTCTTTTTTACATCTTTTAGTGATGACGAAATCCATCCGGGAAAAAAAAAAAAAAATCGTATGCTCGGAATCCACCCTTTCAGGCCGGTGAAATTTTTGAAAATTTCTCATTTCGCTAAATAACGTTATAACCACTTTTTCCTTTTTTCGCATCTTTGAGTGATGACGAAATCCAACCGGTAAACAGTTTTAAAAAAATCGTATGCTCTGAACCCACACTTGCCAGGCGGTGAAAGTCTTGAAAATTTCTCATTTCACTAAATAACGTTAGAACCACTTTTTTCTTTTTTACATCTTTTAGTGATGACGAAATACATCCGGGAAAAAAGTTTTAAAAAAATCGAATGCTCGGAACCCACCCTTTCAGTCGGGTGAAATTTTTGAAAATTTCTCATTTCGTTAAATAACGTTAGAACCACTTTTTTCTTTTTTACATCTTTTAGTGACGACGAAATCCATCCGGTAAAAAATTAACAAAAAATCGTATGCTCGAAACCCACCCTTGCCAGGCGGTGAAAGCTTTGAAAATGTCTCATTTCGCTAAATAACATTAGAACCACTTTTTTCTTTCTTACATCTTTTAGTGATGCCGAAATCCATCCGGGAAAAAAGTTTTAAAAAAATCGAATACTCGGAACCGACCCTTTCAGGCCGGTGAAATTTTTGAAAATTTCTCATTTCGCTAAATAACGTTAGAACCACTTTTTTCTTTTTTACCTTTTATAGTGATGACCGAATCCATCCGGGAAAAAATTAAAAAAAAAATCGTATGCTCGGAACCCACACTTGCCAGACCGTGAAATTTTTGAAAATTTCTCATTTCGCGACATAACGTTAGAACCAGTTTTTTCTTTTTTACATCTTTTAGTGAGGACGAAATCCATCCGATAAAAAATTTAAAAAAAATCGTATGCTCGGAACCCACCTTTGCCAGCCGGTGAAATTTTTAAATATTTCTCATTTCGCTAAATAACGTTAGAACAACTTTTTTCTTTTTTAGATCTTTTAGTGATGACGAAATCCATCCGGGAAAAAATTATTTAAAAAATCGTATGCTCGGAACCCACACTTTCAGGCCGGTGAAAGATTTGAAACTTTCTCATTTCGCTAAATAACGTTAGAACCACTTTTTCCTTTCTTACATCTTTTAGTGATGACGAAATCCATCCGGGAAAGAAGTTTAAAAAAAATCGAATACTCGGAACCGACCCTTTCAGGCCGGTGAAATTTTTGAAAATTTCTCATTTCGCTAAATAACGTTACAACCACTTTTTTCTCTTTTACATCTTTTAGTGATGACGAAATCCATCCGGGAAAAAATTTAAAAAAAAATCGAATGCTCGGAACCCACCCTTTCAGGCCGGTGAAATTTTTGAAAATTTCTCATTTCGCTAAATAACGTTACAACCACTTTGTTCTTTTTTACATCTTTTAGTGATGACGAAAGCCATCCGGTAAAAAAATTTAAAAAAAACGTATGCTCAGAACCCACCCTCGCCAGGCGGTGAAATTTTTGAAAATTTCTCATTTCGCTAAATAACGTTAGAACCACTTTTTTCTTTTTTTCATCTTTTAGTGATGACAAAAACCATCCGGGAAAAAATATTTTAAAAAATCGTATGCTCGGAACCCACCCTTGCCGGCCAGTGAAATATTTGAAAATTTCTCATTTCGCTAAATAACGTTAGAACCACTTTTTTCTTTTTTACATCTTTTCGTGATGACGAAATCCATCCGGGAAAAAATTTAAAAAAAAAATCGTATGCTCGGAACCCACCCTTGCCAGCCGGTGAAATTTTTGAATATTTCTCATTTCGCTAAATAACGTTAGAACAACTTTTTTCTTTTTTAGATCTTTTAGTGATGACAAAATCCATCCGGGAAAAAATTTGAAAAAAAATCGTATGCTCGGAACCCACCCTTGCCAGCCGGTGAAATTTTTGAAAATATCTCATTTCGATAAATACCGGTAGAACCACTTTTTTCTTTTTTACATCTTTTAGTGATGGCGAAATCCATCCGGGAAAAATTAAAAAAAAAAATCGTATGCTCGGAACCCACCCTTGCCAGGCGGTGAAATATTTGAAAATTTCTCATTTCGCTAAATAACGTTAGAACCACTTTTTTCTTTTTTACATCTCTTAGTGATGACGAAAACCATCCGGGAAAAAAAGTGAAAAAAAAATCGAATGCTCGGAACCCACCCTTGTCAGCCGGTGAAATTTTTGAAAATTTCTCATTTCGCTAAATAACGTTAGAACTACTTCTTTCTTTTTTACATTTATTAGTGATGACGAAATCCATCCGGGAAAAAATTTAAAAAAAAATCGGATGCTCGGAACCCACCCATGTCGGCCGGTGAAATTTTTGAAAATTTCTCATTTCGCTAAATAACGTTAGAACCACTTCATTCTTTTTTACATCTGTTAGTGATGACGAAAACCATCCGGGAAAGAAGTACAAAAAAAATGGAGTGCTCGGAACCCACCCTTTCAGGCCGGTGAAATGTTTGAAAATTTTTCATTTCGCTAAATAACGTTAGAACCACTTTTTTCTATTTACATCTTTTAGTGATGACGAAATCCATCCGGGAAAAAATTAAAAAAAAAATCGTATGCTCGGAACCCAGCCTTTCAGGTGGGTGAAATTTTTGAAAAGTTCTCATTTCGCTAAATAACGTTAGAACCACTTTTTTCTTTTTTACATCTTTTAGTGATGACGAAAACCATCCGGGAAAAAAGTACAAAAAAAATGGAATGCTCGGAACCCACCCTTTCAGGCCGGTGAAATGTTTGAAAATTTCTCATCTCGCTAAATAACGTTAGAACGACTTTTTTTTTTTAACATCTTTTAGTGATGATGAAAACCATCCGGGAAAAAAGTTAAAAAACAATCGAATGCTCAGAACCCACCCTTTCAGGCCGGTGAAATTTTTGTAAATTTCTCATTTCGCTAAATAACGTTAGAACCACTTGTTTCGTTTTTACATCTTTTAGTGATGACGAAATCCATCCGGTAAAAAAGTTTTAGAAAAATCGAATGCTCGGAACCCACCCTTTCAGGCCGGTGAAATTTTTGAGAATTTCTCATATCGCTAAATAACGTTAGAACCACTTTTTTCTTTTTCATATCTGTAGTGATGACGAAATCCATCCGGGAAAAAATTTTAAAAAAAATCGTATGCTCGGAACCCACCCTCCCTTTCAGGCCGGTGAAATTTTTGAAAATTTCTCATTTCGCTAAATAACGTTAGAACCCCATTTTTCGTTTTTACATCTTTTAGTGATGACGAAATCCATCCGGGGAAAAATTAAAAAAAAAATCGTATGCTCGGAACCCACCCTTTCAGGCCGGTGAAATTTTTGAAAATTTCTCATTTCGCTAAATAACGTTAGAACGACTTTTTTCTTTTTTACATCTTTTAGTGATGACGAAATCCATCCGGTAAAATTAAAAAAAAAAATCGTATGCTCGGAACCCACCCTTGCCAGCCGGTGAAATTTTTGAATATTTCTCGTTTCGCTAAATAACGTTAGAACAACTTTTTTCTTTTTTACATCTTTTAGTGATGACGAAATCCATCCGGGAAAAAATTATTAAAAAAATCGTATGCTCGGAACCGACACTTTCAGGCCAGTGAAATGTTTGAAAATTTCTCATTTCGCTAAATAACGTTAGAACCGCTTTTTTCTTTTTTACATCTTTTCGTGATGACGAAATCCATGCGGTAAAAAACTAAAAAAAAATCGTATGCTCGGAACCCACCCTTGCCAGGCGGTGAAAGCTTTGAAAATTTCTCATTTCGCTAAATAACGTTAGAACCACTTTTTTCTTTGTTACATCTTTTAGTGATGATGAAATCCATCCGGGAAAGAAGTTTTAAAAAAATCGACTACTGGGAACCGACCCTTTCAGGCCGGTGAAATTTTTGCAAATTTCTCATTTCGCTAAATAACGTTATAACCACTTTTTCCTTTTTTACATCTTTTAGTGATGACCGAATCCATCCGGGAAAAAATTTAAAAAAAAATCGTATGCTCGGAACCCACACTTGCCAGACGGTGAAATTTTTGAAAATTTCTCATTTCGCTAAATAACGTTAGAACCACTTTTTTCTTTTTTACATCTTTTAGTGATGACGAAATCCATCCGGTAAAAAATTAAATAAAAAATCGAATGCTCGGAACCCACCCTTTCGGGCCGGTGAAAGTTTTGAAAATTTCTCATTTTACTAAATAACGTTAGAACCACTTTTTTCTTTTTTACATCTTTTAGTGATGACGAAATCCATCCGGTAAAAAATTAAAAAAAAAATCGTATGCTCGGAACCCACCCTTTCAGGCCGGTGAAATTTTTGAAAATTTCTCATTTCACTAAATAACGTTAGAACCACTTTTTTCTTTTTTACATCTTTTAGTGATGACGAAATCCATCCGGTAAGAAATTTAAAAAAAAATCGTATGCTCGGAACCCACCCTTTCAGGCCGGTGAAATTTTTGAAAATTTCTCATTTCGCTAAATAACGTTAGAACTACTTCTTTCTTTTTTACATCTATTAGTGATGACGAAAACCATCCGGGAAAAGATAAAAAAAAAATCGGATGCTCGGAAGCCACCCATGTCGGCCGGTGAAATTTTTGAAAATTTCTCATTTCGCTAAATAACGTTAGAACCACTTTTTTCTTTTTTACATCTGTAAGTGATGACGAAAACCATCCAGAAAAAAGTTAAATAAAAATCGAATACTCGGAAAGCACCCTTGCCGGCCGGTGAAATTTTTGAAAATTTTTCATTTCGCTAAATAACGTTAGAACCACTTTTTTCTTTTTTACATCTTTTAGTGATGACGAAATCCATCCGGGAAAAAATTAAAAAAAAAATCGTATGCTCGGAACCCAGCCTTTCAGGTGGGTGAAATTTTTGAAAAGTTCTCATTTCGCTAAATAACGTTAGAACCACTTTTTTCTTTTTTGAATCTTTCAGTGATGACGAAATCCATCCGGTAAAAAATTAAAGAAAAATCGGACGCTCGGAACCCACCCTTTCAGGCCGCCGAAATTTTTGAAAATTTCTCATTTCGCTAAATAACGTTAGAACCACTTTTTTCTTGTTTACATCTTTTAGGGATGACGAAATCCATCCGGGAAAAAATTTAAAAAAAAATCGTATTAACGGAACCCACCCTTCCAGGAGGGTGAAATTTTCCAATATTTCTCATTTCGCCAAATAACGTTAGAACCACTTTTTTCTTTTTCACATCTTTTAGTGATGACGAAAACCATGCGGGAAAAAAGTTTTTAAAAAATCGTATGCTCGGAACGCCCCCTTAGAGAAGGGTGACATTTTTGAATATTTCTCATTTCGCTAAATAACGTTAGAACCACTTTTTACTTTTTTACATCTTTTAGTGATGACGAAAACCATCCGGGAAAAAAGTTTAAAAAAAATCGAATGCTCGGAACCCACCCTTGCCGGCAGGTGAAATTTTAAAAAATTTCTCATTTCGCTAAATAACAATAGAACTACTTTTTTCTTTTTTACATATTTTAGTGATGACGATATCCATCCGGGAAAAAATTTAAAACAAAATCGTATCCTCGGAACAAACCCTTGCCGGCCGGTGAAATTTTTGAAAATTTCTCATTTCGCTAAATAACGTTAGAACCACTTTTTTCTTTTTTACATCTTTTAGTGATGACGAAATCCATCCGGGAAAAAATTATAAAAACAATCGTGGGCTCGGAACCCACCCTTTCAGGCCGGTAAAATGTTTGAAAATTTCTCGTTTCGATAAATAACGTTAGAACCACTTTTTTCTCTTTTACATCTTTTAGTGATGACGAAATCCATCCGGGAAAAAATTTAAAAAAAAATCGTATGCTCGGAACCCACCCTTGCCAGCCGGTGAAATTTGTGAATATCTCTCATTTCGCTAAATAACGTTAGAACCACTTTTTTCTTTTTTAGATCTTTTAGTGATGACGAAATCCATCCGAGAAAAAATTATAAAAACAATCGTGGGCTCGGAACCCACCCTTTCAGGCCGGTGAAATGTTTGAAAATTTCTCATTTCGATAAATAACGTTAGAACCACTTTTTTCTCTTTTACATCTTTTAGTGATGACGAAACCCATCCGGGAAAGAAGTTAAAAAAAATGGAATGCTCGGAACCCACCCTTTCAGGCCGGTGAAATGTTTGAAAATGGCTGATTTCGCTAAATAACGTTAGAACCACTTTTTTCTTTTTTACATCTTTTAGTGATGACGAAAACCATCCGGGAAAAAAGTTAAAAAACAATGGAATGCTCGGAACCCACCCTTTCAGGCCGGTGAAATTTTTGAAAATTTCTCATTTCGCTAAATAACGTTAGAACCACTTTTTTTTTTTTTTACATCTTTTAGTGATGACAAAAACCATCCGGGAAAAAATATTTAAAAAAATCGTATGCTCGGAACCCACCCTTGCCGGCCAGTGAAATATTTGAAAATTTCTCATTTCGCTAAATAACGTTAGAACCACTTTTTGCTTTTTTACATCTTTTAGTGATGACGAAATCCATCCGGGAAAAAATTAAAAAAAAAAATCGTATGCTCGGAACCCACCCTTGCCAGCCGGTGAAATTTTTGAATATTTCTCATTTCGCTAAATAACGTTAGAACCACTTTTTTCTTTTTTAGATCTTTTAGTGATGACAAAATCCATCCGGGAAAAAATTTAAAAAAAAATCGTATGCTCGGAACCCACCCTTGCCAGCTGGTGAAATTTTTGAAAATTTCTCATTTCGATAAATACCGTTAGAACCACTTTTTTCTTTTTTACATCTTTTAGTGATGGCGAAATCCATCCGGGAAAAAATATAAAAAAAAATCGTATGCTCGGAACCCACCCTTGCCAGGCGGTGAAATATTTGAAAATTTCTCATTTCGCTAAATAACGTTAGAACCACTTTTTTCTTTTTTACATCTCTTAGTGATGACGAAAACCATCCGGGAAAAGAAGTTTAAAAAAAATCGAATGCTCGGAACCCACCCTTGTGAGCCGGTGAAATTTTTGAAAATTTCTCATTTCGCTAAATAACGTTAGAACTACTTCTTTCTTTTTTACATCTATTAGTGATGACGAAAACCATCCGGGAAAAGATAAAAAAAAAATCGGATGCTCGGAACCCACCCATGTCGGCCGGTGAAATTTTTGAAAATTTCTCATTTCGCTAAATAACGTTAGAACCACTTTTTTCTTTTTTACATCTGTTAGTGATGACGAAAACCATCCGGGAAAAAAGTTAAATAAAAATCGAATACTCGGAAAGCACCCTTGCCGGCCGGTGAAATTTTTGAAAATTTTTCATTTCGCTAAATAACGTTAGAACCACTTTTTTCTTTTTTACATCTTTTAGTGATGACGAAATCCATCCGGGAAAAAATTTAAAAAAAAATCGTATGCTCGGAACCCAGCCTTTCAGGCGGGTGAAATTTTTGAAAAGTTCTCATTTCGCTAAATAACGTTCGAACCACTTTTTTCTTTTTTAAATCTTTTAGTGATGACGAAATCCATCCGGTAAAAAATTAAAGAAATATCGAATGCTCGGAACCCACCCTTTCAGGCCGCCGAAATGTTTGAAAATTTCTCATTTCGCTAAATAACGTTAGAACCACTTTTTTCTTTTTTACATCTTTTAGGAATGACGAAATCCATCCGGGAAAAAATTTAAAAAAAAATCGTATGCACGGAACCCACCCTTCCAGGAGGGTGAAATTTTCCAATATTTCTCATTTCGCCAAATAACGTTAGAACCACTTTTTTCTTTTTCACATCTTTTGGTGATGACGAAAACCATGCGGGAAAAAAAGTTTTTAAAAAATCGTATGCTCGGAACGCACCCTTAGAGAAGGGTGACATTTTTGAATATTTCTCATTTCGCTAAATAACGTTAGAACCACTTTTTACTTTTTTACATCTTTTAGTGATGACGAAAACCATCCGGGAAAAAAGTTAAAAAAAAATCGAATCCTCGGAACCCACCCTTGCCGGCAGGTGAAATTTTAAAAAATTTCTCATTTCGCTAAATAACAATAGAACTACTTTTTTCTTTTTTACATATTTTAGTGATGACGAAATCCATCCGGGAAAAAATTTAAAACAAAATCGTATGCTCGGAACCCACCCTTGCCGGCCGGTGAAATGTTTGAAAATTTCTCATTTCGCTAAATAACGTTAGAACCACTTTTTTCTTTTTTACATCTGTTAGTGATGACGAAAACCATCCGGGAAAAAAGTTAAATAAAAATCGAATACTCGGAAAGCACCCTTGCCGGCCGGTGAAATTTTTGAAAATTTTTCATTTCGCTAAATAACGTTAGAACCACTTTTTTCTTTTTTACATCTTTTAGTGATGACGAAATCCATCCGGGAAAAAATTTTAAAAAAAATCGTATGCTCGGAACCCAGCCTTTCAGGCGGGTGAAATTTTTGAAAAGTTCTCATTTCGCTAAATAACGTTCGAACCACTTTTTTCTTTTTTAAATCTTTTAGTGATGACGAAATCCATCCGGTAAAAAATTAAAGAAATATCGAATGCTCGGAACCCACCCTTTCAGGCCGCCGAAATGTTTGAAAATTTCTCATTTCGCTAAATAACGTTAGAACCACTTTTTTCTTTTTTACATCTTTTAGGAATGACGAAATCCATCCGGGAAAAAATTTAAAAAAAAATCGTATGCACGGAACCCACCCTTCCAGGAGGGTGAAATTTTCCAATATTTCTCATTTCGCCAAATAACGTTAGAACCACTTTTTTCTTTTTCACATCTTTTGGTGATGACGAAAACCATGCGGGAAAAAAAGTTTTTAAAAAATCGTATGCTCGGAACGCACCCTTAGAGAAGGGTGACATTTTTGAATATTTCTCATTTCGCTAAATAACGTTAGAACCACTTTTTACTTTTTTACATCTTTTAGTGATGACGAAAACCATCCGGGAAAAAAGTTAAAAAAAAATCGAAGCCTCGGAACCCACCCTTGCCGGCAGGTGAAATTTTAAAAAATTTCTCATTTCGCTAAATAACAATAGAACTACTTTTTTCTTTTTTACATATTTTAGTGATGACGAAATCCATCCGGGAAAAAATTTAAAACAAAATCGTATGCTCGGAACCCACCCTTGCCGGCCGGTGAAATGTTTGAAAATTTCTCATTTCGCTAAATAACGTTAGAACCACTTTTTTCTTTTTTACATCTTTTAGTGATGACAAAATCCATCCGGGAAAAAATTATAAAAACAATCGTGGGCTCGGAACCCACCCTTTCAGGCCGGTGAAATGTTTGAAAATTTCTCATTTCGATAAATAACGTTAGGACCACTTTTTTCTCTTTTACATCTTTTAGTGATGACGAAATCCATCCGGGAAAAATTTTTAAAAAAAATCGTATGCTCGGAACCCACCCTTGCCAGCCGGTGAAATTTGTGAATATCTCTCATTTCGCTAAATAACGTTAGAACCACTTTTTTCTTTTTTAGATCTTTTAGTGATGACGAAATCCATCCGAGAAAAAATTATAAAAACAATCGTGGGCTCGGAACCCACCCTTTCAGGCTGGTGAAATGTTTGAAAATTTCTCATTTCGATAAATAACGTTAGAACCACTTTTTTCTCTTTTACATCTTTTAGTGACGACGAAACCCATCCGGGAAAGAAGTTTAAAAAAATGGAATGCTCGGAACCCACCCTTTCAGGCCGGTGAAATGTTTGAAAATGGCTCATTTCGCTAAATAACGTTAGAACCACTTTTTTCTTTTTTACATCTTTTAGTGATGACGAAAACCATCCGGGAAAAAAGTTAAAAAACAATGGAATGCTCGGAACCCACCCTTTCAGGCCGGTGAAATTTTTGAAAATTTCTCATTTCGCTAAATAACGTTAGAACCACTTTTTTTTTTACATCTTTTAGTGATGACAAACACCATCCGGGAAAAAATATTTAAAAAAATCATATGCTCGGAACCCACCCTTGCCGGCCAGTGAAATATTTGAAAATTTCTCATTTCGCTAAATAACGTTAGAACCACTTTTTTCTTTTTTACATCTTTTAGTGATGACGAAATCCATCCGGGAAAAAATTTAAAAAAAAAATCGTATGCTCGGAACCCACCCTTGTCAGCCGGTGAAATATTTGAAAATTTCTCATTTCGCTAAATAACGTTAGAACTACTTCTTTCTTTTTTACATCTATTAGTGATGACGAAATCCATCCGGGAAAAAATTTAAAAAAAAATCGGATGCTCGGAACCCACCCATGTCGGCCGGTGAAATTTTTGAAAATTTCTCATTTCGCTAAATAACGTTAGAACCACTTTATTCTTTTTTACATCTGTTAGTGATGACGAAAACCATCCGGGAAAAAAGTTAAATAAAAATCGAATACTCGGAAAGCACCCTTGCCGGCCGGTGAAATTTTCGAAAATTTTTCATTTCGCTAAATAACGTTAGAACCACTTTTTTCTATTTACATCTTTTAGCGATGACGAAATCCATCCGGGAAAAAATTTAAAAAAAAATCGTATGCTCGGAACCCAGCCTTTCAGGTGGGTGAAATTTTTGAAAAGTTCTCATTTCGCTAAATAACGTTAGAACCACTTTTTTCTTTTTTACATCTTTTAGTGATGACGAAATCCATTCGGTAAAAAATTAAAGAAAAACCGAATGCTCGGAACCCACCCTTTCAGGCCGGTGAAATGTTTGAAAATTTCTCATTTCGCTAAATAACGTTAGAACCACTTTTTTCTTTTTTACATCTTTTAGTGATGACGAAAACCATCCGGGAAAAAAGTAAAAAAAAAATGGAATGCTGGGAACCCACCCTTTCAGGCCGGTGAAATGTTTGAAAATTTCTCATCTCGCTAAATAACGTTAGAACGACTTTTTTCTTTTTTACATCTTTTAGTGATGATGAAAACCATCCGGGAAAAAAGTTATAAAACAATCGAATGCTCAGAACCCACCCTTTCAGGCCGGTGAAATTTTTGTAAATTTCTCATTTCGCTAAATAACGTTAGAACCACTTGTTTCGTTTTTACATCTTTTAGTGATGACGAAATCCATCCGGTAAAAAAGTTTTAGAAAAATCGAATGCTCGGAACCCACCCTTTACGGCCGGTGAAATTTTTGAGAATTTCTCATTTCGCTAAATGACGTTAGAACCACTTTTTTCTTTTTCACATCTGTAGTGATGACGAAATCCATCCGGGAAAAAATTTAAAAAAAAATCGTGTGCTCGGAACCCACCCTTTCAGGCCGGTGAAATTTTTGAAAATTTCTCATTTCTCTAAATAACGTTAGAACCACTTTTTTCTTTTTTACATCTTTTAGTGATGACGAAATCCATTTGGGAAAAAAAAAAAAAAAAAAACGACTGCTCGGAACCCACTCTTTCAGGCCGGTGAAATTTTTGAAAATTTTTCATTTCGCTAAATAACGTTAGAACGACTTTTTTCTTTTTTACATCGTTTAGTGACGACGAAATCCATCCGGTAAAAAATTTAAAAAAACTCGTATGCTCGGATCCCACCCTTGCCAGCCGGTGAAATTTTTGAATATTTGTCGTTTCGCTAAATAACGTTAGAACCACTTTTTTCTATTTACATCTTTTAGTGATGACGAAATCCATCCGGGAAAAAATTTAAAAAAAAATCGTATGCTCGGAACCCAGCCTTTCAGGTGGGTGAAATTTTTGAAAAGTTCTCATTTCGCTAAATAACGTTAGAACCACTTTTTTCTTTTTTACATCTTTTAGTGATGACGAAAACCATCCGGGAAAAAAGTAAAAAAAAAATGGAATGCTCGGAACCCTCCCTTTCAGGCCGGTGAAATGTTTGAAAATTTCTCATCTCGCTAAATAACGTTAGAACGACTTTTTTCTTTTTTACATCTTTTAGTGATGATGAAAACCATCCGGGAAAAAAGTTAAAAAACAATCGAATGCTCAGAACCCACCCCTTCAGGCCGGTGAAATTTTTGTAAATTTCTCATTTCGCTAAATAACGTTAGAACCACTTCATTCTTTTTTACATCTGTTAGTGATGACGAAAACCATCCGGGAAAAAAGTTAAATAAAAATCGAATACTCGGAAAGCACCCTTGCCGGCCGGTGAAATTTTTGAAAATTTTTCATTTCGCTAAATAACGTTAGAACCACTTTTTTCTATTTACATCTTTTAGTGATGACGAAATCCATCCGGGAAAAAATTTAAAAAAAAATCGTATGCTCGGAACCCAGCCTTTCAGGTGGGTGAAATTTTTGAAAAGTTCTCATTTCGCTAAATAACGTTAGAACCACTTTTTTCTTTTTTACATTTTTTAGTGATGACGAAATCCATCCGGTAAAAAATTAAAGAAAAACCGAATGCTCGGAACCCACCCTTTCAGGCCGGTGAAATGTTTGGAAATTTCTTATTTCGCTAAATAACGTTAGAACCACTTTTTTCTTTTTTACATCTTTTAGTGATAACGAAAACCATCCGGGAAAAAAGTAAAAAAAAATGGAATGCTGGGAACCCACCCTTTCAGGCCGGTGAAATGTTTGAAAATTTCTCATCTCGCTAAATAACGTTAGAACGACTTTTTTCTTTTTTACATCTTTTAGTGATGATGAAAACCATCCGGGAAAAAAGTTAAAAAAAATCGAATGCTCAGAACCCACCCTTTCAGGCCGATGAAATTTTTGTAAATTTCTCATTTCGCTAAATAACGTTAGAACCACTTGTTTCGTTTTTACATCTTTTAGTGATGACGGAATCCATCCGGTAAAAAAGTTTTAGAAAAATCGAATGCTCGGAACCCACCCTTTCCGGCCGGTGAAATTTTTGAGAATTTCTCATTTCGCTAAATGACGTTAGAACCACTTTTTTCTTTTTCACATCTGTAGTGATGACGAAATCCATCCGGGAAAAAATTTAAAAAAAAATCGTATGCTCGGAACCCACCCTTTCAGGCCGGTGAAATTTTTGAAAATTTCTCATTTCTCTAAATAACGTTAGAACCACTTTTTTCTTTTTTACATCTTTTAGTGATGACGAAAACCATCAGGGAAAAAAGTTACAAAAAATCGGATGCTCGGAACCCACCCTTGCCGGCCGGTGAAATTTTTTAAAATGTCTCATTTCGCTAAATAACGTTAGAACCACTTTTTTCTTTCTTACATCTTTTAGTAATGACGAAATCCATCCGGGAAAAAATTTAAAAAAAATTGTATGCTCGGAACCCACCCTTGCCAGGCGGTGGAATTTTTGAATATTTCTCATTTCGCTAAATAACGTTAGAACCACTTTTTTCTTTTTTACATCTTTTAGTGATGACGAAATCCATCCGGGAAAAAATTATAAAAAAAATCGTATGCTCGGAACCGACACTTTCAGGCCAGTGAAATTTTTGAAAATTTCTCATTTCGCTAAATAACGTTAGAACCACTTTTTTCTTTTTTACATCTTTTAGTGATGACGAAATCCATGCGGTAAAAAAACTAAAAAAAAATCGTATGCTCGGAACCCACCCTTGCCAGGCGGTGAAAGATTTGAAAATTTCTCATTTCGCTAAATAACGTTAGAACCACTTTTTTCTTTGTTACATCTTTTAGTGATGATGAAATCCATCCGGGAAAGAAGTTTTAAAAAAATCGAATACTCGGAACCGACCCTTTCAGGCCGGTGAAATTTTTGAAAATTTCTCATTTCGCTAAATAACGTTATAACCACTTTTTTCTTTTTTACATCTTTTAGTGATGACCGAATCCATCCGGGAAAAAATTTAAAAAAAAATCGTATGCTCGGAACCCACACTTGCCAGACGGTGAAATTTTTGAAAATTTCTCATTTCGCTAAATAATGTTAGAACCACTTTTTTCTTTTTTACATCTTTTAGTGATGACGAAATCCATCCGGTACAAAATTAAATAAAAAATCGAATGCTCGGAACCCACCCTTTCAGGCCGGTGAAAGTTTTGAAAATTTCTCATTTTACTAAATAACGTTAGAACCACTTTTTTCTTTTTTACATCTTTTAGTGATGACGAAATCCATTCGGTAAAAAATAAAAAAAAAAAATCGTATGCTCGAAACCCACCCTTTCAGACCGGTGAAATTTTTGAAAATTTCTCATTTCACTAAATAACGTTCGAACCACTTTTTTCTTTTTTACATCTTTTAGTGATGACGAAATCCATCCGGTAAAAATTTTAAAAAAAAATCGTATGCTCGGAACCCACCCTTTCAGGCCGGTGAAATTTTTGAGAATTTCTCATTTCGCTAAATAACGTTAGAACCACTTTTTTCCTTTTTACATCTTTTAGTGATGATGAAATCCATCCGGTATAAAATTAAAAAAAAAATCGTATGCTCGGAACCCACCCTTGCCAGGCGGTGAAATGTTTGAAAATTTCTCATTTCGCTAAATAACGTTAGAACCACTTTTTTCTTTTTTACATCTTTTAGTGATGACGAAATCCATCCGGCAAAAAAGTTTTTAAAAAATCGAATGCTCGGAACCCACCCTTTCAGGCCGGTGAAATTTTTGAAAATTTCTCATTTCGCTAAATAACGTTAGAACCACTTTTTTGTTTTTTACATCTTTTAGTGATGACGAAAACCATCAGGGAAAGAAGTTACAAAAAATCGGATGCTCGGAACCCACCCTTGCCGGCCGGTGAAATTTTTTAAAATGTCTCATTTCGCTAAATAACGTTAGAACCACTTTTTTCTTTCTTACATCTTTTAGTAATGACGAAATCCATCCGGGAAAAAATTTTAAAAAAATTGTATGCTCGGAACCCACCCTTGCCAGGCGGTGGAATTTTTGAATATTTCTCATTTCGCTAAATAACGTTAGAAGCACTTTTTTCTTTTTTAAATCTTTTACTGATGACGAAGACCATCCGGCAAAAAAGTTAAAAAAAATCGAATGCTCGGAACCCACCCTAGCCGGCCGGTGAAATTTTTGAAAATTTCTCCTTTCGCTAAATAACGTTAGAACCACTTTTTTATTTCTGACATCTTTTAGTGATGACGAAAACCATCCGGGAAAAAAGTATTTAAAAAATCGAATGCTCGGAACGCACCCTTTCAGGAGGGTCACATTTTTGAAAATTTTTCATTTCGCTAAATAACGATAGAAGCACTTTTTTCTTATTTACATCTTTTAGTGATGAGGAAATCCATCCGGGAAAAATTTTAAAAAAAATCGAATGCTCGGAACCCACCCTTACAGGTCGGTGAAATATTTGAAAATTTCTCATTTCGCTAAATAACGTTAGAACCACTTTTTTCTTTTTTCCATCTTTTAGTGATGACGAAATCCATCCGGGAAAAAAAAAAAATCGTATGCTCGGAATCCACCCTTTCAGGCCGGTGAAATTTTTGAAAATTTCTCATTTCGCTAAATAACGTTATAACCACTTTTTCCTTTTTTCGCATCTTTTAGTAATGACGAAATCCAACCGGTAAAAAGTTTAAAAAAAATCGTATGCTCTGAACCCACCTTTGCCAGGCGGTGAAAGTCTTGAAAATTTCTCATTTCACTAAATAACGTTAGAACCACTTTTTTCTTTTTTACATCTTTTAGTGATGACGAAATACATCCGGGAAAAAAGTTTTAAAAAAATCGAATGCTCGGAACCCACGCTTTCAGGCCGGTGAAATGTTTGAAAATTTCTCATTTCGCTAAATAAAGTGAGAACCATTTTTTCTTTTTTACATCTTTTAGTTCTGACGAAATCCATCCTGTAAAAAAGTTTAAAAAAACTCGAATGCTCGCAACCCACCCTTTCAGTCGGGTGAAATTTTTGAAAATTTCTCATTTCGTTAAATAACGTTAGAACCACTTTTTTCTTTTTTACATCTTTTAGGGATGACGAAATCCATCCGGTAAAAAATTTAAAAAAAATCGTATGCTCGAAACCCACCCTTGCCAGGCGGTGAAAGCTTTGAAAATTTCTAATTTCGCTAAATAACGTTAGAACCACTTTTTTCTTTCTTACATCTTTTAGTGATGCCGAAATCCATCCGGGAAAAAAGTTTAAAAAAAATCGAATGCTCGGAACCGATCCTTTCAGGCCGGTGAACTTTTTGAAAATTTCTCATTTCGCTAAATAACGTTAGAACCACTTTCTTTTTTACCTTTTTTAGTGATGACCGAATCCATCCGGGAAAAAATTTAAAAAAACATCGTATGCTCGGAACCCACACTTGCCAGATGGTGAAATTTTTGAAAATTTCTCATTTCGCTAAATAACGTTAGAACCTCTTTTTTCTTTTTTACATCTTTTAGGGATGACGAAATCCATCCGATAAAAAATTTAAAAAAAATCGTATGCTCGGAACCCACCTTTGCCAGCCGGTGAAATTTTTAAATATTTCTCATTTCGCTAAATAACGTTAGAACAACTTTTTTCTTTTTTAGATCTTTTAGTGATGACGAAATCCATCCGGGAAAAAATTATTTAAAAAATCGTATGCTCGGAACCCACACTTTCAGGCCGGTGAAAGTTTTGAAACTTTCTCATTTCGCTAAATAACGTTAGAACCACTTTTTCCTTTCTTACATCTTTTAGTGATGACGAAGTCCATCCGGTAAAAAAGTTTAAAAAAAATCGAATGCTCGGAACCCACCCTTTCAGGCCGGTGAAATTTTTGAAAATTTCGCATTTCGCTAAATAACGTTAGAACCACTTTGTTCTTTTTTACATCTTTTAGTGATGACGAAATCCATCCGGTAAAAAAATTTAAAAAAAACGTATGCTCAGAACCCACCCTCGCCAGGCGGTGAAATTTTTGAAAATTTCTCAATTCGCTAAATAACGTTAGAACCACTTCTTTCTTTTTTACATCTTTTAGTGATGACGAAATCCATCCGGGAAAAAATTTAAAAAAAAAATCGTATGCTCGGAACCCACCCTTGCCAGCCGGTGAAATTTTTGAATATTTCTCATTTCGCTAAATAACGTTAGAACAACTTTTTTCTTTTTTAGATCTTTTAGTGATGACAAAATCCATCCGGGAAAAAATTTAAAAAAAAATCGTATGCTCGGAACCCACCCTTGCCAGCCGGTGAAATTTTTGAAAATATCTCATTTCGATAAATACCGTTAGAACCACTTTTTTCTTTTTTACATCTTTTAGTGATGGCGAAATCCATCCGGGAAAAATTTTTAAAAAAATCGTATGCTCGGAACCCACCCTTGCCAGGCGGTGAAATATTTGAAAATTTCTCATTTCGCTAAATAACGTTAGAACCACTTTTTTCTTTTTTACATCTTTTAGTGATGACGAAATCCATCCGGCAAAAAAGTTTTTAAAAAATCGAATGCTCGGAACCCACCCTTTCAGGCCGGTGAAATTTTTGAAAATTTCTCATTTCGCTAAATAACGTTAGAACCACTTATTTGTTTTTTACATCGTTTAGTGATGACGAAAACCATCAGGGAAAAAAGTTACAAAAAATCGGATGCTCGGAACCCACCCTTGCCGGCCGGTGAAATTTTTTAAAATGTCTCATTTCGCTAAATAACGTTAGAACCACTTTTTTCTTTCTTACATCTTTTAGTAATGACGAAATCCATCCGGGAAAAAATTTAAAAAAAATTGTATGCTCGGAACCCACCCTTGCCAGGCGGTGGAATTTTTGAACATTTCTCATTTCGCTAAATAACGTTAGAACCACTTTTTTCTTTTTTACATCTTTTAGTGATGACGAAATCCATCCGGGAAAAAACTATAAAAAAAATCGTATGCTCGGAACCGACACTTTCAGGCCAGTGAAATTTTTGAAAATTTCTCATTTCGCTAAATAACGTTAGAACCACTTTTTTCTTTTTTACATCTTTTAGTGATGCCGAAATCCATGCGGTAAAAAAACTAAAAAAAAATCGTATGCTCGGAACCCACCCTTGCCAGGCGGTGAAAGCTTTGAAAATTTCTCATTTCGCTAAATAACGTTAGAACCACTTTTTTCTTTGTTACATCTTTTAGTGATGATGAAATCCATCCGGGAAAGAAGTTTTAAAAAAATCGAATACTCGGAACCGACCCTTTCAGGCCGGTGAAATTTTTGAAAATTTCTCATTTCGCTAAATAACGTTATAACCACTTTTTTCTTTTTTACATCTTTTAGTGATGACCGAATCCATCCGGGAAAAAATTTAAAAAAAAATCGTATGCTCGGAACCCACACTTGCCAGACGGTGAAATGTTTGAAAATTTCTCATTTCGCTAAATAATGTTAGAACCACTTTTTTCTTTTTTACATCTTTTAGTGATGACGAAATCCATCCGGTAAAAAATTAAATAAAAAATCGAATGCTCGGAACCCACCCTTTCAGGCCGGTGAAAGTTTTGAAAATTTCTCATTTTACTAAATAACGTTAGAACCACTTTTTTCTTTTTTACATCTTTTAGTGATGACGAAATCCATGCGGTAAAAAATATAAAAAAAAATCGTATGCTCGAAACCCACCCTTTCAGGCCGGTGAAATATTTGAAAATTTCTCATTTCACTAAATAACGTTCGAACCAGTTTTTTCTTTTTTACATCTTTTAGTGATGACGAAATCCATCCGGTAAAAAATTTAAAAAAAAATCGTATGCTCGGAACCCACCCTTTCAGGCCGGTGAAATTTTTGAAAATTTCTCATTTCGCTAAATAACGTTAGAACCACTTTTTTCCTTTTTACATCTTTTAGTGAAGACGAAATCCATCCGGTATAAAATTTAAAAAAAAATCGTATGCTCGGAACCCACCCTTGCCAGGCGGTGAAATGTTTGAAAATTTCTCATTTCGCTAAATAACGTTAGAACCACTTTTTTCTTTTTTACATCTTTTAGTGATGACGAAATCCATCCGGCAAAAAAGTTTTTAAAAAATCGAATGCTCGGAACCCACCCTTTCAGGCCGGTGAAATTTTTGAAAATTTCTCATTTCGCTAAATAACGTTAGAACCACTTTTTTGTTTTTTACATCTTTTAGTGATGACGAAAACCATCAGGGAAAGAAGTTACAAAAAATCGGATGCTCGGAACCCACCCTTGCCGGCCGGTGAAATTTTTTAAAATGTCTCATTTCGCTAAATAACGTTAGAACCACTTTTTTCTTTCTTACATCTTTTAGTAATGACGAAATCCATCCGGGAAAAAATTTTAAAAAAATTGTATGCTCGGAACCCACCCTTGCCAGGCGGTGGAATTTTTGAATATTTCTCATTTCGCTAAATAACGTTAGAACCACTTTTTTCTTTTTTAAATCTTTTACTGATGACGAAGACCATCCGGCAAAAAAGTTAAAAAAAATCGAATGCTCGGAACCCACCCTAGCCGGCCGGTGAAATTTTTGAAAATTTCTCATTTCGCTAAATAACGTTAGAACCACTTTTTTATTTCTGACATCGTTTAGTGATGACGAAAACCATCCGGGAAAAAAGTATTTAAAAAATCGAATGCTCGGAACGCACCCTTTCAGGAGGGTCACATTTTTGAAAATTTTTCATTTCGCTAAATAACGATAGAAGCACTTTTTTCTTATTTACATCTTTTAGTGATGAGGAAATCCATCCGGGAAAAATTTAAAAAAAAATCGAATGCTCGGAACCCACCCTTTCAGGTCGGTGAAATATTTGAAAATTTCTCATTTCGCTAAATAACGTTAGAACCACTTTTTTCTTTTTTACATCTTTTAGTGATGACGAAATCCATCCGGGAAAAAAAAAAAATCGTATGCTCGGAATCCACCCTTTCAGGCCGGTGAAATTTTTGAAAATTTCTCATTTCGCTAAATAACGTTATAACCACTTTTTCCTTTTTTCGCATCTTTTAGTGATGACGAAATCCAACCGGTAAAAAGTTTTAAAAAAATCGTATGCTCTGAACCCACCTTTGCCAGGCGGTGAAAGTCTTGAAAATTTCTCATTTCACTAAATAACGTTAGAACCACTTTTTTCTTTTTTACATCTTTTAGTGATAACGAAATACATCCGGGAAAAAAGTTTTAAAAAAATCGAATGCTCGGAACCCACGCTTTCAGGCCGGTGAAATGTTTGAAAATTTCTCATTTCGCTAAATAAAGTGAGAACCATTTTTTCTTTTTTACATCTTTTAGTTCTGACGAAATCCATCCTGTAAAAAAGTTTAAAAAAACTCGAATGCTCGGAACCCACCCTTTCAGTCGGGTGAAATTTTTGAAAATTTCTCATTTCGTTAAATAACGTTAGAACCACTTTTTTCTTTTTGACATCTTTTAGGGATGACGAAATCCATCCGGTAAAAAATTAACAAAAAATCGTATGCTCGAAACCCACCCTTGCCAGGCGGTGAAAGCTTTGAAAATTTCTCATTTCGCTAAATAACGTTAGAACCACTTATTTCTTTCTTACATCTTTTAGTGATGCCGAAATCCATCCGGGAAAAAAGTTTAAAAAAAATCGAATGCTCGGAACCGATCCTTTCAGGCCGGTGAAATTTTTGAAAATTTCTCATTTCACTAAATACCGTTAGAACCACTTTCTTTTTTACCTTTTTTAGTGATGACCGAATCCATCCGGGAAAAAATTTAAAAAAACATCGTATGCTCGGAACCCACCTTTGCCAGCCGGTGAAATTTTTAAATATTTCTCATTTCGCTAAATAACGTTAGAACAACTTTTCTCTTTTTTAGGTCTTTTAGTGATGACGAAATCCATCCGGGAAAAAATTATTTAAAAAATCGTATGCTCGGAACCCACACTTTCAGGCCGGTGAAAGTTTTGAAACTTTCTCATTTCGCTAAATAACGTTAGAACCACTTTTTCCTTTCTTACATCTTTTAGTGATGACGAAATCCATCCGGGAAAGAAGTTTTAAAAAAATCGAATACTCGGAACCGACCCTTTCAGGCCGGTGAAATTTTTGAAAATTTCTTATTTCGCTAAATAACGTTACAACCACTTTTTTCTCTTTTACATCTTTTAGTGATGACGAAATCCATCCGGGAAAAAATTTAAAAAAAAATCGAATGCTCGGAACCCACCCTTTCAGGCCGGTGAAATTTTTGAAAATTTCTCATTTCGCTAAATAACGTTACAACCACTTTTTTCTTTTTTACATCTTTTAGTGATGACGAAATCCATCCGGTAAAAAAATTTTAAAAAATCGTATGCTCAGAACCCACCCTCGCCAGGCGGTGAAATTTTTGAAAATTTCTCATTCCGCTAAATAACGTTAGAATCACTTTTTTCTTTTTTACATCTTTTAGTGATGACGAAGTCCATCCGGTAAAAAAGTTTAAAAAAAATCGAATGCTCGGAACCCACCCTTTCAGGCCGGTGAAATTTTTGAAAATTTCGCATTTCGCTAAATAACGTTAGAACCACTTTGTTCTTTTTTACATCTTTTAGTGATGACGAAATCCATCCGGTAAAAAAATTTAAAAAAAACGTATGCTCAGAACCCACCCTCGCCAGGCGGTGAAATTTTTGAAAATTTCTCATTTCGCTAAATAACGTTAGAACCACTTCTTTCTTTTTTACATCTTTTAGTGATGACGAAATCCATCCGGGAAAAAATTTAAAAAAAAAATCGTATGCTCGGAACCCACCCTTGCCAGCCGGTGAAATTTTTGAATATTTCTCATTTCGCTAAATAACGTTAGAACAACTTTTTTCTTTTTTAGATCTTTTAGTGATGACAAAATCCATCCGGGAAAAAATTAAAAAAAAAATCGTATGCTCGGAACCCACCCTTGCCAGCCGGTGAAATTTTTGAAAATATCTCACTTCGATAAATACCGTTAGAACCACTTTTTTCTTTTTTACATCTTTTAGTGATGGCGAAATCCATCCGGGAAAAATTTTTAAAAAAATCGTATGCTCGGAACCCACCCTTGCCAGGCGGTGAAATATTTGAAAATTTCTCATTTCGCTAAATAACCTTAGAACCACTTTTTTCTTTTTTACATCTTTTAGTGATGACGAAATCCATCCGGCAAAAAAGTTTTTAAAAAATCGAATGCTCGGAACCCACCCTTTCAGGCCGGTGAAATTTTTGAAAATTTCTCATTTCGCTAAATAACGTTAGAACCACTTGTTTGTTTTTTACATCGTTTAGTGATGACGAAAACCATCAGGGAAAAAAGTTACAAAAAATCGGATGCTCGGAACCCACCCTTGCCGGCCGGTGAAATTTTTTAAAATGTCTCATTTCGCTAAATAACGTTAGAACCACTTTTTTCTTTCTTACATCTTTTAGTAATGACGAAATCCATCCGGGAAAAAATTTAAAAAAAATTGTATGCTCGGAACCCACCCTTGCCAGGCGGTGGAATTTTTGAACATTTCTCATTTCGCTAAATAACGTTAGAACCACTTTTTTCTTTTTTACATCTTTTAGTGATGACGAAATCCATCCGGGAAAAAATTATAAAAAAAATCGTATGCTCGGAACCGACACTTTCAGGCCAGTGAAATTTTTGAAAATTTCTCATTTCGCTAAATAACGTTAGAACCACTTTTTTCTTTTTTACATCTTTTAGTGATGACGAAATCCATGCGGTAAAAAAACTAAAAAAAAATCGTATGCTCGGAACCCACCCTTGCCAGGCGGTGAAAGCTTTGAAAATTTCTCATTTCGCTAAATAACGTTAGAACCACTTTTTTCTTTGTTACATCTTTTAGTGATGATGAAATCCATCCGGGAAAGAAGTTTTAAAAAAATCGAATACTCGGAACCGACCCTTTCAGGCCGGTGAAATTTTTGAAAATTTCTCATTTCGCTAAATAACGTTATAACCACTTTTTTCTTTTTTACATCTTTTAGTGATGACCGAATCCATCCGGGAAAAAAATTAAAAAAAAATCGTATGCTCGGAACCCACACTTGCCAGACGGTGAAATTTTTGAAAATTTCTCATTTCGCTAAATAACGTTAGAACCACTTTTTTCTTTTTTACATCTTTTAGTGATGACGAAATCCATCCGGTAAAAAATTAAATAAAAAATCGAATGCTCGAAACCCACCCTTTCAGGCCGGTGAAAGTTTTGAAAATTTCTCATTTTACTAAATAACGTTAGAACCACTTTTTTCTTTTTTACATCTTTTAGTGATGACGAAATCCATTCGGTAAAAAATTTAAAAAAAAATCGTATGCTCGAAACCCACCCTTTCAGGCCGGTGAAATTTTTGAAAATTTCTCATTTCACTAAATAACGTTAGAACCACTTTTTTCTTTTTTACATCTTTTAGTGATGACGAAATCCATCCGGTACAAAATTTAAAAAAAAATCTTATGCTCGGAACCCATCCTTTCAGGCCGGTGAAATTTTTGAAAATTTCTCATTTCGCTAAATAACGTTAGAACCACTTTTTTCCTTTTTACATCTTTTAGTGATGACGAAATCCATCCGGTATAAAATTTAAAAAAAAATCGTATGCTCGGAACCCACCCTTGCCAGGCGGTGAAATGTTTGAAAATTTCTCATTTCGCTAAATAACGTTAGAACCACTTTTTTCTTTTTTACATCTTTTAGTGATGACGAAATCCATCCGGCAAAAAAGTTTTTAAAAAATCGAATGCTCGGAACCCACCCTTTCAGGCCGGTGAAATTTTTGAAAATTTCTCATTTCGCTAAATAACGTTAGAACCACTTTCTTGTTTTTTACATCTTTTAGTGATGACGAAAACCATCAGGGAAAGAAGTTACAAAAAATCGGATGCTCGGAACCCACTCTTGCCGGCCGGTGAAATTTTTTAAAATGTCTCATTTCGCTAAATAACGTTAGAACCACTTTTTTCTTTCTTACATCTTTTAGTAATGACGAAATCCATCCGGGAAAAAATTTAAAAAAAATTGTATGCTCGGAACCCACCCTTGCCAGGCGGTGGAATTTTTGAATATTTCTCATTTCGCTAAATAACGTTAGAACCACTTTTTTCTTTTTTAAATCTTTTACTGATGACGAAGACCATCCGGCAAAAAAGTTCAAAAAAATCGAATGCTCGGAACCCACCCTAGCCGGCCGGTGAAATTTTTGAAAATTTCTCATTTCGCTAAATAACGTTAGAACCACTTTTTTATTTCTGACATCTTTTAGTGATGACGAAAACCATCCGGGAAAAAAGTATTTAAAAAATCGAATGCTCGGAACGCACCCTTTCAGGAGGGTCACATTTTTGAAAATTTTTCATTTCGCTAAATAACGATAGAAGCACTTTTTTCTTATTTACATCTTTTAGTGATGAGGAAATCCATCCGGGAAAAATTTAAAAAAAAATCGAATGCTCGGAACCCACCCTTTCAGGCCGGTGAAATATTTGAAAATTTCTCATTTCGCTAAATAACGATAGAACCACTTTTTTCTTTTTTCGCATCTTTTAGTGATGACGAAATCCAACCGGTAAAAAGTTTTAAAAAAATCGTATGCTCTGAACCCACCTTTGCCAGGCGGTGAAAGTCTTGAAAATTTCTCATTTCACTAAATAACGTTAGAACCACTTTTTTCTTTTTTACATCTTTTAGTGATGACGAAATACATCCGGGAAAAAAGTTTTAAAAAAATCGAATGCTCGGAACCCACGCTTTCAGGCCGGTGAAATGTTTGAAAATTTCTCATTTCGCTAAATAAAGTGAGAACCACTTTTTTCTTTTTTACATCTTTTAGTTCTGACGAAATCCATCCGGTAAAAAAGTTTAAAAAAAATCGAATGCTCGGAACCCACCCTTTCAGTCGGGTGAAATTTTTGAAAATTTCTCATTTCGTTAAATAACGTTAGAACCACTTTTTTCTTTTTTACATCTTTTAGGGATGACGAAATCCATCCGGTAAAAAATTAACAAAAAATCGTATGCTCGAAACCCACCCTTGCCAGGCGGTGAAAGCTTTGAAAATTTCTCATTTCGCTAAATAACGTTAGAACCACTTTTTTCTTTCTTACATCTTTTAGTGATGCCGAAATCCATCCGGGAAAAAAGTTTAAAAAAAATCGAATACTCGGAACCGATCCTTTCAGGCCGGTGAAATTTTTGAAAATTTCTCATTTCGCTAAATAACGTTAGAACCACTTTTTTCTTTTTTACCTTTTTTAGTGATGACCGAATCCATCCGGGAAAAAATTTAAAAAAACATCGTATGCTCGGAACCCACACTTGCCAGACGGTGAAATTTTTGAAAATTTCTCATTTCGCTAAATAACGTTAGAACCACTTTTTTCTTTTTTACATCTTTTAGTGATGACGAAATCCATCCGATAAAAAATTAAAAAAAAATCGTATGCTCGGAACCCACCTTTGCCAGCCGGTGAAATTTTTAAATATTTCTCATTTCGCTAAATAACGTTAGAACAACTTTTTTCTTTTTTGGATCTTTTAGTGATGACGAAATCCATCCGGGAAAAAATTATTTAAAAAATCGTATGCTCGGAACCCACACTTTCAGGCCGGTGAAATTTTTGAAAATTTCTCATTTCGCTAAATAACGTTACAACCACTTTTTTCTCTTTTACATCTTTTAGTGATGACGAAATCCATCCGGGAAAAAATTTAAAAAAAAATCGAATGCTCGGAACCCACCCTTTCAGGCCGGTGAAATTTTTGAAAATTTCTCATTTCGCTAAATAACGTTACAACCACTTTTTTCTTTTTTACATCTTTTAGTGATGACGAAATCCATCCGGCAAAAAAATTTAAAAAAATCGTATGCTCAGAACCCACCCTCGCCAGGCGGTGAAATTTTTGAAAATTTCTCATTTCGCTAAATAACGTTAGAATCACTTTTTTCTTTTTTACATCTTTTAGTGATGACGAAGTCCATCCGGTAAAAAAGTTTAAAAAAAATCGAATGCTCGGAACCCACCTTTTCAGGCCGGTGAAATTTTTGAAAATTTCGCATTTCGCTAAATAACGTTAGAACCACTTTGTCCTTTTTTACATCTTTTAGTGATGACGAAATCCATCCGGTAAAAAAATTAAAAAAAAACGTATGCTCAGAACCCACCCTCGCCAGGCGGTGAAATTTTTGAAAATTTCTCATTTCGCTAAATAACGTTAGAACCACTTTTTTCTTTTTTACATCTTTTAGTGATGACAAAAACCATCCGGGAAAAAATATTTAAAAAAATCGTATGCTCGGAACCCACCCTTGCCGGCCTGTGAAATATTTGAAAATTTCTCATTTCGCTAAATAACGTTAGAACCACTTTTTTCTTTTTTACATCTTTTAGTGATGACGAAATCCATCCGGGAAAAAATTTAAAAAAAAATCGTATGCTCGGAACCCACCCTTGCCAGCCGGTGAAATTTTTGAATATTTCTCATTTCGCTAAATAACGTTAGAACAACTTTTTTCTTTTTTAGATCTTTTAGTGATGACAAAATCCATCCGGGAAAAAAATTAAAAAAAAATCGTATGCTCGGAACCCACCCTTGCCAGCCGGTGAAATTTTTGAAAATATCTCATTTCGATAAATACCGTTAGAACCACTTTTTTCTTTTTTACATCTTTTAGTGATGGCGAAATCCATCCGGGAAAATTTTTTTTAAAAATCGTATGCTCGGAACCCACCCTTGCCAGGCGGTGAAATATTTGAAAATTTCTCATTTCGCTAAATAACGTTAGATCCACGTTTTTCTTTTTTACATCTCTTAGTGATGACGAAAACCATCCGGGAAAAAAAGTTAAAAAAAAATCGAATGCTCGGAACCCACCCTTGTCAGCCGGTGAAATTTTTGAAAATTTCTCATTTCGCTAAATAACGTTAGAACTACTTTTTTCTTTTTTACATCTATTAGTGATGACGAAATCCATCCGGGAAAAAATTTAAAAAAAAATCGTATGCTCGGAACCCAGCCTTTCAGGTGGGTGAAATTTTTGAAAAGTTCTCATTTCGCTAAATAACGTTAGAACCACTTTTTTCTTTTTTACATCTTTTAGTGATGACGAAATCCATCCGGTAAAAAATGAAAGAAAAACCGAATGCTCGGAACCCACCCTTTCAGGCCGGTGAAATGTTTGAAAATTTCTCATTTCGCTAAATAACGTTAGTCCACTTTTTTATTTCTTACATCTTTTAGTGATGACGAAAACCATCCGGGAAAAAAGTAAAAAAAAATGGAATGCTCGGAACCCACCCTTTCAGGCCGGTGAAATGTTTGAAAATTTCTCATCTCGCTAAATAACGTTAGAACGACTTTTTTCTTTTTTACATCTTTTAGTAATGATGAAAACCATCCGGGAAAAAAGTTAAAAAACAATCGAATGCTCAGAACCCAACCTTTCAGGCCGGTGAAATTTTTGTAAATTTCTCATTTCGCTAAATAACGTTAGAACCACTTGTTTCGTTTTTACATCTTTTAGTGATGACGAAATCCATCCGGTAAAAAAGTTTTAGAAAAATCGAATGCTCGGAACCCACCCTTTCAGGCCGGTGAAATTTTTGAGAATTTCTCATTTCGCTAAATAACGTTAGAACCACTTTTTTCTTTTTCACATCTGTAGTGATGACGAAATCCATCCGGGAAAAAATTTAAAAAAAAATCGTATGCTCGGAACCCACCCTTTCAGGCCGGTGAAATTTTTGAAAATTTCTCATTTCGCTAAATAACGTTAGACCCACTTTTTTCTTTTTTACATCTTTTAGTGATGACGAAATCCATTCGGGAAAAAAGTTAAAAAAAAAACGAATGCTCGGAACCCACTCTTTCAGGCCGGTGAAATTTTTGAAAATTTCTCATTTCGCTAAATAACGTTAGAACCCCATTTTTCGTTTTTACATCTTTTAGTGATGACGAAATCCATCCGGGGAAAAATTTTAAAAAAAATCGTATGCTCGGAACCCACCCTTTCAGGCCGGTGAAATTTTTGAAAATTTCTCATTTCGCTAAATAACGTTAGAACGACTTTTTTCTTTTTTACATCTTTTAGTGATGACGAAATCCATCCGAAAAAAATTTTTAAAAAAATCGTATGCTCGGAACCCACCCTTGCCAGCCGGTGAAATTTTTGAATATTTCTCGTTTCGCTAAATAACGTTAGAACAACTTTTTTCTTTTTTACATCTTTTAGTGATGACGAAATCCATCCGGGAAAAAATTATAAAAAAAATCGTATGCTCGGAACCGACACTTTCAGGCCAGTGAAATTTTTGAAAATTTCTCATTTCGCTAAATAACGTTAGAACCGCTTTTTTCTTTTTTACATCTTTTCGTGATGACGAAATCCATGCGGTAAAAAACTAAAAAAAAATCGTATGCTCGGAACCCACCCTTGCCAGGCGGTGAAAGCTTTGAAAATTTCTCATTTCGCTAAATAACGTTAGAACCACTTTTTCCTTTGTTACATCTTTTAGTGATGATGAAATCCATCCGGGAAAGAAGTTTTAAAAAAATCGAATACTCGGAACCGACCCTTTCAGGCCGGTGAAATTTTTGAAAATTTCTCATTTCGCTAAATAACGTTATAACCACTTTTTTCTTTTTTACATCTTTTAGTGATGACCGAATCCATCCGGGAAAAAATTTAAAAAAAAATCGTATGCTCGGAACCCACACTTGCCAGACGGTGAAATTTTTGAAAATTTCTCATTTCGCTAAATAACGTTAGAACCACTTTTTTTGTTTTACGTCTTTTAGTGATGACGAAATCCATCCGGTAAAAAATTTAAAAAAAAATCGTATGCTCGGAACCCACCCTTTCAGGCCGGTGAAATTTTTGAAAATTTCTCATTTCGCTAAATAACGTTAAAACCACTTTTTTCTTTTTTACATCTGTTAGTGATGACGAAAACCATCCGGGAAAAAAGTTAAATAAAAATCGAATACTCGGAAAGCACCCTTGCCGGCCGGTGAAATTTTTGAAAATTTTTCATTTCGCTAAATAACGTTAGAACCACTTTTTTCTTTTTTACATCTTTTAGTGATGACGAAATCCATCCGGGAAAAAATTTAAAAAAAAATCGTATGCTCGGAACCCAGCCTTTCAGGTGGGTGAAATTTTTGAAAAGTTCTCATTTCGCTAAATAACGTTAGAACCACTTTTTTCTTTTTTAAATCTTTTAGTGATGACGAAATCCATCCGGGAAAAAATTTAAAAAAAAATCGAATGCACGGAACCCACCCTTCCAGGAGGGTGAAATTTTCCAATATTTCTCACTTCGCCAAATAACGTTAGAAGCACTTTTTTCTTTTTCACATCTTTTAGTGATGACGAAAACCATGCGGGAAAAAAGTTTTTAAAAAATCGTATGCTCGGAACGCACCCTTAGAGAAGGGTGACATTTTTGAATATTTCTCATTTCGCTAAATAACGTTAGAACCACTTTTTACTTTTTTACATCTTTTAGTGATGACGAAAACCATCCGGTAAAAAAGTTAAAAAAAATCGAATGCTCGGAACCCACCCTTGCCGGCAGGTGAAATTTTAAAAAATTTCTCATTTCGCTAAATAACAATAGAACTACGTTTTTCTTTTTTACATATTTTAGTGATGACGAAATCCATCCGGGAAAAAATTTAAAACAAAATCGTATGCTCGGAACCCACCCTTGCCGGCCGGTGAAATTTTTGAAAATGGCTGATTTCGCTAAATAACGTTAGAAGCACTTTTTTCTTTTTTACATCTTTTAGTGATGACGAAAACCATCCGGGAAAAAAGTTAAAAAACAATGGAATGCTCGGAACCCACCCTTTCAGGCCGGTGAAATTTTTGAAAATTGCTCATTTCGCTAAATAACGTTAGAACAACTTTTTTCTTTTTTAGATCTTTTAGTGATGACAAAATCCATCCGGGAAAAAATTTAAAAAAAAATCGTATGCTCGGAACCCACCCTTGCCAGCCGGTGAAATGTTTGAAAATATCTCATTTCGATAAATACCGTTAGTACCACTTTTTTCTTTTTTACATCTTTTAGTGATGGCGAAATCCATCCGGGAAAAAATTTAAAAAAAAATCGTATGCTCGGAATCCACCCTTGCCAGGCGGTGAAATATTTGAAAATTTCTCATTTCGCTAAATAACGTTAGAACCACTTTTTTGTTTTTTACATCTCTTAGTGATGACGAAAACCATCCGGGAAAAAAAGTTAAAAAAAAATCGAATGCTCGGAACCCACCCTTGTCAGCCGGTGAAATTTTTGAAAATTTCTCATTTCGCTAAATAACGTTAGAACTACTTCTTTCTTTTTTACATCTATTAGTGATGACGAAATCCATCCGGGAAAAAATTAAAAAAAAAATCGGATGCTCGGAACGCACCCATGTCGGCCGGTGAAATTTTTGAAAATTTCTCATTTCGCTAAATAACGTTAGAACCACTTTATTCTTTTTTTACATGTGTTAGTGATGACGAAAACCATCCGGGAAAAAAGTTAAATAAAAATCGAATACTCGGAAAGCACCCTTGCCGGCCGGTGAAATTTTTGAAAATGTTTCATTTCGCTAAATAACGTTAGAACCACTTTTTTCTATTTACATCTTTTAGTGATGACGAAATCCATCCGGGAAAAAATTTAAAAAAAAAATCGTATGCTCGGAACCCAGCGTTTCAGGTGGGTGAAATTTTTGAAAAGTTCTCATTTCGCTAAATAACGTTAGAACCACTTTTTTCTTTTTTAAATCTTTTAGTGATGACGAAATCCATCCGGTAAAAAATTAAAGAAAAACCGAATGCTCGGAACCCTCCCTTTCAGGCCGGTGAAATGGTTGAAAATTTCTCATTTCGCTAAATAACGTTAGAACCACTTTTTTCTTTTTTACATCTTTTAGTGATGACGAAAACCATCCGGGAAAAAAGTAAAAAAAAAATGGAATGCTCGGGACCCACCCTTTCAGGCCGGTGAAATGTTTGAAAATTTCTCATCTCGCTAAATAACGTTAGGACGACTTTTTTCTTTTTTACATCTTTTAGTGATGATGAAAACCATCCGGGAAAAAAGTTAAAAAACAATCGAATGCTCAGAACCAACCCGTGCAGGCCGGTGAAATTTTTGTAAATTTTTCATTTCGCTAAATAACGTTAGAACCACTTGTTTCGTTTTTACATCTGTAGTGATGACGAAATTCATCCGGGAAAAAATTTAAAAAAAAATCGTATGCTCGGAACCCACCCTTTTAGGCCGGTGAAATTTTTGAAAATTTCTCATTTCGCTAAATAACGTTAGAACCACTTTTTTCTTATTTACATCTTTTAGTAATGACGAAATCCATTCGGGAAAAAAGTTAAAAAAAAAACGAATGCTCGGAACCCACTCTTTCAGGCCGGTGAAATTTTTGAAAATTTCTCATTTCGCTAAATAACGTTAGAACCCCATTTTTCGTTTTTACATCTTTTAGTGATGACGAAATCCATCCGGGGAAAAATTTTAAAAAAAATCGTATGCTCGGAACCCACCCTTTCAGGCCGGTGAAATTTTCGAAAATTTCTCATTTCGCTAAATAATGTTAGAACGACTTTTTTCTTTTTTACATCTTTTAGTGATGACGAAATCCATCCGGTAAAAATTTTTAAAAAAATCGTACGCTCGGAACCCACCCTTGCCAGCCGGTGAAATTTTTGAATATTTCTCGTTTCGCTAAATAACGTTGGAACAACTTTTTTCTTTTATACATCTTTTAGTGATGACGAAATCCATCCGGGAAAAAATTATAAAAAAAATCGTATGCTCGGAACCGACACTTTCAGGCCAGTGAAATTTTTGAAAATTTCTCATTTCGCTAAATAACGTTAGAACCACTTTTTTCTTTGTTACATCTTTTAGTGATGATGAAATCCAACCGGGAAAGAAGTTTAAAAAAAATCGAATACTCGGAACCGACCCTTTCAGGCCGGTGAAATTTTTGAAAATTTCTCATTTCGCTAAATAACGTTATGACCACTTTTTTCTTTTTTACATCTTTTAGTGATGACCGAATCCATCCGGTATAAAATTTAAAAAAAAATCGTATGCTCGGAACCCACCCTTGCCAGGCGGTGAAATGTTTGAAAATTTCTCATTTCGCTAAATAACGTTAGAACCACTTTTTTCTTTTTTACATCTTTTAGTGATGACGAAATCCATCCGGCAAAAAAGTTTTTAAAAAATCGAATGCTCGGAACCCACCCTTTCAGGCCGGTGAAATTTTTGAAAATTTCTCATTTCGCTAAATAACGTTAGAAGCACTTTTTTCTTATTTACATCTTTTAGTGATGAGGAAATCCATCCGGGAAAAAAAGTTTTAAAAAAATCGAATGCTCGGAACCCACCCTTTCAGGCCGGTGAAATATTTGAAAATTTCTCATTTCGCTAAATAACGTTAGAACCACTTTTTTCTTTTTTACATCTTTTAGTGATGACGAAATCCGTCCGGGAAAAAATTTAAAAAAAAATCGTATGCTCGGAATCCACCCTTTCAGGCCGGTGAAATTTTTGAAAATTTCTCATTTCGCTAAATAACGTTATAACCACTTTATCCTTTTTTTGCATCTTTTAGTGATGACGAAATCCATCCGGTAAAAAGTTTTAAAAAAATCGTATGCTCTAAACCCACCCTTGCCAGGCGGTGAAAGTTTTGAAAATTTCTCATTTCACTAAATAACGTTAGAACCACTTTTTTCTTTTTTACATCTTTTAGTGATGACGAAATACATCCGGGAAAAAAGTTTTAAAAAAATCGAATGCTCGGAACCCACGCTTTCAGGCCGGTGAAATGTTTGAAAATTTCTCATTTCGCTAAATAACGTTAGAACCACTTTTTTCTTTTTTACATCTTTTGGTGATGACGAAATCCATCCGGTAAAAAAGTTTAAAAAAAATCGAATGCTCGGAACCCACCCTGTCAGTCGGGCGAAATTTTTGGAAATTTCTCATTTCGCTAAATAACGTTAGAACCACTTTTTTCTTTTTTACATCTTTTAGTGATGACGAAAACCATCCGGGAAAAAAGTTAAAAAACAATCGAATGCTCAGAACCAACCCGTGCAGGCCGGTGAAATTTTTGTAAATTTTTCATTTCGCTAAATAACGTTAGAACCACTTGTTTCGTTTTTACATCTGTAGTGATGACGAAATCCATCCGGGAAAAAATTTAAAAAAAAATCGTATGCTCGGAACCCACCCTTTTAGGCCGGTGAAAGTTTTGAAAATTTCTCATTTCACTAAATAACGTTAGAACCACTTTTTTCTTTTTTACATCTTTTAGTGATGACGAAATACATCCGGGAAAAAAGTTTTAAAAAAATCGAATGCTCGGAACCCACGCTTTCAGGCCGGTGAAATGTTTGAAAATTTCTCATTTCGCTAAATAACGTTAGAACCACTTTTTTCTTTTTTACATCTTTTGGTGATGACGAAATCCATCCGGTAAAAAAGTTTAAAAAAAATCGAATGCTCGGAACCCACCCTGTCAGTCGGGTGAAATTTTTGGAAGTTTCTCATTTCGCTAAATAACGTTAGAACCAGTTTTTTCTTTTTTACATCTTTTAGTGATGACGAAAACCATCCGAGAAAAAAGTAAAAAAAAATCGAATGCCCGGAACCCACCATTGCCGGCCGGTGAAATTTTTGAAAATTTTTCATTTCGCTAAATAACGTTAGAACCACTTTTTTCTATTTTACATGTTTTAGTGATGACGAAATCCATCCGGGAAAAAATTTAAAAAAAAATCGTATGCTCGGAACCCACGCTTTCAGGCCGGTGAAATTTTTGGAAATTTCTCATTTCGACAAATAACGTTAGAACCACTTTTTTCTTTTTTACATCTTTTAGTGATGACGAAGTCCGTCCGAGAAAAAATTATAAAAAAAATCGTATGCTCGGAACCCACCCTTTCAGGCCGGTGAAATTTTTGAACATTTCTGATTTCGCTAAATAACGTTAGAACCACGTTTTTCCTTTTTACATCTTTTAGTGATGACGAAATCCATCCGGGAAATTTTTTTAAAAAAATCGTATGCTCGGAACCCACCCTTTCAGGCCGGTGAAATTTTTGGAAATTTCTCATTTCGACAAATAACGTTAGAACCACTTTTTTCTTTTTTACATCTTTTAGTGATGACGAAGTCCGTCCGAGAAAAAATTATAAAAAAAATCGTATGCTCGGAACCCACCCTTTCAGGCCGGTGAATTGTTTGAAAATTTCTCATTTCGCTAAATAACTTTAGAACCACTTTTTTCTTTTTTACATCTTTTGGTGATGACGAAATCCATCCGGTAAATAAGGTTTAAAAAAATCGAATATTCGGAACCCACGCTTTCAGGCGGGTGAAATGTTTGAAAATTTCTCATTTCGCTAAATAACGTTAGAACCACTTGTTTCGTTTTTACATCTTTTAGTGATGACGAAATCCATCCGGTAAAAAATTTAAAAAAAATCGAGTGCTCGGAACCCACCCTTTCAGGCCGGTGAAGTTTTTGAGAATTTCTCATTTCGCTAAATAACGTTAGAACCCCTTTTTTCTTTTTTACATCTTTTAGTGATGACGAAATCCATCCGGGGGAAAATTAAAAAAAAAATCGTATGCTCGGAACCCACCCTTTCAGGCCGGTGAAATATTTGAAAATTTCTCATTTCGCTAAATAACGTTAGAACCACTTTTTTCTTTTTTACAACTTTTAGTGATGACGAAATCCATCCGGTAAAAAATTTAAAAAAAATCGTATACTCGGAACCCACGCTTGCCAGCCGGTGAAAGTTTTCAATACTTCTCATTTCGCTAAATAACGTTAGCACAACTTTTTTCTTTTTTAGATCTTTTAGTGATGACGAAATCCATCCGGGAAAAAATTATTTAAAAAATCGTATGCTCGGAACCCACACTTTCAGGCCGGTGAAATTTTTGAAAATTACTCATTTCGCTAAATAACGTTAGAACCACTTTTTTCTTTTTTACATCTTTTAGTGATGACGAAATCCATCCGGTAAAAAATTATCAAAAAATCGTATGCTCGAAACCCACCCTTGCCAGGCGGTGAAAGATTTGAAAATTTCTCATTTCGCTAAATAACGTTAGAACCACTTTTTTCTTTCTTACATCTTTTAGTGATGCCGAAATCCATCCGGGAAAAAAGTTTTAAAAAAATCGAATACTCGGAACCGACCCTTTCAGGCCGGTGAACTTTTTGAAAATTCCTCTTTTCGCTAAATAACGTTAGAACCACTTTTTTCTTTTTTACCTTTTTTAGTGATGACCGAATCCATCCGGGAAAAAATTTAAAAAAAAATCGTATGCTCGGAACCCACACTTGCCAGACGGTGAAATTTTTGAAAATTTCTCATTTCGCTAAATAACGTTAGAACCACTTTTTTCTTTTTTACATCTTTTAGTGATGATGAAATCCATCCGATAAAAAGTTAAAAAAAAATCGTATGCTCGGAACCCACCTTTGCCAGCCGGTGAAATTTTTGAATATTTCTCATTTCGCTAAATAACGTTAGAACAACTTTTTTGTTTTTTAGATCTTTTAGTGATGACGAAATCCATCCGGGAAAAAATTATTTAAAAAATCGTATGCTCGGAACCCACACTTTCAGGGCGGTGAAATTTTTGAAAATTGCTCATTTCGCTAAATAACGTTAGAATCAGTTTTTTCTTTTTTACATCTTTTAGTGATGACGAAATCCATCCGGTAAAAAATATAAAAAAAATCGTATGCTCGGAACCCACGCTTGCCAGGCGGTGAAAGTTTTGAAACTTTCTCATTTCGCTAAATAACGTTAGAACCACTTTTTCCTTTCTTACATCTTTTAGTGATGACGAAATCCATCCGGGAAAAAAGTTAAAAAAAAATCGAATACTCGGAACCGACCGATTCAGGCCGGTGAAACTTTTCAAAATTTCTCATTTCGCTAAATAACGTTAGAACCACTTTTTTCTCTTTTACATCTTTTAGTGATGACGAAATCCATCCGCGAAAAAATTTAAAAAAAAATCGAATGCCCGGAACCCACCCTTTCAGGCCGGTGAAATGTTTGAAAATTTCTCATTTCGCTAAATATCGTTACAACCACTTTTTTCTTTTTTACATCTTTTAGTGATGACGAAATCCAACCGGTAAAAATTTTTTAAAAAATCGTATGCTCAGAACCCACTCTCGCCAGGCGGTGAAATTTTTGAAAATTTCTCATTTCGCTAAATAACGTTAGAATCACTTTTTTCTTTTTTACATCTTTTAGTGATGACGAAGTCCATCCGGTAAAAAAGTTTAAAAAAAATCGAATGCTCGGAACCCACCCTTTCAGGCCGGTGAAATTTTTTAAAATTTCGCATTTCGCTAAATAACGTTAGAAACACTTTGTTCTTTTTTACATCTTTTAGTGATGACGAAACCATCCGGGAAAAAAGTTAAAAAAAAATCGAATGCTCGGAACCCACCCTTTCAGGCCGGTGGAATTTTTAAAAATTTCTTATTTCGCTAAATAACGTTAGAACCACTTTTTTCTTTTTTACATCTTTTAGTGATAACGGAAACCATCCGGGAAAAAAGTTTAAAAAAAATCGAATGCTCGGAACCCACGCTTGTCGGCCGGTGAAATTTTTGAAAATTTCTCATTTCGCTAAATAACGTTACAACCTCTTTTTTCTTATTTACATCTTTTAGTGATGACGAAATCCATCCGGTAAAAAAATTTTTAAAAAACGTATGCTCAGAACCCACCCTCGCCAGGCGGTTAAATTTTTGAAAATTTCTCATTTCGCTAAATAACGTTAGAATCACTTTTTACTTTTTTACATCTTTTAGTGATGACGAAAACCATGCGGGAGAAAAGTTTAAAAGAAATCGAATGCTCGGAACCCACCCCTTCAGGCGGGTGAAATTTTTGAAAGTTTCTCATTTCACTAAATAACGTTAGAACCACTTTTTTCTTTTTGACATGTTTTAGTGATGACGAAATCCATCCGGGCAAAAAGTTAAAAAAAAATCGAATCCTCGGAACCCACACTTTCAGGCCGGTGAAATTCTTGAAAATTTTTCATTTCGCTAAATAACGTTAGAACCACTTTTTTCTTTTTTACATCTTTTAGTGGTGACGACAACCATCCCGGAAAAATAGAAAAAAAATCGTATGCTCGGAACACACCCTTTCTGGTCGGTGAAATTTTTGAAAATTTCTCATTTCGCTAAATAACATTAGAACCACCTTTTTCTTTTTTCACATCTTGTAGTGATGTCGAAATCCATCCGGGAAAAAATTAAAAAAAAAATCGTATGCTCGGAACCCACCGTTTCAGGCCGGTGAAATTTTAGAACATTTCTCATTTCGCTAAATAACGTTAGAACCACTTTTTTCTTTTTTACATCTTTTAGTGGTTATGACAACCATCCGGGAAAAAATTAAAAAAAAAAATCGTATGCTCGGAACCCACCCTTTCAGGCCGGTGAAATTTTTAAAAAGTTCTCATTTCGCTAAATAACGTTAGAATCACTTTTTTCTTTTTTACACCTTTTAGTGATGACGAAATCCATCCGGTAAAAAATTTAAAAAAAATCGAATGCTCGTAACCCACCCTTTCAGGCCGGTGAAGTTTTTGAAAATTTCTCATTTCGCTAAATAACGTTAGAGTCGCATTTTTCTTTTTTACAACGTTTAGTGATGACGAAATCCATCCTTTAAAAAGTTTAAAAAAAATCGAATGCTCGGAACCCACCCTTTCAGGCCGGTGAAATTTTTGAAAATTTCGCATTTCGCTAAATAACGTTAGAACCACTTTGTTCTTTTTTGCATCTTTAAGTGATGACGAAAACCATCCTGGAAAAAAGTTAAAAAAAAATTGAATGCTCGGAACCCACCCTTGCCGGCCGGTGAAATTTTTGAGAATTTCTCTTTTCGCTAAATAACGTTAGAACCACTTTGTTCTTTTTTACATCTTCTAGTGATGACGAAAACCATCCGCGAAAAAAGTTTTAAAAAAATCGAATGCTCGGAACCCACCCTTTCAGGCCGGTGAAATTTTTGAAAATTTCTCATTTCGCTAAATAACGTTAGAACCACTTTTTTGTTTTTTACATCTTTTAGTGATGACGAAAACCATCAGGGAAAGAAGTTACAAAAAATCGGATGCTCGGAACCCACCCTTGCCGGCCGGTGAAATTTTTTAAAATGTCTCATTTCGCTAAATAACGTTAGAACCACTTTTTTCTTTCTTACATCTTTTAGTAATGACGAAATCCATCCGGGAAAAAATTTTAAAAAAATTGTATGCTCGGAACCCACCCTTGCCAGGCGGTGGAATTTTTGAATATTTCTCATTTCGCTAAATAACGTTAGAAGCACTTTTTTCTTTTTTAAATCTTTTACTGATGACGAAGACCATCCGGCAAAAAAGTTAAAAAAAATCGAATGCTCGGAACCCACCCTAGCCGGCCGGTGAAATTTTTGAAAATTTCTCCTTTCGCTAAATAACGTTAGAACCACTTTTTTATTTCTGACATCTTTTAGTGATGACGAAAACCATCCGGGAAAAAAGTATTTAAAAAATCGAATGCTCGGAACGCACCCTTTCAGGAGGGTCACATTTTTGAAAATTTTTCATTTCGCTAAATAACGATAGAAGCACTTTTTTCTTATTTACATCTTTTAGTGATGAGGAAATCCATCCGGGAAAAATTTTAAAAAAAATCGAATGCTCGGAACCCACCCTTACAGGTCGGTGAAATATTTGAAAATTTCTCATTTCGCTAAATAACGTTAGAACCACTTTTTTCTTTTTTCCATCTTTTAGTGATGACGAAATCCATCCGGGAAAAAAAAAAAATCGTATGCTCGGAATCCACCCTTTCAGGCCGGTGAAATTTTTGAAAATTTCTCATTTCGCTAAATAACGTTATAACCACTTTTTCCTTTTTTCGCATCTTTTAGTAATGACGAAATCCAACCGGTAAAAAGTTTAAAAAAAATCGTATGCTCTGAACCCACCTTTGCCAGGCGGTGAAAGTCTTGAAAATTTCTCATTTCACTAAATAACGTTAGAACCACTTTTTTCTTTTTTACATCTTTTAGTGATGACGAAATACATCCGGGAAAAAAGTTTTAAAAAAATCGAATGCTCGGAACCCACGCTTTCAGGCCGGTGAAATGTTTGAAAATTTCTCATTTCGCTAAATAAAGTGAGAACCATTTTTTCTTTTTTACATCTTTTAGTTCTGACGAAATCCATCCTGTAAAAAAGTTTAAAAAAACTCGAATGCTCGCAACCCACCCTTTCAGTCGGGTGAAATTTTTGAAAATTTCTCATTTCGTTAAATAACGTTAGAACCACTTTTTTCTTTTTTACATCTTTTAGGGATGACGAAATCCATCCGGTAAAAAATTTAAAAAAAATCGTATGCTCGAAACCCACCCTTGCCAGGCGGTGAAAGCTTTGAAAATTTCTAATTTCGCTAAATAACGTTAGAACCACTTTTTTCTTTCTTACATCTTTTAGTGATGCCGAAATCCATCCGGGAAAAAAGTTTAAAAAAAATCGAATGCTCGGAACCGATCCTTTCAGGCCGGTGAACTTTTTGAAAATTTCTCATTTCGCTAAATAACGTTAGAACCACTTTCTTTTTTACCTTTTTTAGTGATGACCGAATCCATCCGGGAAAAAATTTAAAAAAACATCGTATGCTCGGAACCCACACTTGCCAGATGGTGAAATTTTTGAAAATTTCTCATTTCGCTAAATAACGTTAGAACCTCTTTTTTCTTTTTTACATCTTTTAGGGATGACGAAATCCATCCGATAAAAAATTTAAAAAAAATCGTATGCTCGGAACCCACCTTTGCCAGCCGGTGAAATTTTTAAATATTTCTCATTTCGCTAAATAACGTTAGAACAACTTTTTTCTTTTTTAGATCTTTTAGTGATGACGAAATCCATCCGGGAAAAAATTATTTAAAAAATCGTATGCTCGGAACCCACACTTTCAGGCCGGTGAAAGTTTTGAAACTTTCTCATTTCGCTAAATAACGTTAGAACCACTTTTTCCTTTCTTACATCTTTTAGTGATGACGAAGTCCATCCGGTAAAAAAGTTTAAAAAAAATCGAATGCTCGGAACCCACCCTTTCAGGCCGGTGAAATTTTTGAAAATTTCGCATTTCGCTAAATAACGTTAGAACCACTTTGTTCTTTTTTACATCTTTTAGTGATGACGAAATCCATCCGGTAAAAAAATTTAAAAAAAACGTATGCTCAGAACCCACCCTCGCCAGGCGGTGAAATTTTTGAAAATTTCTCAATTCGCTAAATAACGTTAGAACCACTTCTTTCTTTTTTACATCTTTTAGTGATGACGAAATCCATCCGGGAAAAAATTTAAAAAAAAAATCGTATGCTCGGAACCCACCCTTGCCAGCCGGTGAAATTTTTGAATATTTCTCATTTCGCTAAATAACGTTAGAACAACTTTTTTCTTTTTTAGATCTTTTAGTGATGACAAAATCCATCCGGGAAAAAATTTTAAAAAAAATCGTATGCTCGGAACCCACCCTTGCCAGCCGGTGAAATTTTTGAAAATATCTCATTTCGATAAATACCGTTAGAACCACTTTTTTCTTTTTTACATCTTTTAGTGATGGCGAAATCCATCCGGGAAAAATTTTTAAAAAAATCGTATGCTCGGAACCCACCCTTGCCAGGCGGTGAAATATTTGAAAATTTCTCATTTCGCTAAATAACGTTAGAACCACTTTTTTCTTTTTTACATCTTTTAGTGATGACGAAATCCATCCGGCAAAAAAGTTTTTAAAAAATCGAATGCTCGGAACCCACCCTTTCAGGCCGGTGAAATTTTTGAAAATTTCTCATTTCGCTAAATAACGTTAGAACCACTTGTTTGTTTTTTACATCGTTTAGTGATGACGAAAACCATCAGGGAAAAAAGTTACAAAAAATCGGATGCTCGGAACCCACCCTTGCCGGCCGGTGAAATTTTTTAAAATGTCTCATTTCGCTAAATAACGTTAGAACCACTTTTTTCTTTCTTACATCTTTTAGTAATGACGAAATCCATCCGGGAAAAAATTTAAAAAAAATTGTATGCTCGGAACCCACCCTTGCCAGGCGGTGGAATTTTTGAACATTTCTCATTTCGCTAAATAACGTTAGAACCACTTTTTTCTTTTTTACATCTTTTAGTGATGACGAAATCCATCCGGGAAAAAACTATAAAAAAAATCGTATGCTCGGAACCGACACTTTCAGGCCAGTGAAATTTTTGAAAATTTCTCATTTCGCTAAATAACGTTAGAACCACTTTTTTCTTTTTTACATCTTTTAGTGATGCCGAAATCCATGCGGTAAAAAAACTAAAAAAAAATCGTATGCTCGGAACCCACCCTTGCCAGGCGGTGAAAGCTTTGAAAATTTCTCATTTCGCTAAATAACGTTAGAACCACTTTTTTCTTTGTTACATCTTTTAGTGATGATGAAATCCATCCGGGAAAGAAGTTTTAAAAAAATCGAATACTCGGAACCGACCCTTTCAGGCCGGTGAAATTTTTGAAAATTTCTCATTTCGCTAAATAACGTTATAACCACTTTTTTCTTTTTTACATCTTTTAGTGATGACCGAATCCATCCGGGAAAAAATTTAAAAAAAAATCGTATGCTCGGAACCCACACTTGCCAGACGGTGAAATGTTTGAAAATTTCTCATTTCGCTAAATAATGTTAGAACCACTTTTTTCTTTTTTACATCTTTTAGTGATGACGAAATCCATCCGGTAAAAAATTAAATAAAAAATCGAATGCTCGGAACCCACCCTTTCAGGCCGGTGAAAGTTTTGAAAATTTCTCATTTTACTAAATAACGTTAGAACCACTTTTTTCTTTTTTACATCTTTTAGTGATGACGAAATCCATGCGGTAAAAAATATAAAAAAAAATCGTATGCTCGAAACCCACCCTTTCAGGCCGGTGAAATATTTGAAAATTTCTCATTTCACTAAATAACGTTCGAACCAGTTTTTTCTTTTTTACATCTTTTAGTGATGACGAAATCCATCCGGTAAAAAATTTAAAAAAAAATCGTATGCTCGGAACCCACCCTTTCAGGCCGGTGAAATTTTTGAAAATTTCTCATTTCGCTAAATAACGTTAGAACCACTTTTTTCCTTTTTACATCTTTTAGTGAAGACGAAATCCATCCGGTATAAAATTTAAAAAAAAATCGTATGCTCGGAACCCACCCTTGCCAGGCGGTGAAATGTTTGAAAATTTCTCATTTCGCTAAATAACGTTAGAACCACTTTTTTCTTTTTTACATCTTTTAGTGATGACGAAATCCATCCGGCAAAAAAGTTTTTAAAAAATCGAATGCTCGGAACCCACCCTTTCAGGCCGGTGAAATTTTTGAAAATTTCTCATTTCGCTAAATAACGTTAGAACCACTTTTTTGTTTTTTACATCTTTTAGTGATGACGAAAACCATCAGGGAAAGAAGTTACAAAAAATCGGATGCTCGGAACCCACCCTTGCCGGCCGGTGAAATTTTTTAAAATGTCTCATTTCGCTAAATAACGTTAGAACCACTTTTTTCTTTCTTACATCTTTTAGTAATGACGAAATCCATCCGGGAAAAAATTTTAAAAAAATTGTATGCTCGGAACCCACCCTTGCCAGGCGGTGGAATTTTTGAATATTTCTCATTTCGCTAAATAACGTTAGAACCACTTTTTTCTTTTTTAAATCTTTTACTGATGACGAAGACCATCCGGCAAAAAAGTTAAAAAAAATCGAATGCTCGGAACCCACCCTAGCCGGCCGGTGAAATTTTTGAAAATTTCTCATTTCGCTAAATAACGTTAGAACCACTTTTTTATTTCTGACATCGTTTAGTGATGACGAAAACCATCCGGGAAAAAAGTATTTAAAAAATCGAATGCTCGGAACGCACCCTTTCAGGAGGGTCACATTTTTGAAAATTTTTCATTTCGCTAAATAACGATAGAAGCACTTTTTTCTTATTTACATCTTTTAGTGATGAGGAAATCCATCCGGGAAAAATTTAAAAAAAAATCGAATGCTCGGAACCCACCCTTTCAGGTCGGTGAAATATTTGAAAATTTCTCATTTCGCTAAATAACGTTAGAACCACTTTTTTCTTTTTTACATCTTTTAGTGATGACGAAATCCATCCGGGAAAAAAAAAAAATCGTATGCTCGGAATCCACCCTTTCAGGCCGGTGAAATTTTTGAAAATTTCTCATTTCGCTAAATAACGTTATAACCACTTTTTCCTTTTTTCGCATCTTTTAGTGATGACGAAATCCAACCGGTAAAAAGTTTTAAAAAAATCGTATGCTCTGAACCCACCTTTGCCAGGCGGTGAAAGTCTTGAAAATTTCTCATTTCACTAAATAACGTTAGAACCACTTTTTTCTTTTTTACATCTTTTAGTGATAACGAAATACATCCGGGAAAAAAGTTTTAAAAAAATCGAATGCTCGGAACCCACGCTTTCAGGCCGGTGAAATGTTTGAAAATTTCTCATTTCGCTAAATAAAGTGAGAACCATTTTTTCTTTTTTACATCTTTTAGTTCTGACGAAATCCATCCTGTAAAAAAGTTTAAAAAAACTCGAATGCTCGGAACCCACCCTTTCAGTCGGGTGAAATTTTTGAAAATTTCTCATTTCGTTAAATAACGTTAGAACCACTTTTTTCTTTTTGACATCTTTTAGGGATGACGAAATCCATCCGGTAAAAAATTAACAAAAAATCGTATGCTCGAAACCCACCCTTGCCAGGCGGTGAAAGCTTTGAAAATTTCTCATTTCGCTAAATAACGTTAGAACCACTTATTTCTTTCTTACATCTTTTAGTGATGCCGAAATCCATCCGGGAAAAAAGTTTAAAAAAAATCGAATGCTCGGAACCGATCCTTTCAGGCCGGTGAAATTTTTGAAAATTTCTCATTTCACTAAATACCGTTAGAACCACTTTCTTTTTTACCTTTTTTAGTGATGACCGAATCCATCCGGGAAAAAATTTAAAAAAACATCGTATGCTCGGAACCCACCTTTGCCAGCCGGTGAAATTTTTAAATATTTCTCATTTCGCTAAATAACGTTAGAACAACTTTTCTCTTTTTTAGGTCTTTTAGTGATGACGAAATCCATCCGGGAAAAAATTATTTAAAAAATCGTATGCTCGGAACCCACACTTTCAGGCCGGTGAAAGTTTTGAAACTTTCTCATTTCGCTAAATAACGTTAGAACCACTTTTTCCTTTCTTACATCTTTTAGTGATGACGAAATCCATCCGGGAAAGAAGTTTTAAAAAAATCGAATACTCGGAACCGACCCTTTCAGGCCGGTGAAATTTTTGAAAATTTCTTATTTCGCTAAATAACGTTACAACCACTTTTTTCTCTTTTACATCTTTTAGTGATGACGAAATCCATCCGGGAAAAAATTTAAAAAAAAATCGAATGCTCGGAACCCACCCTTTCAGGCCGGTGAAATTTTTGAAAATTTCTCATTTCGCTAAATAACGTTACAACCACTTTTTTCTTTTTTACATCTTTTAGTGATGACGAAATCCATCCGGTAAAAAAATTTTAAAAAATCGTATGCTCAGAACCCACCCTCGCCAGGCGGTGAAATTTTTGAAAATTTCTCATTCCGCTAAATAACGTTAGAATCACTTTTTTCTTTTTTACATCTTTTAGTGATGACGAAGTCCATCCGGTAAAAAAGTTTAAAAAAAATCGAATGCTCGGAACCCACCCTTTCAGGCCGGTGAAATTTTTGAAAATTTCGCATTTCGCTAAATAACGTTAGAACCACTTTGTTCTTTTTTACATCTTTTAGTGATGACGAAATCCATCCGGTAAAAAAATTTAAAAAAAACGTATGCTCAGAACCCACCCTCGCCAGGCGGTGAAATTTTTGAAAATTTCTCATTTCGCTAAATAACGTTAGAACCACTTCTTTCTTTTTTACATCTTTTAGTGATGACGAAATCCATCCGGGAAAAAATTTAAAAAAAAAATCGTATGCTCGGAACCCACCCTTGCCAGCCGGTGAAATTTTTGAATATTTCTCATTTCGCTAAATAACGTTAGAACAACTTTTTTCTTTTTTAGATCTTTTAGTGATGACAAAATCCATCCGGGAAAAAATTAAAAAAAAAATCGTATGCTCGGAACCCACCCTTGCCAGCCGGTGAAATTTTTGAAAATATCTCACTTCGATAAATACCGTTAGAACCACTTTTTTCTTTTTTACATCTTTTAGTGATGGCGAAATCCATCCGGGAAAAATTTTTAAAAAAATCGTATGCTCGGAACCCACCCTTGCCAGGCGGTGAAATATTTGAAAATTTCTCATTTCGCTAAATAACCTTAGAACCACTTTTTTCTTTTTTACATCTTTTAGTGATGACGAAATCCATCCGGCAAAAAAGTTTTTAAAAAATCGAATGCTCGGAACCCACCCTTTCAGGCCGGTGAAATTTTTGAAAATTTCTCATTTCGCTAAATAACGTTAGAACCACTTGTTTGTTTTTTACATCGTTTAGTGATGACGAAAACCATCAGGGAAAAAAGTTACAAAAAATCGGATGCTCGGAACCCACCCTTGCCGGCCGGTGAAATTTTTTAAAATGTCTCATTTCGCTAAATAACGTTAGAACCACTTTTTTCTTTCTTACATCTTTTAGTAATGACGAAATCCATCCGGGAAAAAATTTAAAAAAAATTGTATGCTCGGAACCCACCCTTGCCAGGCGGTGGAATTTTTGAACATTTCTCATTTCGCTAAATAACGTTAGAACCACTTTTTTCTTTTTTACATCTTTTAGTGATGACGAAATCCATCCGGGAAAAAATTATAAAAAAAATCGTATGCTCGGAACCGACACTTTCAGGCCAGTGAAATTTTTGAAAATTTCTCATTTCGCTAAATAACGTTAGAACCACTTTTTTCTTTTTTACATCTTTTAGTGATGACGAAATCCATGCGGTAAAAAAACTAAAAAAAAATCGTATGCTCGGAACCCACCCTTGCCAGGCGGTGAAAGCTTTGAAAATTTCTCATTTCGCTAAATAACGTTAGAACCACTTTTTTCTTTGTTACATCTTTTAGTGATGATGAAATCCATCCGGGAAAGAAGTTTTAAAAAAATCGAATACTCGGAACCGACCCTTTCAGGCCGGTGAAATTTTTGAAAATTTCTCATTTCGCTAAATAACGTTATAACCACTTTTTTCTTTTTTACATCTTTTAGTGATGACCGAATCCATCCGGGAAAAAAATTAAAAAAAAATCGTATGCTCGGAACCCACACTTGCCAGACGGTGAAATTTTTGAAAATTTCTCATTTCGCTAAATAACGTTAGAACCACTTTTTTCTTTTTTACATCTTTTAGTGATGACGAAATCCATCCGGTAAAAAATTAAATAAAAAATCGAATGCTCGAAACCCACCCTTTCAGGCCGGTGAAAGTTTTGAAAATTTCTCATTTTACTAAATAACGTTAGAACCACTTTTTTCTTTTTTACATCTTTTAGTGATGACGAAATCCATTCGGTAAAAAATTTAAAAAAAAATCGTATGCTCGAAACCCACCCTTTCAGGCCGGTGAAATTTTTGAAAATTTCTCATTTCACTAAATAACGTTAGAACCACTTTTTTCTTTTTTACATCTTTTAGTGATGACGAAATCCATCCGGTACAAAATTTAAAAAAAAATCTTATGCTCGGAACCCATCCTTTCAGGCCGGTGAAATTTTTGAAAATTTCTCATTTCGCTAAATAACGTTAGAACCACTTTTTTCCTTTTTACATCTTTTAGTGATGACGAAATCCATCCGGTATAAAATTTAAAAAAAAATCGTATGCTCGGAACCCACCCTTGCCAGGCGGTGAAATGTTTGAAAATTTCTCATTTCGCTAAATAACGTTAGAACCACTTTTTTCTTTTTTACATCTTTTAGTGATGACGAAATCCATCCGGCAAAAAAGTTTTTAAAAAATCGAATGCTCGGAACCCACCCTTTCAGGCCGGTGAAATTTTTGAAAATTTCTCATTTCGCTAAATAACGTTAGAACCACTTTCTTGTTTTTTACATCTTTTAGTGATGACGAAAACCATCAGGGAAAGAAGTTACAAAAAATCGGATGCTCGGAACCCACTCTTGCCGGCCGGTGAAATTTTTTAAAATGTCTCATTTCGCTAAATAACGTTAGAACCACTTTTTTCTTTCTTACATCTTTTAGTAATGACGAAATCCATCCGGGAAAAAATTTAAAAAAAATTGTATGCTCGGAACCCACCCTTGCCAGGCGGTGGAATTTTTGAATATTTCTCATTTCGCTAAATAACGTTAGAACCACTTTTTTCTTTTTTAAATCTTTTACTGATGACGAAGACCATCCGGCAAAAAAGTTCAAAAAAATCGAATGCTCGGAACCCACCCTAGCCGGCCGGTGAAATTTTTGAAAATTTCTCATTTCGCTAAATAACGTTAGAACCACTTTTTTATTTCTGACATCTTTTAGTGATGACGAAAACCATCCGGGAAAAAAGTATTTAAAAAATCGAATGCTCGGAACGCACCCTTTCAGGAGGGTCACATTTTTGAAAATTTTTCATTTCGCTAAATAACGATAGAAGCACTTTTTTCTTATTTACATCTTTTAGTGATGAGGAAATCCATCCGGGAAAAATTTAAAAAAAAATCGAATGCTCGGAACCCACCCTTTCAGGCCGGTGAAATATTTGAAAATTTCTCATTTCGCTAAATAACGATAGAACCACTTTTTTCTTTTTTCGCATCTTTTAGTGATGACGAAATCCAACCGGTAAAAAGTTTTAAAAAAATCGTATGCTCTGAACCCACCTTTGCCAGGCGGTGAAAGTCTTGAAAATTTCTCATTTCACTAAATAACGTTAGAACCACTTTTTTCTTTTTTACATCTTTTAGTGATGACGAAATACATCCGGGAAAAAAGTTTTAAAAAAATCGAATGCTCGGAACCCACGCTTTCAGGCCGGTGAAATGTTTGAAAATTTCTCATTTCGCTAAATAAAGTGAGAACCACTTTTTTCTTTTTTACATCTTTTAGTTCTGACGAAATCCATCCGGTAAAAAAGTTTAAAAAAAATCGAATGCTCGGAACCCACCCTTTCAGTCGGGTGAAATTTTTGAAAATTTCTCATTTCGTTAAATAACGTTAGAACCACTTTTTTCTTTTTTACATCTTTTAGGGATGACGAAATCCATCCGGTAAAAAATTAACAAAAAATCGTATGCTCGAAACCCACCCTTGCCAGGCGGTGAAAGCTTTGAAAATTTCTCATTTCGCTAAATAACGTTAGAACCACTTTTTTCTTTCTTACATCTTTTAGTGATGCCGAAATCCATCCGGGAAAAAAGTTTAAAAAAAATCGAATACTCGGAACCGATCCTTTCAGGCCGGTGAAATTTTTGAAAATTTCTCATTTCGCTAAATAACGTTAGAACCACTTTTTTCTTTTTTACCTTTTTTAGTGATGACCGAATCCATCCGGGAAAAAATTTAAAAAAACATCGTATGCTCGGAACCCACACTTGCCAGACGGTGAAATTTTTGAAAATTTCTCATTTCGCTAAATAACGTTAGAACCACTTTTTTCTTTTTTACATCTTTTAGTGATGACGAAATCCATCCGATAAAAAATTAAAAAAAAATCGTATGCTCGGAACCCACCTTTGCCAGCCGGTGAAATTTTTAAATATTTCTCATTTCGCTAAATAACGTTAGAACAACTTTTTTCTTTTTTGGATCTTTTAGTGATGACGAAATCCATCCGGGAAAAAATTATTTAAAAAATCGTATGCTCGGAACCCACACTTTCAGGCCGGTGAAATTTTTGAAAATTTCTCATTTCGCTAAATAACGTTACAACCACTTTTTTCTCTTTTACATCTTTTAGTGATGACGAAATCCATCCGGGAAAAAATTTAAAAAAAAATCGAATGCTCGGAACCCACCCTTTCAGGCCGGTGAAATTTTTGAAAATTTCTCATTTCGCTAAATAACGTTACAACCACTTTTTTCTTTTTTACATCTTTTAGTGATGACGAAATCCATCCGGCAAAAAAATTTAAAAAAATCGTATGCTCAGAACCCACCCTCGCCAGGCGGTGAAATTTTTGAAAATTTCTCATTTCGCTAAATAACGTTAGAATCACTTTTTTCTTTTTTACATCTTTTAGTGATGACGAAGTCCATCCGGTAAAAAAGTTTAAAAAAAATCGAATGCTCGGAACCCACCTTTTCAGGCCGGTGAAATTTTTGAAAATTTCGCATTTCGCTAAATAACGTTAGAACCACTTTGTCCTTTTTTACATCTTTTAGTGATGACGAAATCCATCCGGTAAAAAAATTAAAAAAAAACGTATGCTCAGAACCCACCCTCGCCAGGCGGTGAAATTTTTGAAAATTTCTCATTTCGCTAAATAACGTTAGAACCACTTTTTTCTTTTTTACATCTTTTAGTGATGACAAAAACCATCCGGGAAAAAATATTTAAAAAAATCGTATGCTCGGAACCCACCCTTGCCGGCCTGTGAAATATTTGAAAATTTCTCATTTCGCTAAATAACGTTAGAACCACTTTTTTCTTTTTTACATCTTTTAGTGATGACGAAATCCATCCGGGAAAAAATTTAAAAAAAAATCGTATGCTCGGAACCCACCCTTGCCAGCCGGTGAAATTTTTGAATATTTCTCATTTCGCTAAATAACGTTAGAACAACTTTTTTCTTTTTTAGATCTTTTAGTGATGACAAAATCCATCCGGGAAAAAAATTAAAAAAAAATCGTATGCTCGGAACCCACCCTTGCCAGCCGGTGAAATTTTTGAAAATATCTCATTTCGATAAATACCGTTAGAACCACTTTTTTCTTTTTTACATCTTTTAGTGATGGCGAAATCCATCCGGGAAAATTTTTTTTAAAAATCGTATGCTCGGAACCCACCCTTGCCAGGCGGTGAAATATTTGAAAATTTCTCATTTCGCTAAATAACGTTAGATCCACGTTTTTCTTTTTTACATCTCTTAGTGATGACGAAAACCATCCGGGAAAAAAAGTTAAAAAAAAATCGAATGCTCGGAACCCACCCTTGTCAGCCGGTGAAATTTTTGAAAATTTCTCATTTCGCTAAATAACGTTAGAACTACTTTTTTCTTTTTTACATCTATTAGTGATGACGAAATCCATCCGGGAAAAAATTTAAAAAAAAATCGTATGCTCGGAACCCAGCCTTTCAGGTGGGTGAAATTTTTGAAAAGTTCTCATTTCGCTAAATAACGTTAGAACCACTTTTTTCTTTTTTACATCTTTTAGTGATGACGAAATCCATCCGGTAAAAAATGAAAGAAAAACCGAATGCTCGGAACCCACCCTTTCAGGCCGGTGAAATGTTTGAAAATTTCTCATTTCGCTAAATAACGTTAGTCCACTTTTTTATTTCTTACATCTTTTAGTGATGACGAAAACCATCCGGGAAAAAAGTAAAAAAAAATGGAATGCTCGGAACCCACCCTTTCAGGCCGGTGAAATGTTTGAAAATTTCTCATCTCGCTAAATAACGTTAGAACGACTTTTTTCTTTTTTACATCTTTTAGTAATGATGAAAACCATCCGGGAAAAAAGTTAAAAAACAATCGAATGCTCAGAACCCAACCTTTCAGGCCGGTGAAATTTTTGTAAATTTCTCATTTCGCTAAATAACGTTAGAACCACTTGTTTCGTTTTTACATCTTTTAGTGATGACGAAATCCATCCGGTAAAAAAGTTTTAGAAAAATCGAATGCTCGGAACCCACCCTTTCAGGCCGGTGAAATTTTTGAGAATTTCTCATTTCGCTAAATAACGTTAGAACCACTTTTTTCTTTTTCACATCTGTAGTGATGACGAAATCCATCCGGGAAAAAATTTAAAAAAAAATCGTATGCTCGGAACCCACCCTTTCAGGCCGGTGAAATTTTTGAAAATTTCTCATTTCGCTAAATAACGTTAGACCCACTTTTTTCTTTTTTACATCTTTTAGTGATGACGAAATCCATTCGGGAAAAAAGTTAAAAAAAAAACGAATGCTCGGAACCCACTCTTTCAGGCCGGTGAAATTTTTGAAAATTTCTCATTTCGCTAAATAACGTTAGAACCCCATTTTTCGTTTTTACATCTTTTAGTGATGACGAAATCCATCCGGGGAAAAATTTTAAAAAAAATCGTATGCTCGGAACCCACCCTTTCAGGCCGGTGAAATTTTTGAAAATTTCTCATTTCGCTAAATAACGTTAGAACGACTTTTTTCTTTTTTACATCTTTTAGTGATGACGAAATCCATCCGAAAAAAATTTTTAAAAAAATCGTATGCTCGGAACCCACCCTTGCCAGCCGGTGAAATTTTTGAATATTTCTCGTTTCGCTAAATAACGTTAGAACAACTTTTTTCTTTTTTACATCTTTTAGTGATGACGAAATCCATCCGGGAAAAAATTATAAAAAAAATCGTATGCTCGGAACCGACACTTTCAGGCCAGTGAAATTTTTGAAAATTTCTCATTTCGCTAAATAACGTTAGAACCGCTTTTTTCTTTTTTACATCTTTTCGTGATGACGAAATCCATGCGGTAAAAAACTAAAAAAAAATCGTATGCTCGGAACCCACCCTTGCCAGGCGGTGAAAGCTTTGAAAATTTCTCATTTCGCTAAATAACGTTAGAACCACTTTTTCCTTTGTTACATCTTTTAGTGATGATGAAATCCATCCGGGAAAGAAGTTTTAAAAAAATCGAATACTCGGAACCGACCCTTTCAGGCCGGTGAAATTTTTGAAAATTTCTCATTTCGCTAAATAACGTTATAACCACTTTTTTCTTTTTTACATCTTTTAGTGATGACCGAATCCATCCGGGAAAAAATTTAAAAAAAAATCGTATGCTCGGAACCCACACTTGCCAGACGGTGAAATTTTTGAAAATTTCTCATTTCGCTAAATAACGTTAGAACCACTTTTTTTGTTTTACGTCTTTTAGTGATGACGAAATCCATCCGGTAAAAAATTTAAAAAAAAATCGTATGCTCGGAACCCACCCTTTCAGGCCGGTGAAATTTTTGAAAATTTCTCATTTCGCTAAATAACGTTAAAACCACTTTTTTCTTTTTTACATCTGTTAGTGATGACGAAAACCATCCGGGAAAAAAGTTAAATAAAAATCGAATACTCGGAAAGCACCCTTGCCGGCCGGTGAAATTTTTGAAAATTTTTCATTTCGCTAAATAACGTTAGAACCACTTTTTTCTTTTTTACATCTTTTAGTGATGACGAAATCCATCCGGGAAAAAATTTAAAAAAAAATCGTATGCTCGGAACCCAGCCTTTCAGGTGGGTGAAATTTTTGAAAAGTTCTCATTTCGCTAAATAACGTTAGAACCACTTTTTTCTTTTTTAAATCTTTTAGTGATGACGAAATCCATCCGGGAAAAAATTTAAAAAAAAATCGAATGCACGGAACCCACCCTTCCAGGAGGGTGAAATTTTCCAATATTTCTCACTTCGCCAAATAACGTTAGAAGCACTTTTTTCTTTTTCACATCTTTTAGTGATGACGAAAACCATGCGGGAAAAAAGTTTTTAAAAAATCGTATGCTCGGAACGCACCCTTAGAGAAGGGTGACATTTTTGAATATTTCTCATTTCGCTAAATAACGTTAGAACCACTTTTTACTTTTTTACATCTTTTAGTGATGACGAAAACCATCCGGTAAAAAAGTTAAAAAAAATCGAATGCTCGGAACCCACCCTTGCCGGCAGGTGAAATTTTAAAAAATTTCTCATTTCGCTAAATAACAATAGAACTACGTTTTTCTTTTTTACATATTTTAGTGATGACGAAATCCATCCGGGAAAAAATTTAAAACAAAATCGTATGCTCGGAACCCACCCTTGCCGGCCGGTGAAATTTTTGAAAATGGCTGATTTCGCTAAATAACGTTAGAAGCACTTTTTTCTTTTTTACATCTTTTAGTGATGACGAAAACCATCCGGGAAAAAAGTTAAAAAACAATGGAATGCTCGGAACCCACCCTTTCAGGCCGGTGAAATTTTTGAAAATTGCTCATTTCGCTAAATAACGTTAGAACAACTTTTTTCTTTTTTAGATCTTTTAGTGATGACAAAATCCATCCGGGAAAAAATTTAAAAAAAAATCGTATGCTCGGAACCCACCCTTGCCAGCCGGTGAAATGTTTGAAAATATCTCATTTCGATAAATACCGTTAGTACCACTTTTTTCTTTTTTACATCTTTTAGTGATGGCGAAATCCATCCGGGAAAAAATTTAAAAAAAAATCGTATGCTCGGAATCCACCCTTGCCAGGCGGTGAAATATTTGAAAATTTCTCATTTCGCTAAATAACGTTAGAACCACTTTTTTGTTTTTTACATCTCTTAGTGATGACGAAAACCATCCGGGAAAAAAAGTTAAAAAAAAATCGAATGCTCGGAACCCACCCTTGTCAGCCGGTGAAATTTTTGAAAATTTCTCATTTCGCTAAATAACGTTAGAACTACTTCTTTCTTTTTTACATCTATTAGTGATGACGAAATCCATCCGGGAAAAAATTTAAAAAAAAATCGGATGCTCGGAACGCACCCATGTCGGCCGGTGAAATTTTTGAAAATTTCTCATTTCGCTAAATAACGTTAGAACCACTTTATTCTTTTTTTACATGTGTTAGTGATGACGAAAACCATCCGGGAAAAAAGTTAAATAAAAATCGAATACTCGGAAAGCACCCTTGCCGGCCGGTGAAATTTTTGAAAATGTTTCATTTCGCTAAATAACGTTAGAACCACTTTTTTCTATTTACATCTTTTAGTGATGACGAAATCCATCCGGGAAAAAATTTAAAAAAAAAATCGTATGCTCGGAACCCAGCGTTTCAGGTGGGTGAAATTTTTGAAAAGTTCTCATTTCGCTAAATAACGTTAGAACCACTTTTTTCTTTTTTAAATCTTTTAGTGATGACGAAATCCATCCGGTAAAAAATTAAAGAAAAACCGAATGCTCGGAACCCTCCCTTTCAGGCCGGTGAAATGGTTGAAAATTTCTCATTTCGCTAAATAACGTTAGAACCACTTTTTTCTTTTTTACATCTTTTAGTGATGACGAAAACCATCCGGGAAAAAAGTAAAAAAAAAATGGAATGCTCGGGACCCACCCTTTCAGGCCGGTGAAATGTTTGAAAATTTCTCATCTCGCTAAATAACGTTAGGACGACTTTTTTCTTTTTTACATCTTTTAGTGATGATGAAAACCATCCGGGAAAAAAGTTAAAAAACAATCGAATGCTCAGAACCAACCCGTGCAGGCCGGTGAAATTTTTGTAAATTTTTCATTTCGCTAAATAACGTTAGAACCACTTGTTTCGTTTTTACATCTGTAGTGATGACGAAATTCATCCGGGAAAAAATTTAAAAAAAAATCGTATGCTCGGAACCCACCCTTTTAGGCCGGTGAAATTTTTGAAAATTTCTCATTTCGCTAAATAACGTTAGAACCACTTTTTTCTTATTTACATCTTTTAGTAATGACGAAATCCATTCGGGAAAAAAGTTAAAAAAAAAACGAATGCTCGGAACCCACTCTTTCAGGCCGGTGAAATTTTTGAAAATTTCTCATTTCGCTAAATAACGTTAGAACCCCATTTTTCGTTTTTACATCTTTTAGTGATGACGAAATCCATCCGGGGAAAAATTTTAAAAAAAATCGTATGCTCGGAACCCACCCTTTCAGGCCGGTGAAATTTTCGAAAATTTCTCATTTCGCTAAATAATGTTAGAACGACTTTTTTCTTTTTTACATCTTTTAGTGATGACGAAATCCATCCGGTAAAAATTTTTAAAAAAATCGTACGCTCGGAACCCACCCTTGCCAGCCGGTGAAATTTTTGAATATTTCTCGTTTCGCTAAATAACGTTGGAACAACTTTTTTCTTTTATACATCTTTTAGTGATGACGAAATCCATCCGGGAAAAAATTATAAAAAAAATCGTATGCTCGGAACCGACACTTTCAGGCCAGTGAAATTTTTGAAAATTTCTCATTTCGCTAAATAACGTTAGAACCACTTTTTTCTTTGTTACATCTTTTAGTGATGATGAAATCCAACCGGGAAAGAAGTTTAAAAAAAATCGAATACTCGGAACCGACCCTTTCAGGCCGGTGAAATTTTTGAAAATTTCTCATTTCGCTAAATAACGTTATGACCACTTTTTTCTTTTTTACATCTTTTAGTGATGACCGAATCCATCCGGTATAAAATTTAAAAAAAAATCGTATGCTCGGAACCCACCCTTGCCAGGCGGTGAAATGTTTGAAAATTTCTCATTTCGCTAAATAACGTTAGAACCACTTTTTTCTTTTTTACATCTTTTAGTGATGACGAAATCCATCCGGCAAAAAAGTTTTTAAAAAATCGAATGCTCGGAACCCACCCTTTCAGGCCGGTGAAATTTTTGAAAATTTCTCATTTCGCTAAATAACGTTAGAAGCACTTTTTTCTTATTTACATCTTTTAGTGATGAGGAAATCCATCCGGGAAAAAAAGTTTTAAAAAAATCGAATGCTCGGAACCCACCCTTTCAGGCCGGTGAAATATTTGAAAATTTCTCATTTCGCTAAATAACGTTAGAACCACTTTTTTCTTTTTTACATCTTTTAGTGATGACGAAATCCGTCCGGGAAAAAATTTAAAAAAAAATCGTATGCTCGGAATCCACCCTTTCAGGCCGGTGAAATTTTTGAAAATTTCTCATTTCGCTAAATAACGTTATAACCACTTTATCCTTTTTTTGCATCTTTTAGTGATGACGAAATCCATCCGGTAAAAAGTTTTAAAAAAATCGTATGCTCTAAACCCACCCTTGCCAGGCGGTGAAAGTTTTGAAAATTTCTCATTTCACTAAATAACGTTAGAACCACTTTTTTCTTTTTTACATCTTTTAGTGATGACGAAATACATCCGGGAAAAAAGTTTTAAAAAAATCGAATGCTCGGAACCCACGCTTTCAGGCCGGTGAAATGTTTGAAAATTTCTCATTTCGCTAAATAACGTTAGAACCACTTTTTTCTTTTTTACATCTTTTGGTGATGACGAAATCCATCCGGTAAAAAAGTTTAAAAAAAATCGAATGCTCGGAACCCACCCTGTCAGTCGGGCGAAATTTTTGGAAATTTCTCATTTCGCTAAATAACGTTAGAACCACTTTTTTCTTTTTTACATCTTTTAGTGATGACGAAAACCATCCGGGAAAAAAGTTAAAAAACAATCGAATGCTCAGAACCAACCCGTGCAGGCCGGTGAAATTTTTGTAAATTTTTCATTTCGCTAAATAACGTTAGAACCACTTGTTTCGTTTTTACATCTGTAGTGATGACGAAATCCATCCGGGAAAAAATTTAAAAAAAAATCGTATGCTCGGAACCCACCCTTTTAGGCCGGTGAAAGTTTTGAAAATTTCTCATTTCACTAAATAACGTTAGAACCACTTTTTTCTTTTTTACATCTTTTAGTGATGACGAAATACATCCGGGAAAAAAGTTTTAAAAAAATCGAATGCTCGGAACCCACGCTTTCAGGCCGGTGAAATGTTTGAAAATTTCTCATTTCGCTAAATAACGTTAGAACCACTTTTTTCTTTTTTACATCTTTTGGTGATGACGAAATCCATCCGGTAAAAAAGTTTAAAAAAAATCGAATGCTCGGAACCCACCCTGTCAGTCGGGTGAAATTTTTGGAAGTTTCTCATTTCGCTAAATAACGTTAGAACCAGTTTTTTCTTTTTTACATCTTTTAGTGATGACGAAAACCATCCGAGAAAAAAGTAAAAAAAAATCGAATGCCCGGAACCCACCATTGCCGGCCGGTGAAATTTTTGAAAATTTTTCATTTCGCTAAATAACGTTAGAACCACTTTTTTCTATTTTACATGTTTTAGTGATGACGAAATCCATCCGGGAAAAAATTTAAAAAAAAATCGTATGCTCGGAACCCACGCTTTCAGGCCGGTGAAATTTTTGGAAATTTCTCATTTCGACAAATAACGTTAGAACCACTTTTTTCTTTTTTACATCTTTTAGTGATGACGAAGTCCGTCCGAGAAAAAATTATAAAAAAAATCGTATGCTCGGAACCCACCCTTTCAGGCCGGTGAAATTTTTGAACATTTCTGATTTCGCTAAATAACGTTAGAACCACGTTTTTCCTTTTTACATCTTTTAGTGATGACGAAATCCATCCGGGAAATTTTTTTAAAAAAATCGTATGCTCGGAACCCACCCTTTCAGGCCGGTGAAATTTTTGGAAATTTCTCATTTCGACAAATAACGTTAGAACCACTTTTTTCTTTTTTACATCTTTTAGTGATGACGAAGTCCGTCCGAGAAAAAATTATAAAAAAAATCGTATGCTCGGAACCCACCCTTTCAGGCCGGTGAATTGTTTGAAAATTTCTCATTTCGCTAAATAACTTTAGAACCACTTTTTTCTTTTTTACATCTTTTGGTGATGACGAAATCCATCCGGTAAATAAGGTTTAAAAAAATCGAATATTCGGAACCCACGCTTTCAGGCGGGTGAAATGTTTGAAAATTTCTCATTTCGCTAAATAACGTTAGAACCACTTGTTTCGTTTTTACATCTTTTAGTGATGACGAAATCCATCCGGTAAAAAATTTAAAAAAAATCGAGTGCTCGGAACCCACCCTTTCAGGCCGGTGAAGTTTTTGAGAATTTCTCATTTCGCTAAATAACGTTAGAACCCCTTTTTTCTTTTTTACATCTTTTAGTGATGACGAAATCCATCCGGGGGAAAATTAAAAAAAAAATCGTATGCTCGGAACCCACCCTTTCAGGCCGGTGAAATATTTGAAAATTTCTCATTTCGCTAAATAACGTTAGAACCACTTTTTTCTTTTTTACAACTTTTAGTGATGACGAAATCCATCCGGTAAAAAATTTAAAAAAAATCGTATACTCGGAACCCACGCTTGCCAGCCGGTGAAAGTTTTCAATACTTCTCATTTCGCTAAATAACGTTAGCACAACTTTTTTCTTTTTTAGATCTTTTAGTGATGACGAAATCCATCCGGGAAAAAATTATTTAAAAAATCGTATGCTCGGAACCCACACTTTCAGGCCGGTGAAATTTTTGAAAATTACTCATTTCGCTAAATAACGTTAGAACCACTTTTTTCTTTTTTACATCTTTTAGTGATGACGAAATCCATCCGGTAAAAAATTATCAAAAAATCGTATGCTCGAAACCCACCCTTGCCAGGCGGTGAAAGATTTGAAAATTTCTCATTTCGCTAAATAACGTTAGAACCACTTTTTTCTTTCTTACATCTTTTAGTGATGCCGAAATCCATCCGGGAAAAAAGTTTTAAAAAAATCGAATACTCGGAACCGACCCTTTCAGGCCGGTGAACTTTTTGAAAATTCCTCTTTTCGCTAAATAACGTTAGAACCACTTTTTTCTTTTTTACCTTTTTTAGTGATGACCGAATCCATCCGGGAAAAAATTTAAAAAAAAATCGTATGCTCGGAACCCACACTTGCCAGACGGTGAAATTTTTGAAAATTTCTCATTTCGCTAAATAACGTTAGAACCACTTTTTTCTTTTTTACATCTTTTAGTGATGATGAAATCCATCCGATAAAAAGTTAAAAAAAAATCGTATGCTCGGAACCCACCTTTGCCAGCCGGTGAAATTTTTGAATATTTCTCATTTCGCTAAATAACGTTAGAACAACTTTTTTGTTTTTTAGATCTTTTAGTGATGACGAAATCCATCCGGGAAAAAATTATTTAAAAAATCGTATGCTCGGAACCCACACTTTCAGGGCGGTGAAATTTTTGAAAATTGCTCATTTCGCTAAATAACGTTAGAATCAGTTTTTTCTTTTTTACATCTTTTAGTGATGACGAAATCCATCCGGTAAAAAATATAAAAAAAATCGTATGCTCGGAACCCACGCTTGCCAGGCGGTGAAAGTTTTGAAACTTTCTCATTTCGCTAAATAACGTTAGAACCACTTTTTCCTTTCTTACATCTTTTAGTGATGACGAAATCCATCCGGGAAAAAAGTTAAAAAAAAATCGAATACTCGGAACCGACCGATTCAGGCCGGTGAAACTTTTCAAAATTTCTCATTTCGCTAAATAACGTTAGAACCACTTTTTTCTCTTTTACATCTTTTAGTGATGACGAAATCCATCCGCGAAAAAATTTAAAAAAAAATCGAATGCCCGGAACCCACCCTTTCAGGCCGGTGAAATGTTTGAAAATTTCTCATTTCGCTAAATATCGTTACAACCACTTTTTTCTTTTTTACATCTTTTAGTGATGACGAAATCCAACCGGTAAAAATTTTTTAAAAAATCGTATGCTCAGAACCCACTCTCGCCAGGCGGTGAAATTTTTGAAAATTTCTCATTTCGCTAAATAACGTTAGAATCACTTTTTTCTTTTTTACATCTTTTAGTGATGACGAAGTCCATCCGGTAAAAAAGTTTAAAAAAAATCGAATGCTCGGAACCCACCCTTTCAGGCCGGTGAAATTTTTTAAAATTTCGCATTTCGCTAAATAACGTTAGAAACACTTTGTTCTTTTTTACATCTTTTAGTGATGACGAAACCATCCGGGAAAAAAGTTAAAAAAAAATCGAATGCTCGGAACCCACCCTTTCAGGCCGGTGGAATTTTTAAAAATTTCTTATTTCGCTAAATAACGTTAGAACCACTTTTTTCTTTTTTACATCTTTTAGTGATAACGGAAACCATCCGGGAAAAAAGTTTAAAAAAAATCGAATGCTCGGAACCCACGCTTGTCGGCCGGTGAAATTTTTGAAAATTTCTCATTTCGCTAAATAACGTTACAACCTCTTTTTTCTTATTTACATCTTTTAGTGATGACGAAATCCATCCGGTAAAAAAATTTTTAAAAAACGTATGCTCAGAACCCACCCTCGCCAGGCGGTTAAATTTTTGAAAATTTCTCATTTCGCTAAATAACGTTAGAATCACTTTTTACTTTTTTACATCTTTTAGTGATGACGAAAACCATGCGGGAGAAAAGTTTAAAAGAAATCGAATGCTCGGAACCCACCCCTTCAGGCGGGTGAAATTTTTGAAAGTTTCTCATTTCACTAAATAACGTTAGAACCACTTTTTTCTTTTTGACATGTTTTAGTGATGACGAAATCCATCCGGGCAAAAAGTTAAAAAAAAATCGAATCCTCGGAACCCACACTTTCAGGCCGGTGAAATTCTTGAAAATTTTTCATTTCGCTAAATAACGTTAGAACCACTTTTTTCTTTTTTACATCTTTTAGTGGTGACGACAACCATCCCGGAAAAATAGAAAAAAAATCGTATGCTCGGAACACACCCTTTCTGGTCGGTGAAATTTTTGAAAATTTCTCATTTCGCTAAATAACATTAGAACCACCTTTTTCTTTTTTCACATCTTGTAGTGATGTCGAAATCCATCCGGGAAAAAATTAAAAAAAAAATCGTATGCTCGGAACCCACCGTTTCAGGCCGGTGAAATTTTAGAACATTTCTCATTTCGCTAAATAACGTTAGAACCACTTTTTTCTTTTTTACATCTTTTAGTGGTTATGACAACCATCCGGGAAAAAATTAAAAAAAAAAATCGTATGCTCGGAACCCACCCTTTCAGGCCGGTGAAATTTTTAAAAAGTTCTCATTTCGCTAAATAACGTTAGAATCACTTTTTTCTTTTTTACACCTTTTAGTGATGACGAAATCCATCCGGTAAAAAATTTAAAAAAAATCGAATGCTCGTAACCCACCCTTTCAGGCCGGTGAAGTTTTTGAAAATTTCTCATTTCGCTAAATAACGTTAGAGTCGCATTTTTCTTTTTTACAACGTTTAGTGATGACGAAATCCATCCTTTAAAAAGTTTAAAAAAAATCGAATGCTCGGAACCCACCCTTTCAGGCCGGTGAAATTTTTGAAAATTTCGCATTTCGCTAAATAACGTTAGAACCACTTTGTTCTTTTTTGCATCTTTAAGTGATGACGAAAACCATCCTGGAAAAAAGTTAAAAAAAAATTGAATGCTCGGAACCCACCCTTGCCGGCCGGTGAAATTTTTGAGAATTTCTCTTTTCGCTAAATAACGTTAGAACCACTTTGTTCTTTTTTACATCTTCTAGTGATGACGAAAACCATCCGCGAAAAAAGTTTTAAAAAAATCGAATGCTCGGAACCCACCCTTTCAGGCCGGTGAAATTTTTGAAAATTTCTCATTTCGCTACATAACGTTAGAACCACTTTTTTCTTTTTTACATCTTTTAGTGGTGACGACAACCATCCGGGAAAAAATAAAAAAAAAATCGTATGCTCGGATCCCACCCTTGCCAGCCGGTGAAATCTTTGAATATTTCTCATTTCGCTAAATAACGTTTGAACCACTTTTTTCTTTTTAAAATCTTTTACTGATGACGAAAACCATCCGGCAAAAAAGTCAAAAAAAAATCCAATGCTCGGAACCCACCCTTGCCGGCCGGTGAAATTTTTGAAAATTTCTCATTTCGCTAAATAACGTTAGAACCACTTTTTAATTTGTTACATCTTTGAGTGATGACGAAATCCATACGGAAAAAAATAATAAAAAAAATCGTATGCTCGGAACCCACCCTTTCAGGCCGGTGAAATATTTGAAAATTTCTCATTTCGTTAAATAACGTTAGAACCACTTTTTTCTTTCTTACATCTTTTAGTGATGACGAAATCCATCCGGTAAAAAATTAAATAAAAAATCGGATGCTCGGAACCCACCCTTTCAGGCCGGTGAAATTTTTGAAAATTTCTCATTTTACTAAATTACGTTAGAACCACTTTTTTCTTTTTTACATCTTTTAGTGATGACGAAATCCATCCGGTAAAAAATTAAAAAAAAAATCGTATGCTCGGAACCCACCCTTGCCAGGCGGTGAAATGTTTGGAAATTTCTCATTTCGACAAATAACGTTAGAACCACTTTTTTCTTTTTTACATCTTTTAGTGATGACGAAGTCCGTCCGGGAAAAAATTATAAAAAAAATCGTATGGTCGGAACCCACCCTTTCAGGCCGGTGAAATTTTTGAAAATTTCTGATTTCGCTAAATAATGTTAGAACCACTTTTTTCCTTTTTACATCTTTTAGTGTTGACGAAATCCATCCGGTATAAAATTAAAAAAAAAATCGTATCCTCGGAACCCACCCTTGCCAGGCGGTGAACCTTTTGAAAATTTCTCATTTCGCTAAATAACGTTAGAACGACTTTTTTCTTTTTTACATCTTTTAGTGATGACGAAATCCATCCGGCAAAAAAGTTTTTAAAAAATCGAATGCTCGGAACCCACCCTTTCGGGCCGGTAAAATTTTTGAAAATTTCTCATTTCGCTAAATAACGTTAGAACCACTTTTTTCTTTTTTACATCTTTTAGTGATGACGAAATCCATCCGGTAAAAAATTAAAAAAAAATCGTATGCTCGGAACCCACCCTTGCCAGCCAGTGAAATTTTTGAATATTTCTCATTTCGCTAAATAACGTTAGAACAACTTTTTTCTTTTTTAGATCTTTTAGTGATGACGAAATCCATCCGGGAAAAAACTATTTAAAAAATCGTATGCTCGGAACCCACACTTTCAGGCCGGTGAAATTTTTGAAAATTTCTCATTTTGCTAAATAACGTTAGAACCACTTTTTTCTTTTTTACATCTTTTAGTGATGACGAAATCCATCCGGTAAAAAATTTAAAAAAAATCGTATGCTCGGAACCCACCCTTGCCAGGCGGTGAAAGGTTTGAAAATTTCTCATTTCGCTAAATAACGTTAGAACCACTTTTTTCTTTCTTACATCTTTTAGTGATCACGAAATCCATCCGGGAAAAAAGTTTAAAAAAAATCGAATACTCGGAACCGACCCTTTCAGGCCGGTGAAATATTTGAAAATTTCTCATTTCGCTAAATAACGTTAGAACCACTTTTTTCTTTTTTACATCTTTTAGTGGTGACGACAACCATCCGGGAAAAAATTTAAAAAAAAAATCGTATTCTCGGAACCCACCCTTTCAGGTCGGTGAAATTTTTGAAAATTTCTCATTTCGCTAAATAACGTTAGAACCACTTTTTTCTTTTTTACATCTTTTAGTGATGACGAAATCCATCCGGGAAAAAATTAAAAAGAAAATCGTATGCTCGGAACCCACCCTTTCAGGCCGGTGAAATTTTTGAAAATTTCTCATTTCGCTAAATAAAGTTAGAACCACTTTTTTCTTTTTTACATCTTTTAGCGATGACGAAATCCATCCGGGAAAAAAGTTAAAAAAAAAAACGAATGCTCGGAACCCACCCTTTCAGGCCGGTGAAATTTTTGAAAATTTCTCATTTCGCTAAATAACCTTAGAACCCCTTTTTTCCTTTTTACATCTTTTAGTGGTGACGAAATCCATCCGGGGAAAAATTTTTAAAAAAATCGTATGCTCGGAACCCACCCTTTCAGGCCGGTGAAATTTTTGAAAATTTCTCATTTCGCTAAATAACGTTAGAACCACTTTTTTCTTTTTTACATCTTTTAGTGATGACGAAATCCATCCGGTAAAATTTTTTTTAAAAATCGTATGATCGGAACCCACCCTTGCCAGACAGTGAAATGTTTGAATATTTCTCATTTCGCTAAATAACGTTAGAACAACTTTTTTCTTTTTTAGATCTTTTAGTGATGACGAAATCCATCCGGGAAAAAATTATTAAAAAAATCGTATGCTCGGAACCCACACTTTCAGGCCGGTGAAATTTTTGAAAATTTCTCATTTCGCTAAATAACGTTAGAACCACTTTTTTCTTTTTTACATCTTTTAGTGATGACGAAATCCATCCGGTAAAAAATTAAAAAAAAATCGTATGCTCGGAACCCACCTCTGCCAGGCGGTGAAAGCTTTGAAAATTTCTCATTTCGCTAAATAACGTTAGAACCACTTTTTTCTTTCTTACATCTTTTAGTGATCACGAAATCCATCCGGGAAAAAAGTTTTAAAAAAATCGAATACTCGGAACCGACCCTTTCAGGCCGGTGAAATTTTTGAAAATTTCTCATTTCGCTAAATAACGTTCGAACCACTTTTTTCTTTTTTACATGTTTTAGTGATGACGAAATACATCCTCGCAAAAAGTAAAAAAAAATCGAATGCTCGGAACCCACCCTTTCAGGCCGGTGAAATTTTTAAAAATTTCTCATTTCGCTAAATAACGTTAGAACCACTTACTTCGTTTTTACATCTTTTAGTGATGACCGAATCCATCCGGGAAAAAAATTAAAAAAAAATCGTATGCTCGGAACCCAGCCTTTCAGGCGGGTGAAATTTTTCAAAAGTTCTCATTTCGCTAAATAACGTTAGAATCACTTTTTTCTTTTTTACACCTTTTAGTGATGACGAAATCCGTCCGTTAAAAAATTTAAAAAAAATCGAATGCTCGGAACCCACCCTTTCAGGCCGGTGAAATTTTAGAAAATTTCTCATTTCGCTAAATAACGTTAGAACCACTTTTTTCTTTTTTACATCTTTTAGGGATGACGAAATCCATCCGGGAAAAAATTTAAAAAAAATCGTATGCTCGGAACCCACCCTTTCAGGCCGGTGAAATTGTTGGAAATTTCTAATTTCGACAAATAACGTTAGAACCACTTTTGTCTTTTTGACATCTTTTAGTGATGACGAAGTCCGTCCGGGAAAAAATTATAAAAAAAATCGTATGCTCGGAACCCACCCTTTCAGGCCGGTGAAATGTTTAAAAATGTCTCATTTCGCTAAATAACGTTAGAATCACTTTTTTCTTTTTTACATCTTTTAGTGATGACGAAGTCCATCCGGTAAAAAAGTTTAAAAAAAATCGAATGCTCGGAACCCACCCTTTCAGGCCGGTGAAATTTTTTAAAATTTCGCATTTCGCTAAATAACGTTAGAACCACTTTGTTCTTTTTTACATCTTTTAGTGATGACGAAATCCATCCGGTAAAAAATTAAATAAAAAATCGGATGCTCGGAACCCACCCTTTCAGGCCGGTGAAATTTTTGAAAATTTCTCATTTTACTAAATTACGTTAGAACCACTTTTTTCTTTTTTACATCTTTTAGTGATGACGAAATCCATCCGGTAAAAAATTAAAAAAAAAATCGTATGCTCGGAACCCACCCTTGCCAGGCGGTGAAATGTTTGGAAATTTCTCATTTCGACAAATAACGTTAGAACCACTTTTTTCTTTTTTACATCTTTTAGTGATGACGGAGTCCGTCCGGGAAAAAATTATAAAAAAAATCGTATGGTCGGAACCCACCTTTTCAGGCCGGTGAAATTTTTGAAAATTTCTGATTTCGCTAAATAATGTTAGAACCACTTTTTTCCTTTTTACATCTTTTAGTGTTGACGAAATCCATCCGGTATAAAATTAAAAAAAAAATCGTATCCTCGGAACCCACCCTTGCCAGGCGGTGAACCATTTGAAAATTTCTCATTTCGCTAAATAACGTTAGAACGACTTTTTTCTTTTTTACATCTTTTAGTGATGACGAAATCCATCCGGCAAAAAAGTTTTTAAAAAATCGAATGCTCGGAACCCACCCTTTCGGGCCGGTAAAATTTTTGAAAATTTCTCATTTCGCTAAATAACGTTAGAACCACTTTTTTCTTTTTTACATCTTTTAGTGATGACGAAATCCATCCGGTAAAAAATTTAAAAAAAATCGTATGCTCGGAACCCACCCTTGCCAGCCAGTGAAATTTTTGAATATTTCTCATTTCGCTAAATAACGTTAGAACAACTTTTTTCTTTTTTAGATCTTTTAGTGATGACGAAATCCATCCGGGAAAAAACTATTTAAAAAATCGTATGCTCGGAACCCACACTTTCAGGCCGGTGAAATTTTTGAAAATTTCTCATTTTGCTAAATAACGTTAGAACCACTTTTTTCTTTTTTACATCTTTTAGTGATGACGAAATCCATCCGGTAAAAAATTTAAAAAAAATCGTATGCTCGGAACCCACCCTTGCCAGGCGGTGAAAGGTTTGAAAATTTCTCATTTCGCTAAATAACGTTAGAACCACTTTTTTCTTGCTTACATCTTTTAGTGATCACGAAATCCATCCGGGAAAAAAGTTTTAAAAAAATCGAATACTCGGAACCGACCCTTTCAGGCCGGTGAAATTTTTGAAAATTTCTCATTTCGCTAAATAACGTTCGAACCACTTTTTTCTTTTTTACATGTTTTAGTGATGACGAAATACATCCTCGCAAAAAGTAAAAAAAAATCGAATGCTCGGAACCCACCCTTTCAGGCCGGTGAAATTTTTAAAAATTTCTCATTTCGCTAAATAACGTTAGAACCACTTACTTCGTTTTTACATCTTTTAGTGATGACCGAATCCATCCGGGAAAAAATTTAAAAAAAAATCGTATGCTCGGAACCCAGCCTTTCAGGCGGGTGAAATTTTTCAAAAGTTCTCATTTCGCTAAATAACGTTAGAATCACTTTTTTCTTTTTTACACCTTTTAGTGATGACGAAATCCGTCCGTTAAAAAATTTAAAAAAAATCGAATGCTCGGAACCCACCCTTTCAGGCCGGTGAAATTTTAGAAAATTTCTCATTTCGCTAAATAACGTTAGAACCACTTTTTTCTTTTTTACATCTTTTAGGGATGACGAAATCCATCCGGGAAAAAATTTAAAAAAAATCGTATGCTCGGAACCCACCCTTTCAGGCCGGTGAAATTGTTGGAAATTTCTAATTTCGACAAATAACGTTAGAACCACTTTTGTCTTTTTGACATCTTTTAGTGATGACGAAGTCCGTCCGGGAAAAAATTATAAAAAAAATCGTATGCTCGGAACCCACCCTTTCAGGCCGGTGAAATGTTTAAAAATGTCTCATTTCGCTAAATAACGTTAGAATCACTTTTTTCTTTTTTACATCTTTTAGTGATGACGAAGTCCATCCGGTAAAAAAGTTTAAAAAAAATCGAATGCTCGGAACCCACCCTTTCAGGCCGGTGAAATTTTTTAAAATTTCGCATTTCGCTAAATAACGTTAGAACCACTTTGTTCTTTTTTACATCTTTTAGTGATGACGAAACCATCCGGGAAAAAAGTTAAAAAAAAATCGAATGCTCGGAACCCACCCTTTCAGGCCGGTGGAATTTTTAAAAATTTCTCATTTCGCTAAATAACGTTAGAACCACTTTTTTCTTTTTTACATCTTTTAGTGATAACGGAAACCATCCGGGAAAAAAGTTAAAAAAAAATCGAATGCTCGGAACCCACGCTTGTCGGCCGGTGAAATTTTTGAAAATTTCTCATTTCGCTAAATAACGTTACAACCTCTTTTTTCTTATTTACATCTTTTAGTTATGACGAAATCCATCCGGTAAAAATATTTTTAAAAAACGTATGCTCAGAACCCACCCTCGCCAGGCGGTTAAATTTTTGAAAATTTCTCATTTCGCTAAATAACGTTAGAATCACTTTTTACTTTTTTACATCTTTTAGTGATGACGAAAACCATGCGGGAGAAAAGTTTAAAAGAAATCGAATGCTCGGAACCCACCCCTTCAGGCGGGTGAAATTTTTGAAAGTTTCTCATTTCACTAAATAACGTTAGAACCACTTTTTTCTTTTTGACATGTTTTAGTGATGACGAAATCCATCCGGGCAAAAAGTTTTAAAAAAATCGAATCCTCGGAACCCACCCTTTCAGGCCGGTGAAATTCTTGAAAATTTTTCATTTCGCTAAATAACGTTACAACCTCTTTTTTCTTATTTACATCTTTTAGTTATGACGAAATCCATCCGGTAAAAATATTTTTAAAAAACGTATGCTCAGAACCCACCCTCGCCAGGCGGTTAAATTTTTGAAAATTTCTCATTTCGCTAAATAACGTTAGAATCACTTTTTACTTTTTTACATCTTTTAGTGATGACGAAAACCATGCGGGAGAAAAGTTTAAAAGAAATCGAATGCTCGGAACCCACCCCTTCAGGCGGGTGAAATTTTTGAAAGTTTCTCATTTCACTAAATAACGTTAGAACCACTTTTTTCTTTTTGACATGTTTTAGTGATGACGAAATCCATCCGGGCAAAAAGTTTAAAAAAAATCGAATCCTCGGAACCCACCCTTTCAGGCCGGTGAAATTCTTGAAAATTTTTCATTTCGCTAAATAACGTTAGAACCACTTTGTTCTTTTTTACATCTTTTAGTGATGGCGAAACCATCCGGGAAAAAAGTTAAAAAAAAATCGAATGCTCGGAACCCACCCTTTCAGGCCGGTGGAATTTTTAAAAATTTCTCATTTCGCTAAATAACGTTAGAACCACTTTTTTCTTTTTTACATCTTTTAGTGATAACGGAAACCATCCGGGAAAAAAGTTAAAAAAAAATCGAATGCTCGGAACCCACGCTTGTCGGCCGGTGAAATTTTTGAAAATTTCTCATTTCGCTAAATAACGTTACAACCTCTTTTTTCTTATTTACATCTTTTAGTTATGACGAAATCCATCCGGTAAAAAAATTTTTAAAAAACGTATGCTCAGAACCCACCCTCGCCAGGCGGTTAAATTTTTGAAAATTTCTCATTTCGCTAAATAACGTTAGAATCACTTTTTACTTTTTTACATCTTTTAGTGATGACGAAAACCATGCGGGAGAAAAGTTTAAAAGAAATCGAATGCTCGGAACCCACCCCTTCAGGCGGGTGAAATTTTTGAAAGTTTCTCATTGCACTAAATAACGTTAGAACCACTTTTTTCTTTTTGACATGTTTTAGTGATGACGAAATCCATCCGGGCAAAAAGTTTAAAAAAAATCGAATCCTCGGAACCCACCCTTTCAGGCCGGTGAAATTCTTGAAAATTTTTCATTTCGCTAAATAACGTTAGAACCACTTTTTTCTTTTTTACATCTTTTAGTGGTGACGACAACCATCCCGGAAAAATAGAAAAAAAATCGTATGCTCGGAACACACCCTTTCTGGTCGGTGAAATTTTTGAAAATTTCTCATTTCGCTAAATAACATTAGGACCACCTTTTTCTTTTTTTACATCTTGTAGTGATGTCGAAATCCATCCGGGAAAAAATTAAAAAAAAAATCGTATGCTCGGAACCCACCCTTTCAGGCCGGTGAAATTTTAGAACATTTCTCATTTCGCTAAATAACGTTAGAACCACTTTTTTCTTTTTTACATCTTTTAGTGGTGACGACAACCATCCGGGAAAAAATTTAAAAAAAAAATCGTATGCTCGGAACCCACCCTTTCATGCCGGTGAAATTTTTGAAAATTTCTCATTTCGCTAAATAACGTTAGAATCACTTTTTTCTTTTTTACATCTATTAGTGATGACGAAATCCATGCGGGAAAAAATATAAAAAAAATCGTATGCTCGGAACCCAGCCTTTCAGGCGGGTGAAATTTTTAAAAAGTTCTCATTTCGCTAAATAACGTTGGAATCACTTTTTTCTTTTTTACACCTTTTAGTGATGACGAAATCCATCCGGTAAAAAATTTAAAAAAAATCGAATGCTCGTAACCCACCCTTTCAGGCCGGTGAAGTTTTTGAAAATTTCTCATTTCGCTAAATAACGTTAGAGTCACATTTTTCTTTTTTACAACGTTTAGTGATGACGAAATCCATCCGTTAAAAAGTTTAAAAAAAATCGAATGCTCGGAACCCACCCTTTCAGGCGGGTGAAATTTTTGAAAATTTCGCATTTCGCTAAATAACGTTAGAACCACTTTGTTCTTTTTTGCATCTTTAAGTGATGACGAAAACCATCCTGGAAAAAAGTTAAAAAAAAATTGAATGCTCGGAACCCACCCTTGCCGGCCGGTGAAATTTTTGAAAATTTCTCTTTTCGCTAAATAACGTTAGAACCACTTTGTTCTTTTTTACATCTTCTAGTGATGACGAAAACCATCCGCGAAAAAAGTTTTAAAAAAATCGAATGCTCGGAACCCACCCTTTCAGGCCGGTGAAATTTTTGAAAATTTCTCATTTCGCTAAATAACGTTAGAACCACTTTTTTCTTTTTTACATCTTTTAGTGGTGACGACAACCATCCGGGAAAAAATTTAAAAAAAAATCGTATGCTCGGATCCCACCCTTGCCAGCCGGTGAAATCTTTGAATATTTCTCATTTCGCTAAATAACGTTTGAACCACTTTTTTCTTTTTAAAATCTTTTACTGATGACGAAAACCATCCGGCAAAAAAGTCAAAAAAAAATCCAATACTCGGAACCCACCCTTGCCGGCCGGTGAAATGTTTGAAAATTTCTCATTTCGCTAAATAACGTTAGAACCACTTTTTAATTTGTTACATCTTTGAGTGATGACGAAATCCATACGGAAAAAAATAATAAAAAAAATCGTATGCTCGGAACCCACCCTTTCAGGCCGGTGAAATATTTGAAAATTTCTCATTTCGTTAAATAACGTTAGAACCACTTTTTTCTTTTTTACATCTTTTAGTGATGACGAAATCCATCCGGTAAAAAATTAAATAAAAAATCGGATGCTCGGAACCCACCCTTTCGGGCCGGTGAAATTTTTGAAAATTTCTCATTTTACTAAATTACGTTAGAACCACTTTTTTCTTTTTTACATCTTTTAGTGATGACGAAATCCATCCGGTAAAAAATTTAAAAAAAAATCGTATGCTCGGAACCCACCCTTGCCAGGCGGTGAAATGTTTGGAAATTTCTCATTTCGACAAATAACGTTAGAACCACTTTTTTCTTTTTTACATCTTTTAGTGATGACGAAGTCCGTCCGGGAAAAAATTATAAAAAAAATCGTATGGTCGGAACCCACCCTTTCAGGCCGGTGAAATTTTTGAAAATTTCTGATTTCGCTAAATAACGTTAGAACCACTTTTTTCCTTTTTACATCTTTTAGTGATGACGAAATCCATCCGGTATAAAATTTAAAAAAAAATCGTATCCTCGGAACCCACCCTTGCCAGGCGGTGAACCTTTTGAAAATTTCTCATTTCGCTAAATAACGTTAGAACGACTTTTTTCTTTTTTACATCTTTTAGTGATGACGAAATCCATCCGGCAAAAAAGTTTTTAAAAAATCGAATGCTCGGAACCCACCCTTTCGGGCCGGTAAAATTTTTGAAAATTTCTCATTTCGCTAAATAACGTTAGAACCACTTTTTTCTTTTTTACATCTTTTAGTGATGACGAAATCCATCCGGTAAAAAATTAAAAAAAAATCGTATGCTCGGAACCCACCCTTGCCAGCCAGTGAAATTTTTGAATATTTCTCATTTCGCTAAATAACGTTAGAACAACTTTTTTCTTTTTTAGATCTTTTAGTGATGACGAAATCCATCCGGGAAAAAACTATTTAAAAAATCGTATGCTCGGAACCCACACTTTCAGGCCGGTGAAATTTTTGAAAATTTCTCATTTTGCTAAATAACGTTAGAACCACTTTTTTCTTTTTTACATCTTTTAGTGATGACAAAATCCATCCGGTAAATAATTTAAAAAAAATCGTATGCTCGGAACCCACCCTTGCCAGGCGGTGAAAGGTTTGAAAATTTCTCATTTCGCTAAATAACGTTAGAACCACTTTTTTCTTTCTTACATCTTTTAGTGATCACGAAATCCATCCGGGAAAAAAGTTTTAAAAAAATCGAATACTCGGAACCGACCCTTTCAGGCCGGTGAAATTTTTGAAAATTTCTCATTTCGCTAAATAACGTTAGAACCACTTTTTTCTTTTTTATATGTTTTAGTGATGACGAAATACATCCTCGCAAAAAGTAAAAAAAAAAACGAATGCTCGGAACCCACCCTTTCAGGCCGGTGAAATTTTTGAAAATTTCTCATTTCGCTAAATAACGTTAGAACCACTTTTTTCTTCTTTACATCTTTTAGTGGTGACGACAACCATCCGGGAAAAAATTTTAAAAAAAAATCGTATTCTCGGAACCCACCCTTTCAGGTCGGTGAAATGTTTGAAAATTTCTCATTTCGCTAAATAACGTTAGAACCACTTTTTTCTTTTTTACATCTTTTAGTGATGACGAAATCCATCCGGGAAAAAATTAAAAAGAAAATCGTATGCTCGGAACCCACCCTTTCAGGCCGGTGAAATTTTTGAAAATTTCTCATTTCGCTAAATAAAGTTAGAACCACTTTTTTCTTTTTTACATCTTTTAGCGATGACGAAATCCATCCGGGAAAAAAGTTAAAAAAAAAAACGAATGCTCGGAACCCACCCTTTCAGGCCGGTGAAATTTTTGAAAATTTCTCATTTCGCTAAATAACCTTAGAACCCCTTTTTTCCTTTTTACATCTTTTAGTGGTGACGAAATCCATCCGGGGAAAAATTTTTAAAAAAATCGTATGCTCGGAACCCACCCTTTCAGGCCGGTGAAATTTTTGAAAATTTCTCATTTCGCTAAATAACGTTAGAACCACTTTTTTCTTTTTTACATCTTTTAGTGATGACGAAATCCATCCGGTAAAATTTTTTTAAAAAATCGTATGATCGGAACCCACCCTTGCCAGACAGTGAAATGTTTGAATATTTCTCATTTCGCTAAATAACGTTAGAACAACTTTTTTCTTTTTTAGATCTTTTAGTGATGACGAAATCCATCCGGGAAAAAATTATTAAAAAAATCGTATGCTCGGTACCCACACTTTCAGGCCGGTGAAATTTTTGAAAATTTCTCATTTCGCTAAATAACGTTAGAACCACTTTTTTCTTTTTTACATCTTTTAGTGATGACGAAATCCATCCGGTAAAAAATTTAAAAAAAATCGTATGCTCGGAACCCACCCTTGCCAGGCGGTGAAAGCTTTGAAAATTTCTCATTTCGCTAAATAACGTTAGAACCACTTTTTTCTTTCTTACATCTTTTAGTGATCACGAAATCCATCCGGGAAAAAAGTTTTAAAAAAATCGAATACTCGGAACCGACCCTTTCAGGCCGGTGAAATTTTTGAAAATTTCTCATTTCGCTAAATAACGTTAGAACCACTTTTTTCTTTTTTACATGTTTTAGTGATGACGAAATACATCCTCGCAAAAAGTAAAAAAAAAATCGAATGCTCGGAACCCACACTTTCAGGCCGGTGAAATTTTTAAAAATTTCTCATTTCGCTAAATAACGTTAGAACCACTTACTTCGTTTTTACATCTTTTAGTGATGACCGAATCCATCCGGGAAAAAATTTAAAAAAAAATCGTATGCTCGGAACCCAGCCTTTCAGGCGGGTGAAATTTTTCAAAAGTTCTCATTTCGCTAAATAACGTTAGAATCACTTTTTTCTTTTTTACACCTTTTAATGATGACGAAATCCGTCCGTTAAAAAATTTAAAAAAAATCGAATGCTCGGAACCCACCCTTTCAGGCCGGTGAAATTTTAGAAAATTTCTCATTTCGCTAAATAACGTTAGAACCACTTTTTTCTTTTTTACATCTTTTAGGGACGACGAAATCCATCCGGGAAAAAATTTAAAAAAAATCGTATGCTCGGAACCCACCCTTTCAGGCCGGTGAAATTGTTGGAAATTTCTCATTTCGACAAATAACGTTAGAACCACTTTTGTCTTTTTGACATCTTTTAGTGATGACGAAGTCCGTCCGGGAAAAAATTATAAAAAAAATCGTATGCTCGGAACCCACCCTTTCAGGCCGGTGAAATGTTTAAAAATGTCTCATTTCGCTAAATAACGTTAGAACCACTTTTTTTTTTACATCATTTAGTGATGACGAAAACCATCCGGGAAAAAAGTTAAAAAAAAATGGAATGCTCGGAACCCACCCTTTCAGGCCGGTGAAATGTTTGAAAATTTCTCATCTCACTAAATAAAGTTAGAACGACTTTTTTCTTTTTTACATCTTTTAGTGGTGACGAAAACCATCCGGGAAAAAAGTTAAAAAACAAACGAATGCTCAGAACCCACCCTTTCAGGCCGGTGAAATTTTTGAAAATTTCTCATTTCGCTAAATAACGTTAGAACCACTTTTTTCTTTTTTACATCTTTTGGTGATGACGAAATCCATCCGGTAAATAAGTTTTAAAAAAATCGAATACTCGGAACCCACCCTTTCAGGCCGGTGAAATTTTTGAGAATTTCTCATTTCGCTAAATAACGTTAGAACCACTTTTTTCTGTTTTACATCTTTTAGTGGTGACGAAATCCATCCAGGAAGAAATTTAAAAAAAAAAAGTATGCTAGGAACCCACCCTTTCAGGCCGATCAAATTTTTGAAAATTTCTCATTTAGCTAAATAACGTTAGACCCCCTTTTTTCTTTTTTACATCTTTTAGTGATGACGAAATCCATCCGGGGGAAAATTTAAAAAAAAATCGTATGCTCGGAACCCACCCTTTCAGGCCGGTTATATATTTGAAAATTTCTGATTTCGCTAAATAACGTTAGAACCACTTTTTTCTTTTTTACAACTTTTAATGATGACGAAATCCATCCGGTAAAAAATTTTAAAAAAATCGTATGCTCGGAACCCACGCTTGCCAGCCGGTGAAATGTTTGAATATTTCTCATATCGCTAAATAACGTTAGAACCACTTTTTTCTTTTTTAGATCTTTTAGTGATGACGAAATCCATCCGGGAAAAAATTATTTAAAAAATCGTATGCTCGGAACCACACTTTCAGGCCGGTGAAATTTTTGAAAATTTCTCATTTCGCTAAATAACGTTAGAACCACTTCTTTCTTTTTTACACCTTTTAGTGATGACGAAATCCATCCGGTAAAAATTTAACAAAAAATCGTATGCTCGGAACCCACCCTTTCAGGCCGGTGCAATGTTTGAAAATTTCTCATCTCACTAAATAAAGTTAGAACGACTTTTTTCTTTTTTACATCTTTTAGTGATGACGAAAACCATCCGGGAAAAAAGTTAAAAAACAAACGAATGCTCAGAACCCACCCTTTCAGGCCGGCGAAATTTTTGAAAATTTCTCATTTCTCTAAATAACGTTAGAACCACTTTTTTCTTTTTTACATCTTTTGGTGATGACGAAATCCATCCGGTAAATAAGTTTTTTAAAAATCGAATACTCGGAACCCACCCTTTCAGGCCGGTGAAATGTTTGAAAATGTCTCATTTCGCTAAATAACGTTAGAACCACTCGTTTCGTTTTTACATCTTTTAGTGATGACGAAATCCATCCGGTAAAAAAGTTAAAAAAAAATCGAGTGCTCGGAACCCACCCTTTCAGGCCGGTGAAATTTTTGAGAATTTCTCATTTCGCTAAATAACGTTAGAACCACTTTTTTCTGTTTTACATCTTTCAGTGATGACGAAATCCATCCGGGAAAAAATTTAAAAAAAAAAGTATGCTAGGAACCCACCCTTTCAGGCCGGTGAAATTTTTGAAAATTTCTCATTTCGCTAAATAACGTTAGACCCTTTTTTTTCTTTTTTACATCTTTTAGTGATGACGAAATCCATCCGGGGGAAATTAAAAAAAAAATCGTATGCTCGGAACCCACCCTTTCAGGCCGGTGAAATATTTGAAAATTTCTCATTTCGCTAAATAACGTTAGAACCACTTTTTTCTTTTTTACAACTTTTAGTGATGACGTAATCCATCCGGTAAAAAATTTAAAAAAAATCGTATGCTCGGAACCCACACTTTCAGGCCGGTGAAATTTTTGAAAATTTCTCATTTTGCTAAATAACGTTAGAACCCTTTTTTCTTTTTTACATCTTTTAGTGATGACGAAATCCATCCGGTAAAAAATTTAAAAAAAATCGTCTGCTCGGAACCCACCCTTGCCGGGCGGTGAAAGCTTTGAAAATTTCTCATTTCGCTAAATAACGTTAGAACCACTTTTTTCTTTCTTACATCTTTTAGTGATCACGAAATCCATCCGGGAACAAAGTTTTAAAAAATCGAATACTCGGAACCGACCCTTTCAGGCCGGTGAAATTTTTAAAAATTTCTCATTTCGCTAAATAACGTTAGAACTACTTTCTTCTTTTTTACACCTTCTAGTGATGACCGAATCCATCCGGGAAAAAATTTAAAAAAAAATCGTATGCTCGGAACCCACATTTGCCAGTCGGTGAAATTTTTGAAAATTTCCCATTTCGCTAAATAACGTTAGAACCACTTTTTTCTTTTTTACATATTTTAGTGATGACGAAAACCATCCGGGAAATAAGTTAAAAAAAAATCGAATGCTCGGAACCCACCCTTGCCGGCCGGTGAAATTTTTTAAAATGTCTCATTTCGCTAAATAACGTTAGAACCACTTGTTTCTTTCTTACATCTTTTAGTGATGACGAAATCCATCCGGGAAAAAATTAAAAAAAAAATCGTATGCTCGGAAACCACCATTGCCAGCCGGTGAAATTTTTGAATATTTCTCATTTCGCTAAATAACGTTAGAAGCACTTTTTTCTTTTTTAAATCTTTTACTGATGACGAAAACCATCCGGGAAAAAAGTTAAATAAAAATCGAATACTCGGAAAGCACCCTTGCCGGCCGGTGAAATTTTTGAAAATTTCTCATTTCCCTAAATAACGTTAGAACCACTTTTTTCTGTTTCACATCTTTTAGTGATGACGAAATCCATGCGGGAAAAAATTTAAAAAAAAAAAGTATGCTAGGAACCCACCCTTTCAGGCCGGTGAAATTTTTGAAAATTTCTCATTTCGCTAAATAACATTAGAACCCCTTTTTTCTTTTTTACATCTTTTAGTGATGACGAAATCCATCCGGGGGAAAATTTAAAAAAAAATCGTATGCTCGGAACCCACCCTTTCAGGCCGGTGAAATATTTGAAAATTTCTCATTTCGCTAAATAACGTTAGAACCACTTTTTTCTTTTTTACAACTTTTAGTGATGACGAAATCCATCCGGTAAAAAATTAAAAAAAAATCGTATGCTCGGAACCCACGCTTGCCAGCCGGAGAAATTTTTGAATATTTCTCATTTCGCTAAATAACGTTAGAACAACTTTTTTCTTTTTTAGATCTTTTAGTGATGACGAAATCCATCCGGGAAAAAATTATTTAAAAAATAGTATGCTCGGAACCCACACTTTCAGGCCGGTGAAATTTTTGAAAATTTCTCATTTCGCTAAATAACGTTAGAACCACTTTTTTCTTTTTGACATCTTTTAGTGATGACGAAATCCATCCGGTAAAAAATTAACAAAAAATCGTATGCTCGAAACCCACCCTTGCCAGGCGGTGCAAGCTTTGAAAATTTCTCATTTCGCTAAATAACGTTAGAACCACTTTTTTCTTTCTTACATCTTTTAGTGATGCCGAAATCCATCCGGGAAAAAAGTTTAAAAAAAATCGAATACTCGGAACCGACCCTTTCAGGCCGGTGAAATGTTTGAAAATTTCTCATTTCGCTAAATAACGTTAGAACCACTTTTTTCTTTTTTACCTTTTTTAGTGATGACCGAATCCATCCGGGAAAAAATTTAAAAAAAATCGTATGCTCGGAACCCACACTTACCAGTCGGTGAAATTTTTGAAAACTTCTCATTTCGCTAAATAACGTTAGAACCACTTTTTTCTTTTTTACATCTTTTAGTGATGACGAAATCCATGCGATAAAAAATTTAAAAAAAATCGTATGCTCGGAACCCACACTTTCAGGCCGGTGAAATTTTTGAAAATTTCTCATTTCGCTAAATAACGTTAGAACCACTTTTTCCTTTTTTACATCTTTTAGTGATGACGAAATCCATCCGGTAAAAAATTTAAAAAAAATCGTATGCTCGGAACCCACCATTGCCAGGCGGTGAAAGCTTTGAAACTTCCTCATTTCGCTAAATAACGTTAGAACCACTTTTTCCTTTCTTACATCTTTTAGTGATGACGAAATCCATCCGGGAAAAAAGTTTAAAAAAAATCGAATACTCGGAACCGACCCTTTCAGGCCGGTGAAATTTTTGAAAATTTCTCATTTCGCTAAATAACGTTAGAACCACTTTTTTCTCTTTTACATCTTTTAGTGATGACGAAATCCATCCGGGAAAAAATTTTAAAAAAAATCGAATCCTCGGAACCCACCCTTTCAGGCCGGTGAAATTTTTGAAAATTTCTCATTTCGCTAAATAACCTTACAACCACTTTTTTCTTTTTTACATCTTTTAGTGATGACGAAATCCATCAGGTAAAATTTTTTTAAAAAATCGTATGCTCAGAACCCACCCTCGCCAGGCGGTGAAATTTTTGAAAATTTCTCATTTCGCTAAATAACGTTAGAACCACTTTGTTCTTTTTTACATCTTTTAGTGATGACGATACCATCCGGGAAAAAAGTTTAAAAAAAATCGAATGCTCGGAACCCACCCTTTCAGCCCGGTGGAATTTTTAAAAATTTCTCATTTCGCTAAATAACGTTAGAACCACTTTTTTCTTTTTTACATCTTTTAGTGATAACGGAAACCATCCGGGAAAAAAGTTTAAAAAAAATCGAATGCTCGGAACTCACGCTTGCCGGCCGGTGAAATTTTTGAAAATTTCTCATTTCGCTAAATAACGTTACAACCACTTTTTTCTTTTTTACATCTTTTAGTGATGACGAAATCCATCCGGTAAAAAAATTTAAAAAAAACGTATGCTCAGATCCCACCCTCGCCAGGCGGTGAAATTTTTGAAAATTTCTCATTTCGCTAAATAACGTTAGAATCACTTTTTTCTTTTTCACATCTTTTAGTGATGACGAAAACCATCTGGGAAAAAAGTTTAAAAGAAATCGAATGCTCGGAACCCACCCTTTCAGGCGGGTGAAATTTTTGAAAATTTCTCATTTTACTAAATAACGTTAGAACCACTTTTTTCTTTTTTACATGTTTTAGTGATGACGAAATCCATCCGGGCAAAAAGTTTAAAAAAAATCGAATCCTCGGAACCCACCCTTTCAGACCGGTGAAATCCTTGAAAATTTCTCATTTCGCTAAATAACGTTAGAACCACTTTTTTCTTTTTTACATCTTTTAGTGGTGACGACAACCATCCCGGAGAAAATAGAAAAAAAATCGTATGCTCGGAACACACCCTTTCTGGTCGGTGAAATTTTTGAAAATTTCTCATTTCGCTAAATAACATTAGAACCACTTTTTTATTTTTTTACATCTTGTAGTGATGACGAAATCCATCCGGGAAAAAATTAAAAAAAAAATCGTATGCTCGGAAATTTTAGAAAATTTCTCATTTCGCTAAATAACGTTAGAACCACTTTTTTCTTTTTTACATCTTTTAGTGGTGACGACAACCATCCGGGAAAAAATTTAAAAAAAAATCGTATGCTCGGAACCCACCCTTTCAGGCCGGTGAAAGTTTTGAAAATTTCTCATTTCGCTAAATAACGTTGGAACCACTTTTTTCTTTTTTACATCTATTAGTGATGACGAAATCCATGCGGGAAAAAATTTAAAAAAAAATCGTATGCTCGGAACCCAGCCTTTCAGGCGGGTGAAATTTTTGAAAAGTTCTCATTTGGCTAAATAACGTTAGAATCACTTTTTTCTTTTTTACACCTTTTAGTGATGACGAAATCCATCCGGTAAAAAATTAAAAAAAAATCGAATGCTCGTAACCCACCCTTTCAGGCCGGTGAAATTTTATAAAATTTCTCATTTCGCTAAATAACGTTAGAACCACTTTTTTCTTTTTTACATCTCTTAGGGATGACGAAATCCATCCGGGAAAAAATTTAAAAAAAAATCGTATGCTCGGAACCCACCCTTTCAGGCCGGTGAAATTTTTGGAAATTTCTCATTTCGACAAATAACGTTAGAACCACTTTTGTCTTTTTTAGATCTTTTAGTGATGACGAAGTCCGTACGGGAAAAAATTATAAAAAAAATCGTATGCTCGGAACCCACGCTTGCCAGGCGGTGAAATCTTCGAAAATTTCTCATTTCGCTAATAACGTTAAAACCACTTTTTTCTTTTTTACATGTTTTAGTGATGACGAAAACCATCCGGGAAAAAATTTAAAAAAAAATCGTATGCTCGGAAGCCACCCTTTCAGGCCGGTGAAATTTTTGAAAATGTCTCATTTGGCTAAATAACGTTAGAACCACTTTTTTCTTGTTTACATCTTTTAGTGATGACGAAATCCATCCGGTAAAAAATTTAAAAAAAAATCGAATGCTCGGAACCCACCCTTTCAGGCCGGTGAAGTTTTTGAAAATTTCTCATTTCGCTAAATAACGTTAGAGTCACATTTTTCTTTTTTACAACGTTTAGTGAAGACGAAATCCATCCGGTAAAAAAGTTTAAAAAAAATCGAATGCTCGGAACCCACCCTTTCAGGGCGGTGAAATTTTTGAAAATTTCGCATTTCGCTAAATAACGTTAGAACCACTTTGTTCTATTTTACATCTTTTAGTGATGACGAAAACCATCCGGGAAAAAAGTTAAAAAAAAATTGAATGCTCGGAACCCACCCTTGCCGGCGGGTGAAATTTTTGAAAATTTCTCTTTTCGCTAAATAACGTTAGAACCACTTTGTTCTTTTTTACATCCTTAAGTGATGACGAAAACCATCCGCGAAAAAAGTTTAAAAAAAATCGAATGCTCGGAACCCACCCTTTCAGGCGGGTGAAATGTTTGAAAATTTCTCATTTCGCTAAATAACGTTAGAACCACTTTTTTCTTTTTTACATGTTTTAGTGATGACGAAATATATCCGGGCAAAAAGTTTTAAAAAAATCAAATGCTCGGAACCCACCCTTTCAGGCCGGTGAAATTTTTGAAAATTTCTCATTTCGCTAAATAACGTTAGAATCATTTTTTTATTTTTTACATCTTTTAGTGATGATGAAATCCATCAGTAAAAAAGTTAAAAAAAAATCGAATGCTCGAAACCCACCCTTTCAGGCCGGTGAAATTTTTCAAAATTTCGCATTTCGCTAAATAATGTTAGAACCACTTTGTTCTTTTTTACAACTCTTAGTGATGGCGAAAACCATCCGGGAAAAAAGTGAAAAAAAATTGAATGCTCGGAACCCACCCTTGCCGGCCGGTGACATTTTTGAAAATTTCTCATTTCGCTAAATAACGTTAGAACCACTTTGTTCTTTTTTACATCTTTCAGTGATGACGAAAACCATCCGGGAAAAAAGTTAAAAAAAAATTGAATGCTCGGAACCCACCCTTGCCGGCCGGTGACATTTTTGAAAATTTCTCATTTCCCTAAATAACGTTAGAACCACTTTTTTATTTTTTACATCTCTTAGTGATGACGAAAACCATCCGGGAAAAAGTTTAAAAAAAATCGAATGCTCGGAACCCACCCTTTCAGGCGGGTGAAATTTTTGAAACTTTCTCATTTCGCTAAATAACGTTAGAACCACTTTTTTCTTGTTTACATGTTTTAGTGATAACGAAATCCATCCGGGCAAAAAGTTTAAAAAAAATCGAATCCTCGGAACCCACCCTTTCAGGCCGGTGAAATTCTTGAAAATTTCTCATTTCGCTAAATGACGTTATCACCACTTTTTTCTTTTTTACATCTTTTAGTGATGACGAAAACCATCCGGGAAAAAAGTTTAAAAGAAATCGAATGCTCGAAACGCACCCTTTCGGGCCGGTGAAATTTTTGAAAATTTCTCATTTCGCTAAATAACGTTAGAACCACTTCTTTCTATTTTACATCTTTTAGTGATGACGAAATCCATCCGGGAAAAAATTTAAAAAACAATCGTATGCTCGGAACCCACCCTTTCACGCCGGTGAAATTTTTGAAAATTTCTCATTTCGATAAATAACGTTAGAACCACTTTTTTCTTTTTTACATCTTTCAGTGATGAGGAAATCCATCGGGTAAACAGTAAAAAAAAATCGAATGCTCGGAACCCACCCTTTCAGGCCGGTGAAATGTTTGAAAATGGTTGCTTTCGCTAAATAACGTTAGAACCACTTTTTTCTTTTTTACATCATTTAGTGATGACGAAAACCATCCGGGAAAAGAGTTTTAAAAAAATTGAATGCTCGGAACCCACCCTTGCCGGTCGGTGACATTTTTGAAAATTTCTCATTTCGCTAAATAACGTTAGAACCACTTTGTTCTTTTTTACATCTTTTAGTGATGAGGACATCCATCCGGTAAAAAATTATAAAAAAAATCGAATGCTCGGAACCCACCCTTTCAGGCCGGTGAAATTTTTGAAAATGTCTCATTTCGCTAAATAACGTTAGAACCACTTTGTTCTTATTTACGTCTTTTAGTGATGACGAAAACCATCCGGGAAAAAAGTTTAAAAAAAATTGAATGCTCGGAGCCCACCCTTGCCGGCCGGTGACATTTTTGAAAATTTCTCATTTCGCTAAATAATGTTAGAACCACTTTTTTATTTTTTACATCTTTTAGTGATGCCGAAAACCATCCGGGAAAAAGTTTTAAAAAAATCGAATGCTCGGAACCCACCCTTTCAGGCGGGTGAAATTTCTGAAACTTTCTCATTTCGCTAAATAACGTTAGAACTACTTTTTTCTTTTTTATATGTTTTAGTGATAACGAAATCCATCCGGGCAAAAAGTTTTAAAAAAATCGAATCCTCGGAACCCACCCTTTCAGGCCGGTGAAATTCTTGAAAATTTCTCATTTCGCTAAATGACGTTAGAACCACTTTTTTCTTTTTTACATCGTTTAGTGATGACGAAAACCATCCGGGAAAAAAGTTTAAAAGAAATCGAATGCTCGAAACGCACCCTTTCGGGCCGGTGAAATTTTTGAAAATTTCTCATTTCGCTAAATAACGTTAGAACCACTTCTTTCTATTTTACATCTTTTAGTGATGACGAAATCCATCCGGGAAAAAATGTAAAAAACAATCGTATGCTCGGAACCCACCCTTTCACGCCGGTGAAATTTTTGAAAATTTCTCATTTCGATAAATAACGTTAGAACCACTTTTTTCTTTTTTACATCGTTTAGTGATGAGGAAATCCATCGGGTAAAAAAGTTAAAAAAAATCGAATGCTCGGAACCCACCCTTTCAGGCCGGTGAAATGTTCGAAAATGGCTGATTTCGCTAAATAACGTTAGAACCACTTTTTTCTTTTTTACATCATTTAGTGATGACGAAAACCATCCGGGAAAAAAGTTTAAAAAAAATTGAATGCTCGGAACCCACCCTTGCCGGTCGGTGACATTTTTGAAAATTTCTCATTTCGCTAAATAACGTTAGAACCACTTTGTTCTTTTTTACATCTTTTAGTGATGAGGAAGTCCATGCGGTAAAAAATTATAATAAAAATCGAATGCTCGGAACCCACCCTTTCAGGCCGGTGAAATTTTTGAAAATTTCTCATTTCGCTAAATAACGTTAGAACCACTTTGTTCTTATTTACGTCTTTTAGTGATGACGAAAACCATCCGGGAAAAAAGTTTTAAAAAAATTGAATGCTCGGAACCCACCCTTGCCGGCCGACGAAATTTTTTAAAATTTCTCATTTCGCTAAATAACGTCAGAACCACTTTTTTCTTTTTTACATGTTTTAGTCATGACGAAATCCATCCGGTAAAAAAGTTAAAAAAAAATCGAATGCTCGGAACCCACCCTTTCAGGCCGGTGAAATTTTTGAAAATTTCGCTTTTCACTAAATAACGTTAGAACCACTTTGTTCTTTTTTACATCTTTTAGTGATGACGAAAACCATCCGCGAAAAAAGTTTTTAAAAAATCGAATGCTCGGAACCCACCCTTTCAGGCGGGTGAAATGTTTGAAAATTTCTCATTTCGCTAAATAACGTTAGAACCACTTTTTTCTTTTTTACATGATTTAGTGATGACGAAATACATCCGGGCAAAAAGTTAAAAAAAAAATCGAATGCTCGGAACCCACCCTTTCAGGCCGGTGAAATTTTTGAAAATTTCTCATTTCGCTAAATAACGTTATAACCACTTTTTTCCATCTTTTAGTGATGACCGAATCCATCCGGGCAAAAAGTTTTAAAAAAATCGAATCCTCGGAACCCACCCTTTCAGGCCGGTCCAATTCTTGAAAATTTCTCATTTCGCTAAATAACGATAGAACCACTTTTTTCTTTTTTACATGATTTAGTGATGACGAAATACATCCGGGCAAAAAGTGAAAAAAAAATCGAATGCTCGGAACCCACCCTTTCAGGCCGGTGAAATTTTTGAAAATTTCTCATTTCGCTAAATAACGTTATAACCACTTTTTTCTTTTTTACATCTTTTAGTGATGACCGAATCCATCCGGGCAAAAAGTTGAAAAAAAATCGAATCCTCGGAACCCACCCTTGCAGGCCGGTGAAATTCTTGAAAATTTCTCATTTCGCTAAATAACGTTAGAACCACTTTTTGCTTTTTTACATCTTTTAGTGGTGACGACAACCATCCGGGAAAAAAGTTAAAAAAAAGTTGAATTCTCGGAACCCACCCTTGCCGGCCGGTGAAATTTTTGAAAACTTCTCATTTCGCTAAATAACGTTAGAACCACTTTTTTCTTTTTTACATCTTTTAGTGATGAAGGAAATCATCCGGGAAAAAAGTAAAAAAAAATCGAATACTCGGAACCCACGCTTGCCGGCCGGTGAAATATTTGAAAATTTCTCATTTTGCTATTAACGTTAGAACCACTTTTTTCTTTTTTACATGTTTTAGTGCTGACGAAAACCATCCGGGAAAAAATTTAAAAAAAAATCGTATGCTCGGAACCCACCCTTTCAGGCCGGTGAAATTTTTGAAAATTTCTCATTTCGCTAAATAACGTTAGAACCCTTTTTTCTTTTTTACATCTTTTAGTGATGACGAAATCCATCCGGTAAAAAATTTAAAAAAAATCGTCTGCTCGGAACCCACATTTGCCAGCGGGTGAAATTTTTGAATATTTCTCATTTCGCTAAATAACGTTAGAACAACTTTTTTCTTTTTTAGATCTTTTATTGATGACGAAATTCATCCGGGAAAAAATTATTTAAAAAATCGTATGCTCGGAACCCACACTTTCAGGCCGGTGAAATTTTTGAAAATTTCTCATTTCGCTAAATAACGTTAGAACCCTTTTTTCTTTTTTACATCTTTTAGTGATGACGAAATCCATCCGGTAAAAAATTTAAAAAAAATCGTCTGCTCGGAACCCACCCTTGCCGGGCGGTGAAAGCTTTGAAAATTTCTCATTTCGCTAAATAACGTTAGAACCACTTTTTTCTTTCTTACATCTTTTAGTGATCACGAAATCCATCCGGGAAAAAAGTTTAAAAAAAATCGAATACTCGGAACCGACCCTTTCAGGCCGGTGAAATTTTTAAAAATTTCTCATTTCGCTAAATAACGTTAGAACTACTTTCTTCTTTTTTACACCTTCTAGTGATGACCGAATCCATCCGGGAAAAAATTTAAAAAAAAATCGTATGCTCGGAACCCACACTTGCCAGACGGTGAAATTTTTGAAAATTTCTCATTTCGCTAAATAACGTTAGAACCACTTTTTTCTTTTTTACATATTTTAGTGATGACGAAAACCATCCGGGAAATAAGTTAAAAAAAAATCGAATGCTCGGAACCCACCCTTGCCGGCCGGTGAAATTTTTTAAAATGTCTCATTTCGCTAAATAACGTTAGAACCACTTGTTTCTTTCTTACATCTTTTAGTGATGACGAAATCCATCCGGGAAAAAATTAAAAAAAAAATCGTATGCTCGGAACCCACCATTGCCAGCCGGTGAAATTTTCGAATATTTCTCATTTCGCTAAATAACGTTAGAACCACTTTTTTCTTCTTTAAATCTTTTACTGATGACGAAAACCATCCGGGAAAAAAGTTAAATAAAAATCGAATACTCGGAAAGCACCCTTGCCGGCCGGTGAAATTTTTGAAAATTTCTCATTTCCCTAAATAACGTTAGAACCACTTTTTTCTGTTTCACATCTTTTAGTGATGACGAAATCCATGCGGGAAAAAATTTAAAAAAAAAAAGTATGCTAGGAACCCACCCTTTCAGGCCGGTGAAATTTTTGAAAATTTCTCATTTCGCTAAATAACGTTAGAACCCCTTTTTTCCTTTTTTACATCTTTTAGTGATGACGAAATCCATCCAGGGGAAAATTTGAAAAAAAATCGTATGCTCGGAACCCACCCTTTCAGGCCGGTCAAATATTTGAAAATTTCTCATTTCGCTAAATAACGTTAGAACAACTTTTTTCTTTTTTAGATCTTTTAGTGATGACGAAATCCATCCGGGAAACAATTATTTAAAAAATAGTATGCTCGGAACCCACACTTTCAGGCCGGTGAAATTTTTGAAAGTTTCTCATTTCGCTAAATAACGTTAGAACCACTTTTTTCTTTTTGACATCTTTTAGTGATGACGAAATCCATCCGGTAAAAAATTAACAAAAAATCGTATGCTCGAAACCCACCCTTGCCAGGCGGTGCAAGCTTTGAAAATTTCTCATTTCGCTAAATAACGTTAGAACCACTTGTTTCTTTCTTACATCTTTTAGTGATGACGAAATCCATCCGGGAAAAAATTTAAAAAAAAATCGTATGCTCGGAACCCACCATTGCCAGCCGGTGAAATTTTCGAATATTTCTCATTTCGCTAAATAACGTTAGAACCACTTTTTTCTTCTTTAAATCTTTTACTGATGACGAAAACCATCCGGGAAAAAAGTTAAATAAAAATCGAATACTCGGAAAGCACCCTTGCCGGCCGGTGAAATTTTTGAAAATTTCTCATTTCGCTAAATAACGTTAGCACCACTTTTTTCTTTCTTACATCTTTTAGTGATGCCGAAATCCATCCGGGAAAAAAGTTTAAAAAAAATCGAATACTCGGAACCGACCCTTTCAGGCCGGTGAAATGTTTGAAAATTTCTCATTTCGCTAAATAACGTTAGAACCACTTTTTTCTTTTTTACCTTTTTTAGTGATGACCGAATCCATCCGGGAAAAAATTAAAAAAAAATCGTATGCTCGGAACCCACACTTACCAGTCGGTGAAATTTTTGAAAACTTCTCATTTCGCTAAATAACGTTAGAATCACTTTTTTCTTTTTTACATCTTTTAGTGATGACGAAATCCATGCGATAAAAAATTAAAAAAAAATCGTATGCTCGGTACCCACACTTTCAGGCCGGTGAAATTTTTGAAAATTTCTCATTTCGCTAAATAACGTTAGAACCACTTTTTCCTTTTTTACATCTTTTAGTGAAGACGAAATCCATCCGGTAAAAAATTTAAAAAAAATCGTATGCTCGGAACCCACCCTTGCCAGGCGGTGAAAGCTTTGAAACTTTCTCATTTCGCTAAATAACGTTAGAACCACTTTTTCCTTTCTTACATCTTTTAGTGATGACGAAATCCATCCGGGAAAATTTTTTTTAAAAAATCGAATACTCGGAACCGACCCTTTCAGGCCGGTGAAATTTTTGAAAATTTCTCATTTCGCTAAATAACGTTAGAACCACTTTTTTCTCTTTTACATCTTTTAGTGATGACGAAATCCATCCGGGAAAAAATTTAAAAAAAAATCGAATCCTCGGAACCCACCCTTTCAGGCCGGTGAAATTTTTGAAAATTTCTCATTTCGCTAAATAACGTTACAACCACTTTTTTCTTTTTTACATCTTTTAGTGATGACGAAATCCATCAGGTAAAAATTTTTTAAAAAATCGTATGCTCAGAACCCACCCTCGCCAGGCGGTGAAATTTTTGAAAATTTCTCATTTCGCTAAATAACGTTAGAACCACTTTGTTCTTTTTTACATCTTTTAGTGATGACGATACCATCCGGGAAAAAAGTTTAAAAAAAATCGAATGCTCGGAACCCACCCTTTCAGGCCGGTGGAATTTTTAAAAATTTCTCATTTCGCTAAATAACGTTAGAACCACTTTTTTCTTTTTTACATCTTTTAGTGATAACGGAAACCATCCGGGAAAAAAGTTAAAAAAAAATCGAATGCTCGGAACCCACGCTTGCCGGCCGGTGAAATTTTTGAAAATTTCTCATTTCGCTAAATAACGTTACAACCACTTTTTTCTTTTTTACATCTTTTAGTGATGACGAAATCCATCCGGTAAAAAAATTTAAAAAAAACGTATGCTGAGATCCCACCCTCGCCAGGCGGTGAAATTTTTGAAAATTTCTCATTTCGCTAAATAACGTTAGAATCACTTTTTTCTTTTTCACATCTTTTAGTGATGACGAAAACCATCTGGGAAAAAAGTTTAAAAGAAATCGAATGCTCGGAACCCACCCTTTCAGGCGGGTGAAATTTTTGAAAATTTCTCATTTTACTAAATAACGTTAGAACCACTTTTTTCTTTTTTACATGTTTTAGTGATGACGAAATCCATCCGGGCAAAAAGTTTAAAAAAAATCGAATCCTCGGAACCCACCCTTTCAGACCGGTGAAATCCTTGAAAATTTCTCATTTCGCTAAATAACGTTAGAACCACTTTTTTCTTTTTTACATCTTTTAGTGGTGACGACAACCATCCCGGAAAAAATAGAAAAAAAATCGTATGCTCGGAACACACCCTTTCTGGTCGGTGAAATTTTTGAAAATTTCTCATTTCGCTAAATAACATTAGAACCACTTTTTTATTTTTTTACATCTTGTAGTGATGACGAAATCCATCCGGGAAAAAATTTAAAAAAAAATCGTATGCTCGGAAATTTTAGAAAATTTCTCATTTCGCTAAATAACGTTAGAACCACTTTTTTCTTTTTTACATCTTTTAGTGGTGACGACAACCATCCGGGAAAAAATTTAAAAAAAAATCGTATGCTCGGAACCCACCCTTTCAGGCCGGTGAAAGTTTTGAAAATTTCTCATTTCGCTAAATAACGTTGGAACCACTTTTTTCTTTTTTACATCTATTAGTGATGACGAAATCCATGCGGGAAAAAATTTAAAAAAAAATCGTATGCTCGGAACCCAGCCTTTCAGGCGGGTGAAATTTTTGAAAAGTTCTCATTTCGCTAAATAACGTTAGAATCACTTTTTTCTTTTTTACACCTTTTAGTGATGACGAAATCCATCCGGTAAAAAATTAAAAAAAAATCGAATGCTCGTAACCCACCCTTTCAGGCCGGTGCAATTTTATAAAATTTCTCATTTCGCTAAATAACGTTAGAACCACTTTTTTCTTTTTTACATCTCTTAGGGATGACGAAATCCATCCGGGAAAAAATTAAAAAAAAAATCGTATGCTCGGAACCCACCCTTTCAGGCCGGTGAAATTTTTGGAAATTTCTCATTTCGACAAATAACGTTAGAACCACTTTTGTCTTTTTTAGATCTTTTAGTGATGACGAAGTCCGTACGGGAAAAAATTATAAAAAAAATCGTATGCTCGGAACCCACGCTTGCCAGGCGGTGAAATCTTCGAAAATTTCTCATTTCGCTAATAACGTTAAAACCACTTTTTTCTTTTTTACATGTTTTAGTGATGATGAAAACCATCCGGGAAAAAATTTAACAAAAAATCGTATGCTCGGAAGCCACCCTTTCAGGCCGGTGAAATTTTTGAAAATGTCTCATTTGGCTAAATAACGTTAGAACCACTTTTTTCTTGTTTACATCTTTTAGTGATGACGAAATCCATCCGGTAAAAAATTTAAAAAAAAATCGAATGCCCGGAACCCACCCTTTCAGGCCGGTGAAGTTTTTGAAAATTTCTCATTTCGCTAAATAACGTTAGAGTCACATTTTTCTTTTTTACAACGTTTAGTGAAGACGAAATCCATCCGGTAAAAAAGTTAAAAAAAAATCGAATGCTCGGAACCCACCCTTCCAGGGCGGTGAAATGTTTGAAAATTTCGCATTTCGCTAAATAACGTTAGAACCACTTTGTTCTATTTTACATCTTTTAGTGATGACGAAAACCATCCGGGAAAAAAGTTAAAAAAAAATTGAATGCTCGGAACCCACCCTTGCCGGCGGGTGAAATTTTTGAAAATTTCTCTTTTCGCTAAATAACGTTAGAACCACTTTGTTCTTTTTTACATCCTTAAGTGATGACGAAAACCATCCGCGAAAAAAGTTTAAAAAAAATCGAATGCTCGGAACCCACCCTTTTAGGCGGGTGAAATGTTTGAAAATTTCTCATTTCGCTAAATAACGTTAGAACCACTTTTTTCTTTTTTACATGTTTTAGTGATGACGAAATACATCCGGGCAAAAAGTTTAAAAAAAATCAAATGCTCGGAACCCACCCTTTGGGCCGGTGAAATTTTTGAAAATTTCTCATTTCGCTAAATAACGTTAGAATCATTTTTTTATTTTTTACATCTTTTAGTGATGATGAAATCCATCCGTAAAAAAGTTAAAAAAAATCGAATGCTCGGAACCCACCCTTTCAGGCCGGTGAAATTTTTCAAAATTTCGCATTTCGCTAAATAATGTTAGAACCACTTTGTTCTTTTTTACAACTCTTAGTGATGACGAAAACCATCCGGGAAAAAAGTGAAAAAAAATTGAATGCTCGGAACCCACCCTTGCCGGCCGGTGACATTTTTGAAAATTTCTCATTTCGCTAAATAACGTTAGAACCACTTTGTTCTTTTTTACATCTTTCAGTGATGACGAAAACCATCCGGGAAAAAAGTTAAAAAAAAATTGAATGCTCGGAACCCACCCTTGCCGGCAGGTGACATTTTTGAAAATTTCTCATTTCGCTAAATAACGTTAGAACCACTTTTTTATTTTTTACATCTCTTAGTGATGACGAAAACCATCCGGGAAAAAGTTAAAAAAAAATCGAATGCTCGGAACCCACCCTTTCAGGCGGGTGAAATTTTTGAAACTTTCTCATTTCGCTAAATAACGTTAGAACCACTTTTTTCTTGTTTACATGTTTTAGTGATAACGAAATCCATCCGGGCAAAAAGTTTAAAAAAAATCGAATCCTCGGAACCCACCCTTTCAGGCCGGTGAAATTCTTGAAAATTTCTCATTTCGCTAAATGACGTTAGAACCACTTTTTTCTTTTTTACATCGTTTAGTGATGACGAAAACCATCCGGGAAAAAAGTTTAAAAGAAATCGAATGCTCGAAACGCACCCTTTCGGGCCGGTGAAATTTTTGAAAATTTCTCATTTCGCTAAATAACGTTAGAACCACTTCTTTCTATTTTACATCTTTTAGTGATGACGAAATCCATCCGGGAAAAAATGTAAAAAACAATCGTATGCTCGGAACCCACCCTTTCACGCCGGTGAAATTTTTGAAAATTTCTCATTTCGATAAATAACGTTAGAACCACTTTTTTCTTTTTTACATCTTTTAGTGATGAGGAAATCCATCGGGTAAAAAAGTTAAAAAAAATCGAATGCTCGGAACCCACCCTTTCAGGCCGGTGAAATGTTCGAAAATGGCTGATTTCGCTAAATAACGTTAGAACCACTTTTTTCTTTTTTACATCATTTAGTGATGACGAAAACCATCCGGGAAAAAAGTTTAAAAAAAATTGAATGCTCGGAACCCACCCTTGCCGGTCGGCGACATTTTTGAAAATTTCTCATTTCGCTAAATAACGTTAGAACCACTTTGTTCTTTTTTGCATCTTTTAGTGATGAGGAAGTCCATGCGGTAAAAAATTATAAAAAAAATCGAATGCTCGGAACCCACCCTTTCAGGCCGGTGAAATTTTTGAAAATTTCTCATTTCGCTAAATAACGTTAGAACCACTTTGTTCTTATTTACGTCTTTTAGTGATGACGAAAACCATCCGGGAAAAAAGTTTTAAAAAAATTGAATGCTCGGAACCCACCCTTGCCGGCCGACGAAATTTTTTAAAATTTCTCATTTCGCTAAATAACGTCAGAACCACTTTTTTCTTTTTTACATGTTTTAGTCATGACGAAATCCATCCGGTAAAAAAGTTAAAAAAAAATCGAATGCTCGGAACCCACCCTTTCAGGCCGGTGAAATTTTTGAAAATTTCGCTTTTCACTAAATAACGTTAGAACCACTTTGTTCTTTTTTTACATCTTTTAGTAATGACGAAAACCATCCGCGAAAAAAGTTTTTAAAAAATCGAATGCTCGGAACCCACCCTTTCAGGCGGGTGAAATGTTTGAAAATTTCTCATTTCGCTAAATAACGTTAGAACCACTTTTTTCTTTTTTACATGATTTAGTGATGACGAAATACATCCGGGCAAAAAGTTAAAAAAAAAATCGAATGCTCGGAACCCACCCTTTCAGGCCGGTGAAATTTTTGAAAATTTCTCATTTCGCTAAATAACGTTATAACCACTTTTTTCCATCTTTTAGTGATGACCGAATCCATCCGGGCAAAAAGTTTAAAAAAAATCGAATCCTCGGAACCCACCCTTTCAGGCCGGTGAAATTCTTGAAAATTTCTCATTTCGCTAAATAACGTTAGAACCACTTTTTTCTTTTTTACATCTTTTAGTGGTGACGACAACCATCCGGGAAAAAAGTTAAAAAAAAGTTGAATTCTCGGAACCCACCCTTGCCGGCCGGTGAAATTTTTGAAAACTTCTCACTTCGCTAAATAACGTTAGAACCACTTTTTTCTTTTTTACATCTTTTAGTGATGAAGGAAATCATCCGGGAAAAAAGTAAAAAATAATCGAATACTCGGAACCCACGCTTGCCGGCCGGTGAAATATTTGAAAATTTCTCATTTTGCTATTAACGTTAGAACCACTTTTTTCTTTTTTACATGTTTTAGTGCTGACGAAAACCATCCGGGAAAAAATTTAAAAAAAAATCGTATGCTCGGAACCCACCCTTTCAGGCCGGTGAAATTTTTGAAAATTTCTCATTTCGCTAAATAACGTTAGAACCACTTTTTGCTTTTTTACATCCTTTAGTGATGACGAAATCCATCCGGTAAAAAATTTAAAAAAAAATCGAATGCTCGGAACCCACCCTTTCAGGCCGGTAAGATTTTTGAAAATTTCTCATTTGGCTAAATAACGTCACAACCACTTATTTCTTTTTTACATCTTTTAGGGATTACGAAATCCATCCGCTAAAAATTTTTTTTAAAATCGTATGCTCGGAACCCACCCTTTCACGCCGGCGAAATCTTTGAAAATTTATCATTTCGATAAAAAACGTTAGAACATCTTTTTTCTTGTTTACATCTTTTAGTGATGAGGAAATCCATCCGGTAAAAAAGTTAAAAAAAAATCGAATGCTCGGAACCCACCCTTTCAGGCCGTTGAAATTTTTGAAAATTTCTCATTTCGCTAAATAACGTTAGAACCACTTTTTTACATCTTTTAGTGATGACGAAAACGTTCCGGGAAAAAAGTTAAAAAAAAATTGAATGCTCGGAACCCACCCTTGCCGGCCGGTGAAATTTTTGAAAATTTCTCATTCCGCTAAATAACGTTAGAACCACTTTTTTATTTTTTACATCTTTTAGTGATAACGAAAACCATCCGGGAAAAAAGTTTTAAAAAAATCGAATGCTCGGAACCCACCCTTTCATGCGGGTGAAATTTTTGAAAATTTCTCATTTCGCTAAATAACGTTAGAAAAACTTTTTTCTGTTTTACATGTTTTAGTGATGACGAAATCCATCCGGGCAATCGTTTAAAAAAAATCGAATGCTCGGAACCCACCCTTTCAGGTCCGTGAAATTTTTGAAAATTTCTCATTTCGCTAAATAACGTTAGAACCACTTTTTTCTTTTTTACATCTTTTAGTGATGACGAAAACCATCCGAGAAAAAAGTAAAAAAAAATCGAATGCTCGGAACCCACCCTTGCCGGCCGGTGAAATTTTTGAAAATTTCTCATTTCGCTAAATAACGTTAGAACCACTTTTTTCTTTTTTACATTTTTTATTGATGACGAAATCCATCCGGGAAAAAAGTTAAAAAAAAAATCGAATGCTCGGAACCCACCCTTGCCGGCCGGTGCCATTTTTGAAAATTTCTCATTTCGCTAAATAACGTTAGAAACACTTTTTTGTTTTTTACATGTTTTAGTGATGACGAAAACCATCCGGGAAAAAAGTTTTAAAAAAATCGAATGCTCGGAACCCACACTTTCAGGCGGGTGAAATTTTTGAAAATTTCTCATTTCGTTAGAACCACTTAGAACCACTTTTTTCTTTTTTACATCTTTTAGTGGTGACGACAACCACCCGGGAAAAAATTTAAAAAAAATCGTATGCTCGGAACCCGCCCTTTCAGGTCGGTGAAATTTTTGAAAATTTCTCATTTCTCTAAATAACGTTAGAAACACTTTTTTCTTTTTACATCTTTTAGTGATGACGAATCCATCCGGGAAAAAATTTAAAAAAAATCGTATGTTCGTAACCCACCCTCGCCAGGCGGTGAAATTTTTGAAAACTTCTCATTTCGCTAAATAACGTTAGAATCACTTTGTTCTTTTTTACATCTTTTAGTGATGATGAAATCCATCCGGTAAAAAAGTTTCAAAAAAATCGAATGCTCGGAACCCACCCTTTCAGGGCGGTGAAATTTTTGAAAATTTCTCATTTCCCTAAATAACGTTAGAACCACTTTTTTCTTTTGGACATCTTTTAGTGATGACGAAATCCATCTGGGAAAAAAGTTTTAAAAAATCGTATGCTCGGAACCCACCCTTTCAGGCCGGTGAAATCTTTGAAAATTTCTCATTTCGCTGAATAACGTTAGAACCACTTTTTTCTTTTTTACATCTTTTAGTGATGACGAAATCCACCCGGGAAAAAAATTTAAAAAAAAATCGTATGCTCGGAACCCACCCTTTAACGCGGGTGAAATGTTTGATAATTTCTCATTTCGCTAAATAACGTTAGAACCACTTTGTTCTTTTTTACATCTTTTAGTGATGACGAAAACCATCCGGGAAAAAAGTTTAAAAAAAATTGAATGCTCGGAACCCACCCTTGCCACCCGGGGAAATGTTTGAAAATTTCTCATTTCGATAAATAACGTTAGAACCACTTTTTTCTTTTTTACATCTTTTAGTGATGAGGAAATCCGTCCGGTAAAAAAAGTTAAAAAAAAATCGAATGCTCGGAACCCAACCTTTCAGGCCGGTGAAATTTTTGAAAATTTCTCATTTCGCTAAATAACGTTAGAACCACTTTGTTCTCTTTTACATCTTTTAGTGATGACGAAAACCATCCGGGAAAAAAGTTTAAAAAAAATTGAATGCTCGGAACCCCCCCTTGCCGGCCGGTGAAATTTTTGAAAATTTCTCAATTCGCTAAATAACGTTACAATCACTTTGTTCTTTTTTACATCTTTTAGTGATGACGAAATCCATCCGGTAAAAAAGTTTTAAAAAAATCGAATGCTCGGAACCCACCCTTTCAGGCCGGTGAAATTTTTGAAAATTTCGCATTTCGCTAAATAACGTTAGAACCACTTTGTTCTTTTTTACATCTTTTTGTGATGACGAAATCCATCCGGGAAAAAAGTTTAAAAAAAATCGAATGCTCGGAACCCACCCTTTCAGGCGGGTGAAATTTTTGAAAATTTCTCATTTCACTAAATAACGTTAGAACCACTTTTTTCTGTTTTACATGTTTTAGTGATGACGAAATCCATCCGGGCAAACGTTTAAAAAAAATCGAATGCTCGCAACGCACCCTTTCAGGTCCGTGAAATTTTTGAAAATTTCTCATTTCGCTAAATAACATTAGAACCACTTTTTTCTTTTTTACATCTTTTAGTGATGACGAAAACCATCCGAGAAAAAAGTAAAAAAAAATCGAAAGCTCGGAACCAAACCTTGCCGACCGGTGAAATTTTTGCAAATTTCTCATTTCGCTAAATAACGTTAGAACCACTTTGTTCGCTTTTACAGCTTTTAGTGATGACGAAAACCATCCGGGAAAAAAGTTTAAAAAAAATTGAATGCTCGGAACCCACCCTTGCCGGCCGGTGAAATTTTTGAAAATTTCTCATTTCGGTAAATAACGTTAGAACCACTTTTTTATTTTTTACATCTTTTAGTGGTGACGAGAACCATCCGGGAAAAAAGTTTTAAGAAAATTGAATGCTCGGAACCCACCCTTGCCGGCCGGTGAAATTTTTGAAAATTTCTCATTTCGCTAAATAACGTTAGAACCACTTTTTTCTTTTTTACATCTTTTAGTGATGACGAAAACCATCCGGGAAAAAAGTTTTAAAAAAATCGAATGCTCGGAAGCCACCCTTTCAGGAAGGTGAAATTTTTGAAAATTTCTCATTTCGCTAAATAGGGTTAGAACCACTTTTTTTTTTGTACATCTTCTAGTGATGACGAAATCCATCCGGTAAAAAAGTTTAAAAAAAATCGAATTCTCGGAACCCACCCTTGCCGGCCGGTGACATTTTTGAAAATTTCTCATTTCGCTAAATAACGTTAGAAACCCTTTTTTGTTTTTTACATCTTTTAGTGATGACGAAAACCATCCGGGAAAAAATTAAAAAAAAATCGTATGCTCGGAACGCACCCTTTCAGGTCGGTGAAATTTTTGAAAATTTCTCATTTCGCTAAATAACGTTAGAACAACTTTTTTCTTTTTTACATCTTTTAGTGATGTCGAAAACCATGCCGGCAAAAAGTTAAAAAAAAATCGAATCTCGGAACCCACCCTTTCAGGCCTGTGAAATTTTTGAAAATTTCTCATTTCGCTAAATAACGTTAGAACCACTTTTTTCTTTTTTACATCTTTTAGTGATGACGAAATCCATCCGGGAAAAAATTTTAAAAAAAATCGTATGCTCGGAACCCACCCTCGCCAGGCGGTGAAATTTTTGAAAATTTCTCATTTCGCTAAATAACGTAATAATCACTTTGCTCTTTTTTACATCTTTTAGTGATGACGAAATCCATCCGGTAAAAAAGTTTAAAAAAAATCGAATGCTCGGAACCCACCCTTTCAGGCCAGTGAAATTTTTGAAAATTTCGCATTTCGCTAAATAACGTTAAAAGCACTTTATTCTTTTTTACATCTCTTAGTGATGACGAAAACCATCCGGGAAAAAAGTTAAAAACAAATTGAATCCTCGGAACCCACCCTTGCCGGCCGTTGACGTTTTTGAAAATTTCTCATTTCGCTAAATAACGTTAGAACCACTTTTTTATTTTTTACATCTTTTAGTGATGCCGAAAACCATCCGGGAAAAAGTTTTAAAAAAATCGAATGCTCGGAACCCACCCTTTCAGGCGGGTGAAATTTTTGAAACTTTCTCATTTCGCTAAATAACGTTAGAACCACTTTTTGCTTTTTTACATGTTTTAGTGATAACGAAATCCATCCGGGCAAAAAGTTAAAAAAAAATCGAATCCTCGGAACCCACCCTTTCAGGCCGGTGAAATTCTTGAAAATTTCTCATCTCGCTAAATGACGTTAGAACCACTTTTTTCTTTTTTACATCTTTCAGTGATGACGAAAACCATCCGGGAAAAAAGTTTTTAAAAAATTGAATGCTCGGAACCCACCCTTGCCGGTCGGTGACATTTTTGAAAATTTCTCATTTCGCTAAATAACGTTAGAACCACTTTGTTCTTTTTTACATCTTTTAGTGATGAGGAAGTCCATGCGGTAAAAAATTATAAAAAAAATCGAATGCTCGGAACCCACCCTTTCAGGCGGGTGAAATTTTTGAAAATTTCTCATTTCGCTAAATATCGTTAGAACCACTTTGTTCTTATTTACGTCTTTTAGTGATGACGAAAACCATCCGGGAAAAAAGTTTTAAAAAAATTGAATGCTCGGAACCCACCCTTGCCGGCCGACGAAATATTTGAAAATTTCTCATTTAGCTAAATAACGTCAGAACCACTTTTTTCTTTTTTACATGTTTTAGTCATGACGAAATCCATCCGGTAAAAAAGTAAAAAAAAAATCGAATGCTCGGAACCCACCCTTTCAGGGCGGTGAAATTTTTGAAAATTTCGCATTTCACTAAATAACGTTAGAACCACTTTGTTCTTTTTTACATCTTTTAGTGATGACGAAAACCATCCGCGAAAAAAGTTTTTAAAAAATCGAATGCTCGGAACCCACCCTTTCAGGCGGGTGAAATGTTTGAAAATTTCTCATTTCGCTAAATAAGGTTAGAACCACTTTTTGCTTTCTTACATGATTTAGTGATGACGAAATACATCCGGGCAAAAAGTTAAAAAAAAATCGAATGCTCGGAACCTACCCTTTCAGGCCGGTGAAATTTTTGAAAATTTCTCATTTCGCTAAATAACGTTATAACCACTTTTTTCTTTTTTACATCTTTTAGTGATGACCGAATCCATCCGGGCAAAAAGTTTAAAAAAAATCGAATCCTCGGAACCCACCCTTTCAGGCCGGTGAAATTCATGAAAATTTTTCATTTCGCTAAATAACGTTAGAACCACTTTTTTCTTTTTTACATCTTTTAGTGGTGACGGCAACCATCCGGGAAAAAAGTTAAAAAAAAATTGAATTCTCGGAACCCACCCTTGCCGGCCGGTGAAATTTTTGAAAACTTCTCATTTCACTAAATAACGTTAGAACCACTTTTTTCTTTTTTACATCTTTTAGTGATGAAGGAAATTATCCGGGAAAAAAAGTAAAAAAAAATCGAATACTCGGAACCCACGCTTGCCGGCCGGTGAAATATTTGAAAATTTCTCATTTTGCTATTAACGTTAGAACCACTTTTTTCTTTTTTACATGTTTTAGTGCTGACGAAAACCATCCGGGAAAAAATTTAAAAAAAAATTGTATGCTCGGAACCCACCCTTTCAGGCCGGTGAAATTTTTGAAAATTTCTCATTTCGCTAAATAACGTTAGAACCACTTTTTGCTTTTTTACATCTTTTAGTGATGACGAAATCCATCCGGTAAAGAATTTAAAAAAAAATCGAATGCTCGGAACCCACCCTTTAAGGCCGGTGAGATTTTTGAAAATTTCTCATTTGGCTAAATAACGTCACAACCACTTATTTCTTTTTTACATCTTTTAGGGATTACGAAATCCATCCGCTAAAAAAATTTTTAAAAATCGTATGCTCGGAACCCACCCTTTCACGCCGGCGAAATCTTTGAAAATTTATCATTTCGATAAAAAACGTTAGAACGTCTTTTTTCTTGTTTACATCTTTTAGTGATGAGGAAATCCATCCGGTAAAAAAGTTAAAAAAAAATCGAATGCTCGGAACCCACCCTTTCAGGCCGTTGAAATTTTTGAAAATTTCTCATTTCGCTAAATAACGTTAGAACCACTTTTTTACATCTTTTAGTGATGACGAAAACCATCCGGGAAAAAAGTTAAAAAAAATTGAATGCTCGGAACCCACCCTTGCCGGCCGGTGAAATTTTTGAAAATTTCTCATTCCGCTAAATAACGTTAGAACCACTTTTTTTATTTTTTACATCTTTTAGTGATAACGAAAACCATCCGGGAAAAAAGTTTTAAAAAAATCGAATGCTCGGAACCCACCCTTTCATGCGGGTGAAATTTTTGAAAATTTCTCATTTCGCTAAATAACGTTAGAACAACTTTTTTCTGTTTATATGTTTTAGTGATGACGAAATCCATCCGGGCAATCGTTTAAAAAAAATCGAATGCTCGGAACCCACCCTTTCAGGTCCGTGAAATTTTTGAAAATTTCTCATTTCGCTAAATAACGTTAGAACCACTTTTTTCTTTTTTACATCTTTTATTGATGACGAAAACCATCCGAGAAAAAAGTAAAAAAAAATCGAATGCTCGGAACCCACCCTTGCCGGCCGGTGAAATTTTTGAAAATTTCTCATTTCGCTAAATAACGTTAGAACCACTTTTTTCTTTTTTACATTTTTTATTGATGACGAAATCCATCCGGGAAAAAAGTTAAAAAAAAATCGAATGCTCGGAACCCACCCTTGCCGGCCGGTGCCATTTTTGAAAATTTCTCATTTCGCTAAATAACGTTAGAAACACTTTTTTGTTTTTTACATGTTTTAGTGATGACGAAAACCATCCGGGAAAAAAGTTTTAAAAAAATCGAATGCTCGGAACCCACACTTTCAGGCGGGTGAAATTTTTGAAAATTTCTCATTTCGTTAGAACCACTTAGAACCACTTTTTTCTTTTTTACATCTTTTAGTGGTGACGACAACCACCCGGGAAAAAATTTTAAAAAAATCGTATGCTCGGAACCCGCCCTTTCAGGTCGGTGAAATTTTTGAAAATTTCTCATTTCTTTAAATAACCTTAGAAACACTTTTTTCTTTTTACATATTTTAGTGATGACGAATCCATCCGGGAAAAAATTTAAAAAAAACCGTATGCTCGTAACCCACCCTCGCCAGGCGGTGAAATTTTTGAAAATTTCTCATTTCGCTAAATAACGTTAGAATCACTTTGTTCTTTTTTACATCTTTTAGTGATTATGAAATCCATCCGGTAAAAAAGTTTCAAAACAATCGAATGCTCGGAACCCACCCTTTCAGGCCGGTGAAATTTTTGAAAATTTCGCATTTCGCTAAATAACGTTAGAACCACTTTGTTCTTTTTTACATCTTTTTGTGATGACGAAATCCATGCGGGAAAAAAGTTAAAAAAAAATCGAATGCTCGGAACCCACCCTTTCAGGGCGGTGAAATTTTTGAAAATTTCTCATTTCCCTAAATAACGTTAGAACCACTTTTTTCTTTTTGACATCTTTTAGTGATGACGAAATCCATCTGGGAAAAAAGTTTTAAAAAATCGTATGCTCGGAACCCACCCTTTCAGGCCGGTGAAATCTTTGAAAATTTCTCTTTTCGCTAAATAACGTTAGAACCACTTTTTTCTTTTTTACATCTTTTAGTGATGACGAAATCCACCCGGGAAAAAAATTTAAAAAAAAATCGTATGCTCGGAACCCACCCTTTAACGCGGGTGAAATGTTTGATAATTTCTCATTTCGCTAAATAACGTTAGAACCACTTTGTTCTTTTTTCCATCTTTTAGTGATGACGAAAACCATCCGGGAAAAAAGTTTAAAAAAAATTGAATGCTCGGAACCCACACTTGCCGGCCGGGGAAATGTTTGAACATTTCTCATTTCGATAAATAACGTTAGAACCACTTTTTTCTTTTTTACATCTTTTAGTGATGAGGAAATCCGTCCGGTAAAAAAAGTTAAAAAAAAATCGAATGCTCGGAACCCAACCTTTCAGGCCGGTGAAATTTTTGAAAATTTCTCATTTCGCTAAATAACGTTAGAACCACTTTGTTCTCTTTTACATCTTTTAGTGATGACGAAAACCATCCGGGAAAAAAGGTTTAAAAAAATTGAATGCTCGGAACCCACCCTTGCCGGCCGTCGAAATTTTTGAAAATTTCTCATTTCGCTAAATAACGTTACAATCACTTTGTTCTTTGTTACATCTTTTAGTGATGACGAAATCCATCCGGGAAAAAATTTAAAAAAAAATTGAATGCTCGGAACCCACCCTTGCCGGCCGGTGAAATTTTTGAAAATTTCTCATTTCCCTAAATAACGTTAGAACCACTTCGTTCTTTTTTACATCTTTTAGTGATGACGAAAACCACCCGGGAAAAAAGTTACAAAAAAATTGAATGCTCGGAACCCACCCTTGCCGGCCGGGGAAATGTTTGAAAATTTCTCATTTCGATAAATAACGTTAGAACCACTTTTATCTTTTTTACATCTTTTAGTGATAACGAAATCCGTCCGGTAAAAAAAGTTAAAAAAAAATCGAATGCTCGGAACCCAACCTTTCAGGCCGGTGAAATTTTTGAAAATTTCTCATTTCGCTAAATAACGTTACAACCACTTTGTTCTCTTTTACAGCTTTTAGGGATGACGAAAACCATCCGGGAAAAAAGTTTAAAAAAAATTGAATGCTCGGAACCCACCCTTGCCGGCCGGTGAAATTTTTGAAAATTTCTCATTTCGCTAAATAACGTTAGAACCACTTTTTTATTTTTTACATCTTTTAGTGATGACGAGAACCATCCGGGAAAAAAGTTTTAAAAAAATTGAATGCTCGGAACCCACCCTTGCCGGCCGGTGAAATTTTTGAAAATTTCTCATTTCGCTAAATAACGTTAGAACCACTTTTTTCTTTTTTACATCTTTTAGTGATGACGAAAACCATCCGGGAAAAAAGTTTAAAAAAAATCGAATGCTCGGAAGCCACCCTTTCATGCAGGTGAAATTTTTGAAAATTTCTCATTTCGCTAAATAGCGTTAGAACCACTTTTTTCTTTTGTACATCTTCTAGTGATGACGAAATCCATCCGGTAAAAAAGTTAAAAAAAAATCGAATTCTCGGAACCCACCCTTGCCGGCCGGTGACATTTTTGAAAATTTCTCATTTCGCTAAATAACGTTAGAAACACTTTTTTGTTTTTTACATCTTTTAGTGATGACGAAAACCATCCGGGAAAAAATTTAAAAAAAATCGTATGCTCGGAATGCAGCCTTTCAGGTCGGTGAAATTTTTGAAAATTTCTCATTTCGCTAAATAACGTTAGAACAACTTTTTTCTTTTTTACATCTTTTAGTGATGACGAAAACCATGCCGGAAAAAAGTTAAAAAGAAATCGAATCTCGGAACCCACCCTTTCAGGCCCGTGAAATTTTTGAAAATTTCTCATTTCGCTAAATAACGTTAGAACCACTTTTTTCTTTTTTACATCTTTTAGTGATGACGAAATCCATCCGGGAAAAAATTAAAAAAAAAATCGTATGCTCGGAACCCACCCTCGCCAGGCGGTGAAATTTTTGAAAATTTCTCATTTCGCTAAATAACGTTATAATCACTTTGTTCTTTTTTACATCTTTTAGTGATGACGAAATCCATCCGGTAAAAAAGTTAAAAAAAAATCGAATGCTCGGAACCCACCCTTTCAGGCCGGTGAAATTTTTGAAAATTTCGCATTTCGCTAAATAACGTTAAAAGCACTTTGTTCTTTTTTACATCTCTTAGTGATGACGAAAACCATCCGGGAAAAAAGTTAAAAACAAATTGAATCCTCGGAACCCACCCTTGCCGGCCGTTGACATTTTTGAAAATTTCTCATTTCGCTAAATAACGTTAGAACCACTTTTTATTTTTTACATCTTTTAGTGATGCCGAAAACCATCCGGGAAAAAGTTAAAAAAAAATCGAATGCTCGGAACCCACCCTTTCAGGAGGGTGAAATTTTTGAAACTTTCTCATTTCGCTAAATAACGTTAGAAAGACTTTTTTCTTTTTTACATGTTTTAGTGATAACGAAATCCATCCGGGCAAAAAGTTAAAAAAAAATCGAATCCTCGGAACCCACCCTTTCAGGCCGGTGAAATTCTTGAAAATTTCTCATTTCGCTAAATGACGTTAGAACCACTTTTTTCTTTTTTACATCTTTTAGTGATGACGAAAACCATCCGGGAAAAAAGTTTAAAAGAAATCGAATGCTCGAAACGCACCCTTTCGGGCCGGTGAAATTTTTGAAAATTTCTCATTTCGCTAAATAACGTTAGAACCACTTCTTTCTATTTTACATCTTTTAGTGATGACGAAATCCATCCGGGAAAAAATGTAAAAAACAATCGTATCCTCGGAACCCACCCTTTCACGCCGGTGAAATTTTTGAAAATTTCTCATTTCGATAAATAACGTTAGAACCACTTTTTTCTTTTTTACATCTTTTAGTGATGACGAAATCCATCCGGTAAAAAATTAAAAAAAAAATCGAATGCTCGGAACCCACCCTTTCAGGCCGGTGAAATTTTTGAAAATTTCTCAATTCGCTAAATAACGTCACAACCACTTTTTTTCTTTTTTACATATTTTATGGATGACGAAATCCATCCGCTAATAAAATTAAAAAAAATCGTATGCTCAGAACCCACCCTCGCCAGGCGGTGAAATATTTGAAAATTTCTCATTTCGCTAAATAACGTTAGAATCACTTTTTTCTTTTTTACATCTTTTAGTGATGACGAAATCCATCCGGTAGAAAAGTAAAAAAAAATCGAATGCTCGGAACCCACCCTTTCAGGCCGGTGAAATTTTTGAAAATTTCGCATTTCGCTAAATAATGTTAGAACCACTTTGTTCTTTTTTACATCTTTTAGTGATGACGAAAACGATCCGGGAAAAAAGTTAAACAAAAATGGAATGCTCGGAACCCACCCTTGCCGGCCGGTGACATTTTTGAAAATTTCTCATTTCGCTAAATAACGTGAGAGCCACTTTTTTCTTTTTTACATCTTTTAGTGATGACGAAATCCATCCAGGAAAAAATTTAAAAAAAAATCGTATGCTCGGAACCCACCCTCGCCAAGGGGTGAAATTTTTGAAAATTTCTCATTTCGCTAAATAACGTTAGAATCACTTTGTTCTTTTTTACATCTTTTAGGGATGACGAAATCCATCCGGTAAAAAAGTTTAAAAAAAATCGAATCCTCGGAACCCACCCTTTCAGACCGGTGAAATTTTGAAAATTTCGCATTTCGCTAAATAACGTCAGAAGCACATTGTTCTTTTTTACATCTTTTAGTGATGACGAAAACCATCCGGGAAAAAAGTTTAAAAAAAATGAATGCTTGGAACCCACCCTTGCCGGCCGGTGACATTTTTGAAAATTTCTCATTTCGCTAAATAACGTTAGAACCACTTTTTTCTTTATTACCTCTTTTAGTGATGACGAAAACCATCCGGGAAAAAAGTTTAAAAGAAATCGAATGTTCGGAACCCACCCTTTCAGGCGGGTGAAATTTTTGAAAATTTCTCATTTCGCTAAATAACGTTAGAACCACTTTTTTCTTTTTTTCATCTTTTAGTGGTGACGGCAACCATCCGGGAAAAAATTTAAAAAAAAATCGTATGCTCGGAACCCACCCTTTCAGGTCGGTGAAATTTTTGGAAATTTCTCATTTCGGTAAATAACGTTAGAACCACTTTTTTCTTTTTTACATCTTTTAGTGCTGACGAAATCCATCCGGTAAAAAAGTTAAAAAAAAATCGAATTTTCGGAACCGACCCTTTCAGGCCGGTGAAATTTTTGAAAATTTCTCATTTCGCTAAATAACGTTAGAACCACTTTTTTCTTTTTTACATCTTTTAGTGATGACGAAATCCATCCGGGAAAAATAAAAAAAAAAATCGTATGCTCGGAACCCACCCTTTCAGGCCGGTGAAATTTTTGAAAATTTCTCATTTTGCTAAATAACGTTAGAACCACTTTTTTCTTTTTCACATCTTTTAGTGATGACGAAATCCATCCGGGAAAAAAGTTAAAAATAAATCGTATTCTCGGAACCCACCGTTTCAGGCCGGTGAAGTTGTTGAAAATTTCTCATTTCGCTAAATAACGTTAGAACCACTTTTTTCTTTTTTACATCTCTTAGTGATGACAAAAACCATGCGGGAAAAAAGTTAAAAAAAAATCGAATCTCGGAACCCACCCTTGCCGGCGGGTGAAATTTATGAAAATTTCTCATTTCGCTAAATAGAGTTAGAACCACTTTTTTCTTTTTTACATCTTTTAGTGCTGACGAAATCCATCCGGTAAAAAAGTTTTAAAAAAATCGAATTCTCGGAACCCACCCTTTCAGGCCGGTGAAATTTTTGAAAATTTCTCATTTCGCTAAATAACTTTAGAACCACTTTTTTCTTTTTTACATCTTTTAATGATGACGAAATCCATCCGCTAAAAAAAATTAAAAAAAATCGTATTCTCAGAACCCACCCTCACCAGGCGGTGAAATTTTTGAAAATTTCTCATTTCGCTAAATAACGTTAGAACCACTTTTTTCTTTTTTACATCTTTTAGTGATGACGACAACCATCCGGGAAAAAATTTAAAAAAAATCGTATGCTCGGAACCCACCCTTTCAGGTCGGTGAAATTTTTGAAAATTTCTCATTTCGCTAAATAACGCTAGAACCACTTTTTTCTTTTTTACATCTTTTAGTGATGACGAAATCCATCCGGGAAAAAATAAATAAAAAAATCGTATGTTCGGAACCCACCCTCGCCAGGGGGTCAAATTTTTGAAAATTTCTCATTTCGCTAAATAACGTTAGAATCACTTTGTTCTTTTTTACATCTTCTAGTGATGACGAAATCCATCCGGTAAAAAGTTTTAAAAAAATCGAATGGTCGGAACCCACCCTTTCAGGCCCGTGAAATTTTTGAAAATTTCGCATTTCGCTAAATAACGTTAGAACCACTTTGTTCTTTTTTACATCTTTTAGTGATGATGAAAACCATCCGAGAAAAAAGTTAAAAAAATATTGAATGCTCGGAACCCACCCTTGCCGGCCGGTGACATTTTTGAAAATTTCTCATTTCGCTAAATAACGTTAGAACTACTTTTTTCGTCTTTACATCTTTTAGTGATGACAAATACCATCCGGGAAAAACGTTAAAAAAAAATCGAATGCTCGGAACCCACCCTTTCAGGCGGGTGAAATTTTTGAAAATTTCTCATTTCGCTAAATAACGTTAGAACCACTTTTTTCTTTTTTACATCTTTTAGTGGTGACGACGACCATCCGGGAAAATTAAAAAAAAAAAAATCGTATGCTCGGAACCCACCCTTTCAGGCCGGTGAAATTTTTGAAAATTTCACATTTCGCTAAATAACGTTGAAACCACTTTTTTCTTTTTTACATCTTTTAGTGATGACGAAATCCATCCGGGAAAAATTTTAAAAAAAAATCGTATGTTCGGAACCCACCCTTTCAGGCCGGTGAAATTTTTGAAAATTTCTCATTTTGCTAAATAACGTTAGAACCACTTTTTTCTTTTTCACATCGTTTAGTGATGACGAAATCCATCCGGGAAAAAAGTTAAAAATAAATCGTATGCTCGGAACCCAACCTTTCAGGCCGGTGAAATCGTTGAAAATTTCTCATTTCGCTAAATAACGTTAGAACCACTTTTTTCTTTTTTACATCTCTTAGTGATGACGAAAACCATGCGGGAAAAAAGTTAAAAAAAAATCGAATCTCGGAACCCACCCTTGCCGGCGGGTGAAATTTATAAAAATTTCTCATTTCGCTAAATAAAGTTAGAACCACTTTTTTCTTTTTTACATCGTTTAGTGATGACGAAATCCATCCGGTAAAAAATTAAAAAAAAAATCGAATGCTCGGAACCCACCCTTTCAGGCCGGTGAAATTTTTGAAAATTTCTCATTTCGCTAAATAACGTTACAACCACTTTTTTCTTTTTTACATCTTTTAGTGATGACGAAATCCATCCGGTAAAAAAATTTAAAAAAATCGTATGCTCAGAACCCACCCTCGCCAGGCGGTGAAATGTTTGAAAATTTCTCATTTCGCTAAATAACGTTAAAATCACTTTTTTCTTTTTTACATCATTTAGTGATGACGAAATCCATCCGGTAAAAAAGTTAAAAAGAAATCGAATGCTCGGAACCCACCCTTGCCGGCCGGTGACATTTTTGAAAATATCTCATTTCGCTAAATAACGTTAGAACCACTTTTTTCTGTTTTAGATCTTTTAGTGGTGAGGACAACCATCCGGGAAAAAATTTTAAAAAAATCGTATGCTCGGAACCCGCCCTGTCAGGTCGGTGAAATTTTTGAAAATTTCTCATTTCGCTAAATAACGTTAGAAACACTTTTTTCTTGTTTACATCTTTTAGTGATGATGAAATCCATCCGGGAAAAAATAAATAAAAAATTGTATGCTCGGAACCCACCCTTTCAGGGCGGTGAAATTTTTAAAAATTTCTCATTTCGCTAAATAACGTTAGAACCACTTTTTTTCTTTTTTACATCTTTTAGTGATGACGAAGTCCATCCGGGAAAAAATTTAAAAAAAAATCGTATGCGCGGAACCCACCCTCGCCGGACGGTGAAATTTTTGAAAACTTCTCATTTCGCTAAATAACGTTAGAATCACTTTGTTCTTTTTTACATCTTTTAGTGATGACGAAATCCATCGGGTAAAAAGTGTAAAAAAAATCGAATGCCCGGAACCCACCCTTTCAGGCCGGTGAAATTTTTGAAAATTTCGCATTTCGCTAATTAACGTTAGAACCACTTTGTTCTTTTTTACATCTTTCAGTGATGACGAAAACCATCCGGTAAAAAAGTTAAAAAAAAATTGAATGCTCGGAACCCACCCTTGCCGGCCGGTGACATATTTGAAAATTTCTCATTTCGCTAAATAAAGTTAGAATCACTTTTTTCTTTTTTACATCTTTTAGTGATGACGAAATCCATCCGGTAAAAAGGTTTAAAAAAAAATCGAATGCTCGAAACCCACCCTTTTAGGCCGGTGAAATTTTTGAAAATTTCGCATTTCGCTAAATAATGTTAGAACCTCTTTGTTCTTATTTACATCTTTTAGTGATGACGAAAACCATCCGGGAAAAAAGTTAAAAAAAAATCGTATGCTCGGAACCCACCCTCGCCAGGCGGTGAAATTTTTGAAAATTTCTCATTTCGCTAAATAACGTTAGAATCACTTTGTTCTTTTTTACATCTTTTAGTGATGACGAAATCCATCGGGTAAAAAGTGTAAAAAAAATCGAATGCCCGGAACCCACCCTTTCAGGCCGGTGAAATTTTTGAAAATTTCGCATTTCGCTAATTAACGTTAGAACCACTTTGTTCTTTTTTACATCTTTTAGTGATGACGAAAACCATCCGGTAAAAAAGTTAAAAAAAAATTGAATGCTCGGAACCCACCCTTGCCGGCCGGTGACATATTTGAAAATTTCTCATTTCGCTAAATAACGTTGGAATCACTTTTTTACATCTTTTAGTGATGACGAAAACCGTCCGGGGAAAAGTTTTAAAAACATCGAATGCTCGGAACCCATCCTTTCAGGCAGGTGAAAGTTTTGAAAATTTCTCATTTCGCTAAATAACGTTAGAATCACTGTTTCTTTTTTACATCTTCTAGTGATGACGAAATCCATCGGGTAAAAAAGTTTTAAAAAAATCGAATACCCGGAACCCACCCTTTCAGGCCGGTGAAATTTTTGAAAATTTCGCATTTCGCTAAATAACGTTAGTACCACTTTGTTCTTTTTCATCTTTTAGTGATGACGAAAACTATCCGGGAAAAAAGTTAAAAAAATATTGAATTCTCGGAACCCACCCTTGCCGCCCGGTGACATTTTTGACAATTTCTCCTTTCGCTAAATAACGTTAAACAACTTTTTTCTTTTTTACATCTTTCAGTGATGACGAAAACCATCCGGGAAAAAAGTTTAAAAAAATCGAATGCTCGGAACCCACCCTTTCAGGCGGGTGAAATATTTGAAAATTTCTCATTTCGCTAAATAACGTTAGAACCACTTTTTTCTTTTTTACATGATTTAGTGATGACGAAATCCATCCGGGCAAAAAGTTAAAAAAAATCGAATGCTCGGAACCCACCCTTTCAGGCCGGTGAAATTTTTGAAAATTTCTCAATTCGCTTAATAACGTTAGAACCACTTTTTTCTTTTTTACATCTTTTAGTGATGACGAAATCCATCCGGGAAAATTTTTTAAAAAAATCGTAGGCTCGGAACCCACGCTTGCCGGCTGGTGAAATTTTTGAAAATTTCTCATTTCGCTAATATCGTTAGAACCACTTTTTTCTTTTTTACATATTTTAGTGCTGACGAAAACCATCCGGGAAAAAATTTAAAAAAAAATCGTATGCTCGGAACCCACCCTTTCAGGCCGGTGAAATTTTTCAAAATTTCTCATTTCGCTAAATAACGTTAGAACCACTTTTTGCTTTTTTACATCTTTTAGTGATGACGAAATCCATCCGGTAAAAAATTAAAAAAAAAATCGAATGCTCGGAACCCACCCTTTCAGGCCGGTGAAATTTTTGAAAATTTCTCAATTCGCTAAATAACGTCACAACCACTTTTTTCTTTTTTACATCTTTTATGGATGACGAAATCCATCCGCTAATAAAATTAAAAAAAATCGTATGCTCAGAACCCACCCTCGCCAGGCGGTGAAATATTTGAAAATTTCTCATTTCGCTAAATAACGTTAGAATCACTTTTTTCTTTTTTACATCTTTTAGTGATGACGAAATCCATCCGGTAGAAAAGTAAAAAAAAATCGAATGCTCGGAACCCACCCTTTCAGGCCGGTGAAATTTTTGAAAATTTCGCATTTCGCTAAATAATGTTAGAACCACTTTGTTCTTTTTTACATCTTTTAGTGATGACGAAAACGATCCGGGAAAAAAGTTAAACAAAAATGGAATGCTCGGAACCCACCCTTGCCGGCCGGTGACATTTTTGAAAATTTCTCATTTCGCTAAATAACGTGAGAGCCACTTTTTTCTTTTTTACATCTTTTAGTGATGACGAAATCCATCCAGGAAAAAATTTAAAAAAAAATCGTATGCTCGGAACCCACCCTCGCCAAGGGGTGAAATTTTTGAAAATTTCTCATTTCGCTAAATAACGTTAGAATCACTTTGTTCTTTTTTACATCTTTTAGTGATGACGAAATCCATCCGGTAAAAAAGTTTAAAAAAAATCGAATCCTCGGAACCCACCCTTTCAGGCCGGTGAAATTTTGAAAATTTCGCATTTCGCTAAATAACGTCAGAAGCACATTGTTCTTTTTTACATCTTTTAGTGATGACGAAAACCATCCGGGAAAAAAGTTTAAAAAAAATGAATGCTTGGAACCCACCCTTGCCGGCCGGTGACATTTTTGAAAATTTCTCATTTCGCTAAATAACGTTAGAACCACTTTTTTCTTTGTTACATCTTTTAGTGATGACGAAAACCATCCGGGAAAAAAGTTTAAAAGAAATCGAATGTTCGGAACCCACCCTTTCAGGCGGGTGAAATTTTTGAAAATTTCTCATTTCGCTAAATAACGTTAGAACCACTTTTTTCTTTTTTTCATCTTTTAGTGGTGACGACAACCATCCGGGAAAAAATTTAAAAAGAAATCGTATGCTCGGAACCCACCCTTTCAGGTCGGTGAAATTTTTGGAAATTTCTCATTTCGGTAAATAACGTTAGAACCACTTTTTTCTTTTTTACATCTTTTAGTGCTGACGAAATCCATCCGGTAAAAAAGTTTAAAAAAAATCGAATTTTCGGAACCGACCCTTTCAGGCCGGTGAAATTTTTGAAAATTTCTCATTTCGCTAAATAACGTTAGAACCGCTTTTTTCTTTTTTACATCTTTTAGTGATGACGAAATCCATCCGGGAAAAATAAAAAAAAAAATCGTATGCTCGGAACCCACCCTTTCAGGCCGGTGAAATTTTTGAAAATTTCTCATTTTGCTAAATAACGTTAGAACCACTTTTTTCTTTTTCACATCGTTTAGTGATGACGAAATCCATCCGGGAAAAAAGTTAAAAATAAATCGTATGCTCGGAACCCACCCTTTCAGGCCGGTGAAGTTGTTGAAAATTTCTCATTTCGCTAAATAACGTTAGAACCACTTTTTTCTTTTTTACATCTCTTAGTGATGACAAAAACCATGCGGGAAAAAAGTTAAAAAAAAATCGAATCTCGGAACCCACCCTTGCCGGCGGGTGAAATTTATGAAAATTTCTCATTTCGCTAAATAGAGTTAGAACCACTTTTTTCTTTTTTACATCTTTTAGTGCTGACGAAATCCATCCGGTAAAAAAGTTTTAAAAAAATCGAATTCTCGGAACCCACCCTTTCAGGCCGGTGAAATTTTTGAAAATTTCTCATTTCGCTAGATAACTTTAGAACCACTTTTTTCTTTTTTACATCTTTTAATGATGACGAAATCCATCCGCTAAAAAAAATTAAAAAAAATCGTATGCTCAGAACCCACCCTCACCAGGCGGTGAAATTTTTGAAAATTTCTCATTTCGCTAAATAACGTTAGAACCACTTTTTTCTTTTTTACATCTTTTAGTGATGACGACAACCATCCGGGAAAAAATTTAAAAAAATCGTATGCTCGGAACCCACCCTTTCAGGTCGGTGAAATTTTTGAAAATTTCTCATTTCGCTAAATAACGCTAGAACCACTTTTTTCTTTTTTACATCTTTTAGTGATGACGAAATCCATCCGGGAAAAAATAAATAAAAAAATCGTATGTTCGGAACCCACCCTCGCCAGGGGGTCAAATTTTTGAAAATTTCTCATTTCGCTAAATAACGTTAGAATCACTTTGTTCTTTTTTACATCTTCTAGTGATGACGAAATCCATCCGGTAAAAAGTTTTAAAAAAATCGAATGGTCGGAACCCACCCTTTCAGGCCGGTGAAATTTTTGAAAATTTCGCATTTCGCTAAATAACGTTAGAACCACTTTGTTCTTTTTTACATCTTTTAGTGATGATGAAAACCATCCGGGAAAAAAGTTAAAAAAATATTGAATGCTCGGAACCCACCCTTGCCGGCCGGTGACATTTTTGAAAATTTCTCATTTCGCTAAATAACGTTAGAACTACTTTTTTCGTCTTTACATCTTTTAGTGATGACAAATACCATCCGGGAAAAACGTTAAAAAAAAATCGAATGCTCGGAACCCACCCTTTCAGGCGGGTGAAATTTTTGAAAATTTCTCATTTCGCTAAATAACGTTAGAACCACTTTTTTCTTTTTTACATCTTCTAGTGGTGACGACGACCATCCGGGAAAATTAAAAAAAAAAAAATCGTATGCTCGGAACCCACCCTTTCAGGCCGGTGAAATTTTTGAACATTTCACATTTCGCTAAATAACGTTGAAACCACTTTTTTCTTTTTTACATCTTTTAGTGATGACGAAATCCATCCGGGAAAAATTTAAAAAAAAAATCGTATGTTCGGAACCCACCCTTTCAGGCCGGTGAACTTTTTGAAAATTTCTCATTTTGCTAAATAACGTTAGAACCACTTTTTTCTTTTTCACATCGTTTAGTGATGACGAAATCCATCCGGGAAAAAAGTTAAAAATAAATCGTATGCTCGGAACCCAACCTTTCAGGTCGGTGAAATCGTTGAAAATTTCTCATTTCGCTAAATAACGTTAGAACCACTTTTTTCTTTTTTACATCTCTTAGTGATGACGAAAACCATGCGGGAAAAAAGTTAAGAAAAAATCGAATCTCGGAACCCACCCTTGCCGGCGGGTGAAATTTATGAAAATTTCTCATTTCGCTAAATAAAGTTAGAACCACTTTTTTCTTTTTTACATCTTTTAGTGATGACGAAATCCATCCGGTAAAAAATTTAAAAAAAAATCGAATGCTCGGAACCCACCCTTTCAGGCCGGTGAAATTTTTGAAAATTTCTCATTTCGCTAAATAACGTTACAACCACTTTTTTCTTTTTTACATCTTTTAGTGATGACGAAATCCATCCGGTAAAAAAATTTAAAAAAATCGTATGCTCAGAACCCACCCTCGCCAGGCGGTGAAATGTTTGAAAATTTCTCATTTCGCTAAATAACGTTAAAATCACTTTTTTCTTTTTTACATCTTTTAGTGATGACGAAATCCATTCGGTAAAAAAGTTAAAAAGAAATCGAATGCTCGGAACCCACCCTTGCCGGCCGGTGACATTTTTGAAAATATCTCATTTCGCTAAATAACGTTAGAACCACTTTTTTCTGTTTTAGATCTTTTAGTGGTGAGGACAACCATCCGGGAAAAAATTTTAAAAAAATCGTATGCTCGGAACCCGCCCTGTCAGGTCGGTGAAATTTTTGAAAATTTCTCATTTCGCTAAATAACGTTAGAAACACTTTTTTCTTGTTTACATCTTTTAGTGATGATGAAATCCATCCGGGAAAAAATAAATAAAAAATTGTATGCTCGGAACCCACCCTTTCAGGGCGGTGAAATTTTTGAAAATTTCTCATTTCGCTAAATAACGTTAGAACCACTTTTTTTCTTTTTTACATCTTTTAGTGATGACGAAGTCCATCCGGGAAAAAATTTAAAAAAAAATCGTATGCGCGGAACCCACCCTCGCCGGACGGTGAAATTTTTGAAAACTTCTCATTTCGCTAAATAACGTTAGAATCACTTTGTTCTTTTTTACATCTTTTAGTGATGACGAAATCCATCGGGTAAAAAGTGTGAAAAAAATCGAATGCCCGGAACCCACCCTTTCAGGCCGGTGAAATTTTTGAAAATTTCGCATTTCGCTAATTAACGTTAGAACCACTTTGTTCTTTTTTACATCTTTTAGTGATGACGAAAACCATCCGGTAAAAAAGTTAAAAAAAAATTGAATGCTCGGAACCCACCCTTGCCGGCCGGTGACATATTTGAAAATTTCTCATTTCGCTAAATAACGTTAGAATCACTTTTTTCTTTTTTACATCTTTTAGTGATGACGAAATCCATCCGGTAAAAAGGTTTAAAAAAAAATCGAATGCTCGAAACCCACCCTTTCAGGCCGGTGAAATTTTTGAAAATTTCGCATTTCGCTAAATAATGTTAGAACCTCTTTGTTCTTTTTTACATCTTTTAGTGATGACGAAAACCATCCGGGAAAAAAGTTAAAAAAAAATCGTATGCTCGGAACCCACCCTCGCCAGGCGGTGAAATTTTTGAAAATTTCTCATTTCGCTAAATAACGTTAGAATCACTTTGTTCTTTTTTACATCTTTTAGTGATGACGAAATCCATCGGGTAAAAAGTGTAAAAAAAATCGAATGCCCGGAACCCACCCTTTCAGGCCGGTGAAATTTTTGAAAATTTCGCATTTCGCTAATTAACGTTAGAACCACTTTGTTCTTTTTACATCTTTTAGTGATGACGAAAACCATCCGGTAAAAAAGTTAAAAAAAAATTGAATGCTCGGAACCCACCCTTGCCGGCCGGTGACATATTTGAAAATTTCTCATTTCGCTAAATAACGTTAGAATCACTTTTTTCTTTTTTACATCTTTTAGTGATGACGACAACCGTCCGGGGAAAAGTTTTAAAAACATCGAATGCTCGGAACCCACCCTTTCAGGCAGGTGAAAGTTTTGAAAATTTCTCATTTCGCTAAATAACGTTAGAATCACTGTTTCTTTTTTACATCTTCTAGTGATGACGAAATCCATCGGCTAAAAAAGTTTTAAAAAAATCGAATACCCGGAACCCACCCTTTCAGGCCGGTGAAATTTTTGAAAATTTCGCATTTCGCTAAATAACGTTAGTACCACTTTGTTCTTTTTTCATCTTTTAGTGATGACGAAAACTATCCGGGAAAAAAGTTAAAAAAATATTGAATTCTCGGAACCCACCCTTGCCGGCCGGTGACATTTTTGACAATTTCTCCTTTCGCTAAATAACGTTAAACAACTTTTTTCTTTTTTACATCTTTCAGTGATGACGAAAACCATCCGGGAAAAAAGTTTAAAAAAATCGAATGCTCGGAACCCACCCTTTCAGGCGGGTGAAATATTTGAAAATTTCTCATTTCGCTAAATAACGTTAGAACCACTTTTTTCTTTTTTACATGACTTAGTGATGACGAAATCCATCCGGGCAAAAAGTTAAAAAAAATCGAATGCTCGGAACCCACCCTTTCAGGCCGGTGAAATTTTTGAAAATTTCTCAATTCGCTTAATAACGTTAGAACCACTTTTTTCTTTTTTACATCTTTTAGTGATGACGAAATCCATCCGGGAAAAAATTTAAAAAAAATCGTATGCTCGGAACCCACGCTTGCCGGCTGGTGAAATTTTTGAAAATTTCTCATTTCGCTAATATCGTTAGAACCACTTTTTTCTTTTTTACATATTTTAGTGCTGACGAAAACCATCCGGGAAAAAATTTAAAAAAAAATCGTATGCTCGGAACCCACCCTTTCAGGCCGGTGAAATTTTTGAAAATTTCTCATTTCGCTAAATAACGTTAGAACCACTTTTTGCTTTTTTACATCTTTTAGTGATGACGAAATCCATCCGGTAAAAAATTTAAAAAAAAATCGAATGCTCGGAACCCACCCTTTCAGGCCGGTGAAATTTTTGAAAATTTCTCAATTCGCTAAATAACGTCACAACCACTTTTTTTCTTTTTTACATCTTTTATGGATGACGAAATCCATCCGCTAATAAAATTAAAAAAAATCGTATGCTCAGAACCCACCCTCGCCAGGCGGTGAAATATTTGAAAATTTCTCATTTCGCTAAATAACGTTAGAATCACTTTTTTCTTTTTTACATCTTTTAGTGATGACGAAATCCATCCGGTAGAAAAGTAAAAAAAAATCGAATGCTCGGAACCCACCCTTTCAAGCCGGTGAAATTTTTGAAAATTTCGCATTTCGCTAAATAATGTTAGAACCACTTTGTTCTTTTTTACATCTTTTAGTGATGACGAAAACGATCCGGGAAAAAAGTTAAACAAAAATGGAATGCTCGGAACCCACCCTTGCCGGCCGGTGACATTTCTGAAAATTTCTCATTTCGCTAAATAACGTGAGAGCCCCTTTTTTCTTTTTTACATCTTTTAGTGATGACGAAATCCATCCAGGAAAAAATTTAAAAAAAAATCGTATGCTCGGAACCCACCCTCGCCAAGGGGTGAAATTTTTGAAAATTTCTCATTTCGCTAAATAACGTCAGAATCACTTTGTTCTTTTTTACATCTTTTAGTGATGACGAAAACCATCCGGTAAAAAAGTTTAAAAAAAATGAATGCTTGGAACCCACCCTTGCCGGCCGGTGACATTTTTGAAAATTTCTCATTTCGCTAAATAACGTTAGAACCACTTTTTTCTTTATTACATCTTTTAGTGATGACGAAAACCATCCGGGAAAAAAGTTTAAAAGAAATCGAATGTTCGGAACCCACCCTTTCAGGCGGGTGAAATTTTTGAAAATTTCTCATTTCGCTAAATAACGTTAGAACCACTTTTTTCTTTTTTTCATCTTTTAGTGGTGACGACAACCATCCGGGAAAAAATTTAAAAAGAAATCGTATGCTCGGAACCCACCCTTTCAGGTCGGTGAAATTTTTGGAAATTTCTCATTTCGGTAAATAACGTTAGAACCACTTTTTTCTTTTTTACATCTTTTAGTGCTGACGAAATCCATCCGGTAAAAAAGTTAAAAAAAAATCGAATTTTCGGAACCGACCCTTTCAGGCCGGTGAAATTTTTGAAAATTTCTCATTTCGCTAAATAACGTTAGAACCACTTTTTTCTTTTTTACATCTTTTAGTGATGACGAAATCCATCCGGGAAAAATAAAAAAAAAAATCGTATGCTCGGAACCCACCCTTTCAGGCCGGTGAAATTTTTGAAAATTTCTCATTTTGCTAAATAACGTTAGAACCACTTTTTTCTTTTGCACATCTTTTAGTGATGACGAAATCCATCCGGGAAAAAAGTTAAAAATAAATCGTATGCTCGGAACCCACCCTTTCAGGCCGGTGAAGTTGTTGAAAATTTCTCATTTCGCTAAATAACGTTAGAACCACTTTTTTCTTTTTTACATCTCTTAGTGATGACAAAAACCATGCGGGAAAAAAGTTAAAAAAAAATCGAATCTCGGAACCCACCCTTGCCGGCGGGTGAAATTTATGAAAATTTCTCATTTCGCTAAATAGAGTTAGAACCACTTTTTTCTTTTTTACATCTTTTAGTGCTGACGAAATCCATCCGGTAAAAAAGTTTTAAAAAAATCGAATTCTCGGAACCCACCCTTTCAGGCCGGTGAAATTTTTGAAAATTTCTCATTTCGCTAAATAACTTTAGAACCACTTTTTTCTTTTTTACATCTTTTAATGATGACGAAATCCATCCGCTAAAAAAAATTAGAAAAAATCGTATGCTCAGAACCCACCCTCACCAGGCGGTGAAATTTTTGAAAATTTCTCATTTCGCTAAATAACCCTAGAACCACTTTTTTCTTTTTTACATCTTTTAGTGATGACGACAACCATCCGGGAAAAAATTTAAAAAAAATCGTATGCTCGGAACCCACCCTTTCAGGTCGGTGAAATTTTTGAAAATTTCTCATTTCGCTAAATAACGCTAGAACCTTTTTTTTCTTTTTTACATCTTTTAGTGATGACGAAATCCATCCGGGAAAAAATAAATAAAAAAATCGTATGTTCGGAACCCACCCTCGCCAGGGGGTCAAATTTTTGAAAATTTCTCATTTCGCTAAATAACGTTAGAATCACTTTGTTGTTTTTTACATCTTCTAGTGATGACGAAATCCATCCGGTAAAAAGTTTTAAAAAAATCGAATGGTCGGAACCCACCCTTTCAGGCCGGTGAAATTTTTGAAAATTTCGCATTTCGCTAAATAACGTTAGAACCACTTTGTTCTTTTTTACATCTTTTAGTGATGATGAAATCCATCCGGGAAAAAAGTTAAAAATAAATCGTATGCTCGGAACCCAACCTTTCAGGCCGGTGAAATCGTTGAAAATTTCTCATTACGCTAAATAACGTTAGAACCACTTTTTTCTTTTTTACATCTCTTAGTGATGACGAAAACCATGCGGGAAAAAAGTTAAAAAAAAATCAAATCTCGGAACCCACCCTTGCCGGCTGGTGAAATTTATGAAAATTTCTCATTTCGCTAAATAAAGTTAGAACCACTTTTTTCTTTTTTACATCTTTTAGTGCTGACGAAATCCATCCGGTAAAAAAGTTAAAAAAAAATCGAATTCTCGGAACCCATCCTTTCAGGCCGGTGAAATTTTTGAAAATTTCTCATTTCGCTAAATAACGTTAGAGCCACTGTTTTCTTTTTTACATCTTTTAGTGATGACGAAAACCATCCGAGAAGAAAGTAAAAAAAACTCGAATTCTCGGAACCCACCCTTGCCGGCCGGTGAAATTTTTGAAAATTTCTCATTTCGCTAAATGACGTTAGAACCACTTTTTTCTTTTTTACATGTTTTAGTGATGCCGAAATCCATCCGGGAAAAAATTTAAAAAAAAATCGTATGCTCGGAACCCACCCTTTCAGGCCGGTGAAATTTTTGAAAATTTCTCATTTCGCTAAATAACGTTACAACACTTTTTTCTTTTTTACATCTTTTAGTGATGACGAAATCCATCCGGTAAAATTTTTTTTTTAAATCGTATGCTCAGAAACCACCCTCGCCAGGCGGTGAAATTTTTGAAAATTTCTCATTTCGCTAAATAACGTTAGAATCACTTTTTTCTTTTTTACATCTTTTAGTGATGACGAAATCCATCCGCTAAAAAAATAAAAAAAAATCGTATGCTCAGAACCCACCCTCGCCAGACGGTGACATTTTTGAAAATTTCTCATTCGCTAAATAACGTTAGAATCACTTTTTTCTTTTTTACATATTTTAGTGATGACGAAATCCATCCGGTAAAAAACATAAAAAAAATCAAATGCTCGGAACCCACCCTTTCAGGCCGGTGAAATTTTTTAAAATTTCACATTTCGCTAAATAACGTTAGAACCACTTTGTTCTTTTTTACATCTTTTAGTGATGACGAAAACCATCCGGGAAAAAAGTTGAAAAAAAATTGAATGCTCGGAACCCACCCTTGCCGGCCGGTGAAATTTTTGAAAATTTCTCATTTCGCTAAATAACGTTAGAACCACTTTTTTCTTTTTTACATATTTAGTGATGACGAAATCCATCCGGTAAAAAAGTTAAAAAAAAATCGAATGCTCGGAACCCACCCTTGCCGGCCGGTGAAATTTTTGAAAATTTCGCATTTCGCTAAATAACGTTAGAACCACTTTTTTCGTTTTTACATCTTTTAGTGATGACGAAATCCATCCGGTAAAAAAGTTAAAAAAAAATCGAATGCTCGGAACCCACCCGTTCAGGCGGGTGAAATTTTTGAAAATTTCTCATTTCGCTAAATAACGTTAGAACCACTTTTGTCGTTTTTACATCTTTTAGTGATGACGAAAACCATCCGAGAAAAAAGTAAAAAAAAATGGAATGCTCGGAACCCACCCTTGCCGGCCGGTGAAATTTTTGAAAATTTCTCATTTCGCTAAATAACTTCACAACCACTTTTTTCTTTTTTACATCTTTTAGGGATGACGAAATACATCCGCTAAAAAAATTTAAAAAAATCGTATGCTCAGAAACCAACCTCGCCAGGCGGTGAAATTTTTGAAAATTCCTCGTTTCGCTAAATAACGTTAGAATCACATTTTTCTCTTTTACATGTTTTAGTGATGACGAAATCCATCCGGTAAAAAAGTTTAAAAAAAATCGAATGCTCGGAGCCCACTCTTTCAGGCCGGTGAAATTTTTGAAAATTTCGCATTTTGCTAGATAACGTTAGAACCACTTTGTTCTTTTTTACATCTTTTAGTGATGACGAAAACTATCCGGGAAAAAAGTTAAAAAAAAATTGAATGCTCGGAACCCACCCTTGCCGGCCGGTGAAATTTTTGAAAATTTCTCATTTCGCTAAATAACGTTAGAACCACTTTTTTTCTTTTTTACATCTTTTAGTGATGACGAAAACCATCCGGGAAAAAAGTTAAAAAAAAATCGAATGCTCGGAACCCACCCTTTCAAGCAGGTGAAATTTTCGAAAATTTCTCATTTCGCTGAATAACGTTAGAACCACTTTTTTCTTTTGTACATCTTTTAGTGATGACGAAATCCATCCGGTAAAAATTTTTAAAAAATCGTATGCTGAGAACGCACCCTCGCCAGGCGGTGAAATATTTGAAAATTTCTCATTTCGCTAAATAACGTTAGAATCACTTTTTTCTTTTTTACATCTTTTAGTGATGACGAAATCCATCCGGTAAAAAAGTTAAAAAAAAATCGAATGCTCGGAACCCACCCTTTCAGGCCGGTGAAATGTTTGAAAATTTCGCATTTCGCTAAATAATGTTAGAACCACTTTGTTCTTTTTTACATCTTTTAGTGATGACAAAAACCATCCGGGAAAACAGTTAAAAAAAAATTGAATGCTCGGAACCCACCCTTGCCGGCCGGTGACATATTTGAAGATTTCTCATTTCGCTAAATAACGTTAGAATCACTTTGTTCTTTTGAACATCTTTTAGTGATGACGAAATACATAGGGTAAAAAAGTTTTAAAAAAATCGAATACTCGGAACCCACCTTTTCAAGCCGGTGAAATTTTTGAAAATTTCTCATTTCGCTAAATAACGTTAGAACCACTTTGTTCTTTTTTACATCTTTTAGTGATGACGAAAACCCTCCGGGAAAAAAGTTAAAAAAAATTGAATGCTCGGAACCCACCCTTGCCGGACGGTGAAATTTTTGAAAATTTCTCATTTCGCTAAATAACGTTAGAACGACTTTTTTATTTTTTACATCTTTTAGTGATGACGAAAACCATACGGGAAAAAAGTTAAAAAAAAATCGAATGCTCGGAACCCACCCTTTCAGGCGGGTGAAATTGTTGAAAATTTCTCATATCGCTAAATAACGTTAGAACCACTTTTTTCTTTTTTACATCTTTTAGTGATGACGAAAACCATATGGGAAAAAAGTTTAAAAGAAATCGCATGCCCGGAACTCACCCTTTCAGGCGGGTGAAATTTTTGAAAATTTCTCATTTCGCTAAATAACGTTAGAACCACTTTTTTCTTTTTTACATGTTTTAGTGATGACGAAATCCATCCGGGCAAAAAGTTAAAATAAAATCGAATCCTTGGAACCTACCCTATCAGGCCGGTGAAATTCTTGAAAATTTCTCATTTCGCTAAATAACGCTAGAACCACTTTTTTCTTTTTTTTACATCTTTTAGTGGTGACGACAACCATCCGGGAAAAAATTAAAAAAAAATCGTATGCTCGGAACACACCCTTTCTCGTCGGTGAAATTTTTGAAAATTTCTCATTACGCTAAATAACGTTAGAACCACTTTGTTCTTTTTTACATCTTTTAGTGATGACGAAAACCATCCGGGAAAAAAGTTTAAAAAAAATTGAATGCTCGGAACCCACCCTTGTCGGCCGGTGACATTTTTGAAAATTTCTCATTTCGCTAAATAACGTTAGAACCACTTTTTTCTTTTTTACATCTTTTAGTGATGACGAAAACCATCCGGGAAAAAAGTTTAAAAGAAATCGAATGCTCGGGACCCACCCTTTCAGGCGGGTGAAACGTTTGAAAATTTCTCATTTCGCTAAATAACGTGAGAACCACTTTTTTCTTTTTTACATCTTTTAGTGGTGACGACAACCATCCGGGAAAAAATTTAAAAAAAAATCGTATGCTCGGAACCCACCCTTTCAGGCCGGTGAAATGTTTGAAAATTTCTCATTTCGCTAAATAACGGTAGAACCACTTTTTTCTTTTTTACATCTTTTAGTGATGACGAAATCCATCCGGTAAAAAATTTTAAAAAAAATCGAACTCTCGGAATCCACCCTTTCAGGCCGGTGAAATTTTTGAAAATTTCTCATTTCGCTAAATAACGTTACAACCACTTTTTTCTTTTTTACATCTTTTAGTGATGACGAAATCCATCCGGTAAAAAAATTTAAAAAAATCGTATGCTCAGAACCCACCCTCGCCAGGCGGTGAAATTTTTGAAAATTTCTCATTTCGCTAAATAACGTTAGAACCACTTTGTTCTTTTTTACATCTCTTAGTGATGACGAAAACCATCCGGGAAAAAAGTTAAAAAAAATTGAATGCTCGGAACCCACCCTTGCCGGCCGGTGACATTTTTGAAAATTTCTCATTTCGCTAAATAACGATAGAACCACTTTTTTCTTTTTTACATCTTTTAGTGATGACGAAAACCATCCGGGAAAAAAGTTTAAAAGACATCGAATGCTCGGAACCCACCCTTTCAGGCGGGTGAAATTTTTGAAAATTTCTCATTTCGGTAAATAACGTTAGAACCACTTTTTTCTTTTTTACATCTTTTAGTGGTGACGACAACCATCCGGGAAAAAATTTAAAAAAAATTGTATGCTCGGAACCCACCCTTTCTGGTCGGTGAAATATTTAAAAATTTCTCATTTCGCAAAATAACTTTAGAACCTCTTTTTTCATTGTTACATCTTTTAGTGATGACGAAATCCATCCGGGAAAAAATTTTAAAAAAAGTCGTATGCTCGGAACCCACCCTTTCAGGCCGGTGAAATTTTTGAAAATTTCTCATTTCGCTAAATAACTTTAGAACCACTTTTTTCTTTGTTACATCTTTTAGTGATGACGAAATCCATCCGGGAAAAAATTTAAAAAAAAATCGTATGCTCGGAACCCACCCTCGCCAGGCGGTGAAATCTTTGAAAATTTCTCATTTCGTTAAATAACGTTAGAATCACTTTGATCTTTTTTACATCTTTTAGTGATGACGAAGTCCATCCGGTAAAAAAGTTAAAAAAAAATCGAATGCTCGGAACCCACCCTTTCAGGCCGGTGAAATTTTTGAAAATTTCGCTTTTCGCTAAATAACGTTAGAACCACTTTGTTCTTTTTTACATCTTTTAGTGATGACGAAAACCATCCGGGGAAAAAGTTTTAAAAAAATTGAATTCTCGGAACCCACCCTTGCTGGCCGGTGAAATTTTTGAAAATTTCTCATTTCGCTAAATAACGTTAGAACCACTTTTGTCTTTTTACATCTTTTAGTGATGACGAAAACCATCCGGGAAAAAAGTAAAAAAAAATCGAATGCTCGGAACCCACGCTTGCCGGCCGGTGAAATTTTTGAAAATTTCTCATTTCGCTATTAACGTTAGAACCACTTTTTTCTTTTTTACATGTTTTAGTGCTGACGAAAACCATCCGGGAAAAAATTTTAAAAAAAATCGTATGCTCGGAACCCACCCTTTCAGGCCGGTGAAATGTGTGAAAATTTCTCATTTCGCTAAATAACTTCACAACCACTTTTTTCTTTTTTACATCTTTTAGGGATGACGAAATACATCCGCTAAAAAAATATAAAAAAATCGTATGCTCAGAACCCACCCTTTCAGGCGGGTGAAATTTTTGAAAATTTCTCATTTCGCTAAATAACGTTAGAACCACTTTTTTCTTTTTTACATGGTTTAGTGATGACGAAATCCATCCGGGCAAGAAGTTTTAAAAAAATCGAATTCTCGGAACCCACCCTTGCTGGCCGGTGAAATTTTTGAAAATTTCTCATTTCGCTAAATAACGTTCGAACCACTTTTTTCTTTTTACATCTTTTAGTGATGACGAAAACCATCCGAGAAAAAAGTAAAAAAAAATGGAATGCTCGGAACCCACCCTTGCCGGCCGGTGAAATTTTTGAAAATTTCTCATTTCGCCAAATAACGTTAGAACCACTTTTTTATTTTTTAAATGTTTTAGTTATGACGAAATCCATCCGGGAAAAAATTTAAAAAAAAATCGTATGCTCGGAACCCACCCTTTCAGGCGGGTGAAATTTTTGAAAATTTCGCATTTCGCTAAATAACGTTAGAACCACTTTTTTCTTTTTTACATGGTTTAGTGATGACGAAATCCATCCGGGCAAGAAGTTTTAAAAAAATCGAATGCTCGGAACCCACCCTTTCAGGCCGGTGAAGTTTTTGAAAATTTCTCATTTCGCTAAATAACGTTAGAACCACTTTTTTCTTTTTTACATCTTTTAGTGATGACGAAATCCATCCGGGAAAAAATTTAAAAAAAAATCGTATGCTCGGAACCCACCCTTTCAGGCCGGTGAAATTTTTGAAAATTTCTCATTTCGCTAAATAACGTTAGAAATACTTTTTTCTTTTTTACATCTTTTAGTGATGACGAAATCCACCCGGGAACAAATTACAAAAAAATTCGTATGCTCGGAACCCACCCTTTCAAGCCGGTGAAATTTTTGAAAATTTCTCATTTCGCTAAATAACGTTAGAACCACTTTTTTCTTTTTTACATCTTTTAGTGCTGACGAAATCCATCCGGTAAAAAAGTTTAAAAAAAAATCGAATGCTCGGAACCCACCCTTCCAGGCCGGTGAAATTTTTGAAAATTTCTCACTTCACTAAATAACGTTAGAACCACTTTTTTCGTTTTTACATCTTTTAGTGATGACGAAATCCACCCGGGAACAAATTACAAAAAAATTCGTATGCTCGGAACCCACCCTTTCACGCCGGTGAAATTTTTGAAAATTTCTCATTTCGATAAATAACGTTAGAACCACTTTTTTCTTTTTTACATCTTTTAGTGATGACGAAAACCGTGCGGGAAAAAAGTTTAAAAAAATCGAATCTCGGAACCCACCCTTGCCGGCGGGTTAAATTTTTGAAAATTTCTCATTTCACTAAACAAAGCTAGAACCACTTTTTTCTTTTTTACTTCTTTTAGTGCTGACGAAATCCATCCGGTAAAAAAGTTTTAAAAAAATCGAATGCTCTGAACCCACCCTTTCAGGCCGGTGAAATGTTTGAAAATTTCTCATTTCGCTAAGTAACGTTAGAACCACTTTTTTCTTTTTTACATCTTTTAGTGATGACGAAATCCATCCGGGAAAAAATTTTAAAAAAAATCGTATGCTCGGAACCCACCCTCGCCAGGCGGTGAAATGTTTGAAAAGTTCTCATTTCGCTAAATAACGTTAGAATTACTTTGTTCTTTTTTACATCTTTTAGTGATGACGAAATCCATCGGGTAAAAAAGTTTAAAAAAAATCGAATACCCGGAACCCACCCTTTCAGGCCGGTGAAATTTTTGAAAATTTCGCATTTCGCTAAATAACGTTAGTACCACTTTGTTCTTTTTTCATCTTTTAGTGATGACGAAAACTATCCGGGAAAAAAGTTAAAAAAATATTGAATGCTCGGAACCCACCCTTGCCGGCCGGTGACATTTTTGAAAATTTCTCATTTCGCTAAATAACGTTAAACAACTTTTTTCTTTTTTACATCTTTCAGTGATGACGAAAACCATCCGGGAAAAAAGTTTTACAAAATCGAATGCTCGGAACCCACCCTTTCAGGCGGGTGAAATATTTAAAAATTTCTCATTTCGCTAAATAACGTTAGAACCACTTTTTTCTTTTTTACATGATTTAGTGATGACGAAATCCATCCGGGCAAAAAGTTAAAAAAAAATCGAATGCTCGGAACCCACCCTTTCAGGCCGGTGAAATTTTTGAAAATTTCTCATTTCGCTTAATAACGTTAGAACCACTTTTTTCTTTTTTACATCTTTTAGTGATGACGAAATCCATCCGGGAAAAAATTTAAAAAAAATCGTATGCTCGGAACCCACGCTTGCCGGCCGGTGAAATTTTTGAAAATTTCTCATTTCGCTAATATCGTTAGAACCACTTTTTTCTTTTTTACATGTTTTAGTGCTGACGAAAACCATCCGGGAAAAAATTTAAAAAAAAATCGTATGCTCGGAACCCACCCTTTCAGGCCGGAGAAATTTTTGAAAATTTCTCATTTCGCTAAATAACGTTAGAACCACTTTTTGCTTTTTTACATCTTTTAGTGATGACGAAATCCATCCGGTAAAAAATTAAAAAAAAAATCGAATGCTCGGAACCCACCCTTTCAGGCCGGTGAAATTTTTGAAAATTTCTCAATTCACTAAATAACGTCACAACCACTTTTTTTGTTTTTTACATCTTTTAGGGATGACGAAATCCATCCGCTAAAAAAATTTTAAAAATCGTATGCTCAGAACCCACCCTCGCCAGGCGGTGAAATATTTGAAAATTTCTCATTTCGCTAAATAACGTTAGAATCACTTTTTTCTTTTTTACATCTTTTAGTGATGACGAAATCCATCCGGTAAAAAAGTTAAAAAAAATCGAATGCTCGGAACCCACCCTTTCAGGCCGGTGAAATTTTTGAAAATTTCGCATTTCGCTAAATAATGTTAGAACCACTTTGTTCTTTTTTACATCTTTTAGTGATGACGAAATCCATCCAGGAAAAAATTCAAATAAAAATCGTATGCTCGGAACCCACCCTCGCCAGGGGGTGAAATTTTTGAAAATTTCTCATTTCGCTAAATAACGTTAGTCACTTTGTTCTTTTTTACATCTTTTAGTGATGACGAAATCCATCCGGTCAAAAAGTTTAAAAAAAATCGAATGCTCGGAACCCACCCTTTCCGGCCGGTGAAATTTTTGAAAATTTCGCATTTCGCTAAATAACGTTAGAACCACTTTGTTCTTGTTTACATCTTTTAGTGATAACGAAAACCATCCGGGAAAAAAGTTTAAAAAAAATTGAATTTTCGGAACCCACCCTTGCCGGCCGGTGACATTTTTGAAAATTTCTCATTTCGCTAAATAACGTTAGAACCACTTTTTTCTTTTTTACATCTTTTAGTGATGACGAACACCATCCGGGAAAAAAGTTTAAAAAAAATCGAATGCTCGGAACCCACCCTTTCAGGCGGGTGAAATTTTTAAAAATTTCTCATTTCGCTAAAGAACGTTAGAACCACTTTTTGCTTTTTTACATGTTTTAGTGATGACGAAATCCATCCGGGCAAAAAGTTTAAAAAAAATCGAATCCTCGGAACCCACCCTTTCAGGCCGGTGAAATTTTTGAAAATTTCGCATTTCGCTAAATAACGTTAGAACCACTTTTTTCTTTTTTTCATCTTTTAGTGGTGACGACAACCATCCGGGAAAAAAATTAAAAAGAAATCGTATGCTCGGAACCCACCCTTTCAGGTCGGTGAAATTTTTGAAAATTTCTCATTTCGCTAAATAACGTTAGAACCACTTTTTTCTTTTTTACATCTTTTAGTGCTGACGAAATCCATCAGGTAAAAAAGTTAAAAAAAAATCGAATTCTCGGAACCCACCCTTTCAGGCCGGTGAAAATTTTGAAAATTTCTCATTTCGCTAAATAACGTGAGAACCACTTTTTTCTTTTTTACATCTTTTAGTGATGATGAAATCCATCCGGGAAAAATTTAAAAAAAAAATCGTATGCTCGGAACCCACCCTTTCAGGCCGGTGAAATTTTTGAAAATTTCTCATTTCGCTAAATAACGTTAGAACCACTTTTTTCTTTTTTACATCTTTTAGTGGCGACGACGGCCATCCGGGAAAATTAAAAAAAAAAAATCGTATGCTCGGAACCCACCCTTTCAGGTCGGTAAAATTTTTGAAAATTTCTCATTTCGCTAAATAACGTCAGAACCAGTTTTTTGTTTTTTACATCTATTAGTGATGACGAAATCCATCCGGGAAAAAACTAAAAAAAAAATAGTATGCTCGGAACCCACCCTTTCAGGCCGGTTAAATTTTTGAAAATTTCACATTTCGCTAAATAACGTTGAAACCACTTTTTTCTTTTTTACATCTTTTAGTGATGACGAAATCCATCCGGGAAAAATTTAAAAAAAAAATCGTATGCTCGGAACCCACCCTTTGAGAAATTGTTGAAAATTTCTCATTTCGCTAAATAACGTTAGAACCACTTTTTTCTTTTTTACATCTTTTAGTGCTGACGAAATCCATCCGGTAAAAAAGTTTAAAAAAAATCGAATTCTCGGAACCCACCCTTTCAGGCCGGTGAAATTTTTCAAAATTTCTCATTTCGCTAAATATCGTTAGAACCACTTTTTTCTTTTTTACATCTTTTAGTGATGACGAAAACCATCCGAGAAAAAAGTAAAAAAAACTCGAATTCTCGGAACCCACCCTTGCCGGCCGGTGAAATTTTTGAAAATTTCTCATTTCGCTAAATAACGTTAGAACCACTTTTTTCTTTTTTACATCTTTTAGTGATGACGAAATCCATCCGGTAAAAAATTTTTTTTAAATCGTATGCTCAGAACCCACCCTCGCCAGGCGGTGAAATTTTTGAAAATTTCTCATTTCGCTAAATAACGTTAGAATCACTTTTTTCTTTTTTACATCTTTTAGTGATGACGAAATCCATCCGCGAAAAAAATAAATAAAAAATCGTATGCTCAGAACCCACCCTCGCCAGGCGGTGAAATTTTTGAAAATTTCTCATTTCGCTAAATAACGTTAGCATCACTTTTTTCTTTTTTACATATTTTAGTGATGACGAAATCCATCCGGTAAAAAACATAAAAAAAATCAAATGCTCCGAACCCACCCTTTCAGGCCGGTGAAATATTTGAAAATTTCACATTTCGCTAAATAACGTTAGAACCACTTTATTCTTTTTTACATCTTTTAGTGATGACGAAAACCGTCCGGGAAAAAAGTTGAAAAAAAATTGAATGCTCGGAACCCACCCTTGCCGGCCGGTGAAATTTTTGAAAATTTCTCATTTCGCTAAATAACGTTAGAACCACTTTTTTCTTTATTACATCTTTTAGTGATGACGAAAACCATCCGGGCAGGTGAAATGTTTGAAAATTTCTCATTTCGCTAAATAACGTTAGAACTACTTTTCTCTTTTTTACATGTTTTAGTGATGACGAAATCCATCCGCTAAAAAAATTTTTTTAAATCGTATGCTCAGAACCCACCCTCGCCAGGCGGTGAAATTTTTGAAAATTTCTCATTTCGCTAAATAACGTTAGAATCACTTTTTTCTTTTTTACATCTTTTAGTGATGACGAAATCCATCCGGTAAAAAAGTAAAAAAAAAAATCGAATGCTCGGAACCCACCCTTGCCGGCCGGTGAAATTTTTGAAAATTTCGCATTTCGCTAAATAACGTTAGAACCACTTTTTTCTTTTTTACATCTTTTAGTGATGACGAAATCCAGCCGGGAAAAAATAGAAAAAGAAAATCGTATGCTCGGAACCCACCCTTTCGCGCCGGTGAAATTTTTGAAAATTTCTCATTTCGCTAAATAACGTTACAACCTCTTTTTCAATTTTTAGATCTTTTAGTGATGACGAAAACCATCCGGGAAAAAAGTAAAAAAAAAATCGAATGCTCGGAACCCACCCTTTCAGGCGGGTGAAGTTTTTGAAAATTTCTCATTTCGCTAAATAACGTTAGAAAGACTTTTTTCTTTTTTACATGTTTTAGTGATGACGAAATCCATCCGGGCAAATAGTTTTAAAAAAATCGAATTGTCGGAACTCACCCTTTCAGGCCGGTGAAATTTTTGAAAATTTCTCATTTTGCTAAATAACGATAGAACCAGTTTTTTCTTTTTTACATGTTTTAGTGATGACGAAATCCATCCGGGCAAAAAGTTTTTAAAAAATCGAATGCTCGGAACCCACCCTTTCAGGCCGGTGAAATTTTTGAAAATTTCTCATTTCGCTAAATAACGTTAGAACCACTTTTTTCTTTTTTACATCTATTAGGGATGACGAAATCCATCCGGGAAAAAGTTTAAAAAAAAATCGTATGCTCGGAACCCACCCTTTCAGGCCGGTGAAATGTTTGAAAATTTCTCATTTCGCTAAATAACGTTAGAACCACTTTTTTCTTTTTTACTTCTTTTAGTGCTGACGAAATCCATCCGGTAAAAAAGTTTTAAAAAAATCGAATTCTCTGAACCCACCCTTTCAGGCCGGTGAAATTTTTGAAAATTTCTGATTTCGCTAAATAACGTTAGAACCACTTTTTTCGTTTTTACATCTTTTAGTGATGACGAAATCCATGCGGTAAAAAAGTTAAAAAAAAATCGAATGCTCGGAACCCACCCTTTCAGGCGGATGAAATTTTTGAAAATTTCTCATTTCGCTAAATACCGTTAGAACCACTTTTTTCGTTTTTACATCTTTTAGTGATGACGAAAACCATCCGAGAAAAAAGTAAAAAAAAATGGAATGCTCGGAACCCACCCTTGCCGGCCGGTGAAATTTTTGAAAATTTCTCATTTCGCCAAATAACGTTAGAACCACTTTTTTCTTTTTTACATGTTTTAGTTATGACGAAATCCATCCGGGAAAAAATTTAAAAAAAAATCGTATGCTCGGAACCCACCCTTTCAGGCGGGTGAAGTTTTTGAAAATTTCTCATTTCGCTAAATAACGTTAGAACCACTTTTTTCTTTTTTACATCTTTTAGTGATGACGAAATCCATCCGGGAAAAAATTTTAAAAAAAATCGTATGCTCGGAACCCACCCTTTCAGGCCGGTGAAATTTTTGAAAATTTCTCATTTCGCTAAATAACGTTAGAAACACTTTCTTCTTTTTTACATCTTTTAGTGATGACGAAATCCACCCGGGAACAAATTACAAAAAAAATCGTATGCTCGGAACCCACCCTTTCAGGCCGGTGAAATTTTTGAAAATTTCTCACTTCACTAAATAACGTTAGAACCACTTTTTTCGTTTTTACATCTTTTAGTGATGACGAAATCCACCCGGGAACAAATTACAAAAAAATTCGTATGCTCGGAACCCACCCTTTCACGCCGGTGAAATTTTTGAAAATTTCTCATTTCGATAAATAACGTTAGAACCACTTTTTTCTTTTTTACATCTTTTAGTGATGACGAAAACCGTGCGGGAAAAAAGTTAAAAAAAATCGAATCTCGGAACCCACCCTTGCCGGCGGGTGAAATTTTTGAAAATTTCTCATTTCACTAAACAAAGCTAGAACCACTTTTTTCTTTTTTACTTCTTTTAGTGCTGACGAAATCCATCCGGTAAAAAAGTTAAAAAAAAAATTGAATGCTCGGAACCCACCCTTTCAGGCCGGTGAAATGTTTGAAAATTTCTCATTTCGATAAATAACGTTAGAACCACTTTTTTCTTTTTGACATCTTTTAGTGATGAGGAAATGCATCCGGTAAAAAAGTTAAAAAAAAATCGAATGCTCGGAACCCACCCTTTCAGGCCGGTGAAATTTTTGAAAATTTCTCATTTCGCTAAATAACGTTAGAATCACTTTTTTCTTTTTTACATCTTTTAGTGGTGACGACAACCATCCGGGAAAAAATTAAAAAACAAAATCGTATGCTCGGAACCCAACCTTTCAGGCCGGTGAAATCGTTGAAAATTTCTCATTACGCTAAATAACGTTAGAACCACTTTTTTCTTTTTTACATCTCTTAGTGATGACGAAAACCATGCGGGAAAAAAGTGAAAAAAAAATCGAATCTCGGAACCCACCCATGCCGGCTGGTGAAATTTATGAAAATTTCTCATTTCGCTAAATAAAGTTAGAACCACTTTTTTCTTTTTTACATCTTTTAGTGCTGACGAAATCCATCCGGTAAAAAAGTTAAAAAAAAATCGAATTCTCGGAACCCATCCTTTCAGGCCGGTGAAATTTTTGAAAATTTCTCATTTCGCTAAATAACGTTAGAGCCACTTTTTTCTTTTTTACATCTTTTAGTGATGACGAAAACCATCCGAGAAGAAAGTAAAAAAAACTCGAATTCTCGGAACCCACCCTTGCCGGCCGGTGAAATTTTTGAAAATTTCTCATTTCGCTAAATGACGTTAGAACCACTTTTTTCTTTTTTACATGTTTTAGTGATGCCGAAATCCATCCGGGAAAAAATTTAAAAAAAAATCGTATGCTCGGAACCCACCCTTTCAGGCCGGTGAAATTTTTGAAAATTTCTCATTTCGCTAAATAACGTTACAACACTTTTTTCTTTTTTACATCTTTTAGTGATGACGAAATCCATCCGGTAAAAATTTTTTTTTAAATCGTATGCTCAGAAACCACCCTCGCCAGGCGGTGAAATTTTTGAAAATTTCTCATTTCGCTAAATAACGTTAGAATCACTTTTTTCTTTTTTACATCTTTTAGTGATGACGAAATCCATCCGCTAAAAAAATAAAAAAAAATCGTATGCTCAGAACCCACCCTCGCCAGACGGTGACATTTTTGAAAATTTCTCATTCGCTAAATAACGTTAGAATCACTTTTTTCTTTTTTACATATTTTAGTGATGACGAAATCCATCCGGTAAAAAACATAAAAAAAATCAAATGCTCGGAACCCACCCTTTCAGGCCGGTGAAATTTTTTAAAATTTCACATTTCGCTAAATAACGTTAGAACCACTTTGTTCTTTTTTACATCTTTTAGTGATGACGAAAACCATCCGGGAAAAAAGTTGAAAAAAAATTGAATGCTCGGAACCCACCCTTGCCGGCCGGTGAAATTTTTGAAAATTTCTCATTTCGCTAAATAACGTTAGAACCACTTTTTTCTTTTTTACATATTTAGTGATGACGAAATCCATCCGGTAAAAAAGTTAAAAAAAAATCGAATGCTCGGAACCCACCCTTGCCGGCCGGTGAAATTTTTGAAAATTTCGCATTTCGCTAAATAACGTTAGAACCACTTTTTTCGTTTTTACATCTTTTAGTGATGACGAAATCCATCCGGTAAAAAAGTTAAAAAAAAATCGAATGCTCGGAACCCACCCGTTCAGGCGGGTGAAATTTTTGAAAATTTCTCATTTCGCTAAATAACGTTAGAACCACTTTTGTCGTTTTTACATCTTTTAGTGATGACGAAAACCATCCGAGAAAAAAGTAAAAAAAAATGGAATGCTCGGAACCCACCCTTGCCGGCCGGTGAAATTTTTGAAAATTTCTCATTTCGCTAAATAACTTCACAACCACTTTTTTCTTTTTTACATCTTTTAGGGATGACGAAATACATCCGCTAAAAAAATTTAAAAAAATCGTATGCTCAGAAACCAACCTCGCCAGGCGGTGAAATTTTTGAAAATTTCTCGTTTCGCTAAATAACGTTAGAATCACATTTTTCTCTTTTACATGTTTTAGTGATGACGAAATCCATCCGGTAAAAAAGTTTAAAAAAAATCGAATGCTCGGAGCCCACTCTTTCAGGCCGGTGAAATTTTTGAAAATTTCGCATTTTGCTAGATAACGTTAGAACCACTTTGTTCTTTTTTACATCTTTTAGTGATGACGAAAACTATCCGGGAAAAAAGTTAAAAAAAAATTGAATGCTCGGAACCCACCCTTGCCGGCCGGTGAAATTTTTGAAAATTTCTCATTTCGCTAAATAACGTTAGAACCACTTTTTTTCTTTTTTACATCTTTTAGTGATGACGAAAACCATCCGGGAAAAAAGTTAAAAAAAAATCGAATGCTCGGAACCCACCCTTTCAAGCAGGTGAAATTTTCGAAAATTTCTCATTTCGCTGAATAACGTTAGAACCACTTTTTTCTTTTGTACATCTTTTAGTGATGACGAAATCCATCCGGTAAAAATTTTTAAAAAATCGTATGCTGAGAACGCACCCTCGCCAGGCGGTGAAATATTTGAAAATTTCTCATTTCGCTAAATAACGTTAGAATCACTTTTTTCTTTTTTACATCTTTTAGTGATGACGAAATCCATCCGGTAAAAAAGTTAAAAAAAAATCGAATGCTCGGAACCCACCCTTTCAGGCCGGTGAAATGTTTGAAAATTTCGCATTTCGCTAAATAATGTTAGAACCACTTTGTTCTTTTTTACATCTTTTAGTGATGACAAAAACCATCCGGGAAAACAGTTAAAAAAAAATTGAATGCTCGGAACCCACCCTTGCCGGCCGGTGACATATTTGAAGATTTCTCATTTCGCTAAATAACGTTAGAATCACTTTGTTCTTTTGAACATCTTTTAGTGATGACGAAATACATAGGGTAAAAAAGTTTTAAAAAAATCGAATACTCGGAACCCACCTTTTCAAGCCGGTGAAATTTTTGAAAATTTCTCATTTCGCTAAATAACGTTAGACCCACTTTGTTCTTTTTTACATCTTTTAGTGATGACGAAAACCCTCCGGGAAAAAAGTTAAAAAAAATTGAATGCTCGGAACCCACCCTTGCCGGACGGTGAAATTTTTGAAAATTTCTCATTTCGCTAAATAACGTTAGAACGACTTTTTTATTTTTTACATCTTTTAGTGATGACGAAAACCATACGGGAAAAAAGTTAAAAAAAAATCGAATGCTCGGAACCCACCCTTTCAGGCGGGTGAAATTGTTGAAAATTTCTCATATCGCTAAATAACGTTAGAACCACTTTTTTCTTTTTTACATCTTTTAGTGATGACGAAAACCATCTGGGAAAAAAGTTTAAAAGAAATCGCATGCTCGGAACTCACCCTTTCAGGCGGGTGAAATTTTTGAAAATTTCTCATTTCGCTAAATAACGTTAGAACCACTTTTTTCTTTTTTACATGTTTTAGTGATGACGAAATCCATCCGGGCAAAAAGTTAAAATAAAATCGAATCCTTGGAACCTGCCCTTTCAGGCCGGTGAAATTCTTGAAAATTTCTCATTTCGCTAAATAACGCTAGAACCACTTTTTTCTTTTTTTTACATCTTTTAGTGGTGACGACAACCATCCGGGAAAAAATTACAAAAAAATCGTATGCTCGGAACACACCCTTTCTGGTCGGTGAAATTTTTGAAAATTTCTCATTACGCTAAATAACGTTAGAACCACTTTGTTCTTTTTTACATCTTTTAGTGATGACGAAAACCATCCGGGAAAAAAGTTTAAAAAAAATTGAATGCTCGGAACCCACCCTTGTCGGCCGGTGACATTTTTGAAAATTTCTCATTTCGCTAAATAACGTTAGAACCACTTTTTTCTTTTTTACATCTTTTAGTGATGACGAAAACCATCCGGGAAAAAAGTTTAAAAGAAATCGAATGCTCGGGACCCACCCTTTCAGGCGGGTGAAACGTTTGAAAATTTCTCATTTCGCTAAATAACGTGAGAACCACTTTTTTCTTTTTTACATCTTTTAGTGGTGACGACAACCATCCGGGAAAAAATTTAAAAAAAAATCGTATGCTCGGAACCCACCCTTTCAGGCCGGTGAAATGTTTGAAAATTTCTCATTTCGCTAAATAACGGTAGAACCACTTTTTTCTTTTTTACATCTTTTAGTGATGACGAAATCCATCCGGTAAAAAATTTTAAAAAAAATCGAACTCTCGGAATCCACCCTTTCAGGCCGGTGAAATTTTTGAAAATTTCTCATTTCGCTAAATAACGTTACAACCACTTTTTTCTTTTTTACATCTTTTAGTGATGACGAAATCCATCCGGTAAAAAAATTTAAAAAAATCGTATGCTCAGAACCCACCCTCGCCAGGCGGTGAAATTTTTGAAAATTTCTCATTTCGCTAAATAACGTTAGAACCACTTTGTTCTTTTTTACATCTCTTAGTGATGACGAAAACCATCCGGGAAAAAAGTTAAAAAAAATTGAATGCTCGGAACCCACCCTTGCCGGCCGGTGACATTTTTGAAAATTTCTCATTTCGCTAAATAACGATAGAACCACTTTTTTCTTTTTTACATCTTTTAGTGATGACGAAAACCATCCGGGAAAAAAGTTTAAAAGACATCGAATGCTCGGAACCCACCCTTTCAGGCGGGTGAAATTTTTGAAAATTTCTCATTTCGGTAAATAACGTTAGAACCACTTTTTTCTTTTTTACATCTTTTAGTGGTGACGACAACCATCCGGGAAAAAATTTTAAAAAAATTGTATGCTCGGAACCCACCCTTTCTGGTCGGTGAAATATTTAAAAATTTCTCATTTCGCAAAATAACTTTAGAACCTCTTTTTTCATTGTTACATCTTTTAGTGATGACGAAATCCATCCGGGAAAAAATTTTAAAAAAAGTCGTATGCTCGGAACCCACCCTTTCAGGCCGGTGAAATTTTTGAAAATTTCTCATTTCGCTAAATAACTTTAGAACCACTTTTTTCTTTGTTACATCTTTTAGTGATGACGAAATCCATCCGGGAAAAAATTTAAAAAAAAATCGTATGCTCGGAACCCACCCTCGCCAGGCGGTGAAATCTTTGAAAATTTCTCATTTCGTTAAATAACGTTAGAATCACTTTGATCTTTTTTACATCTTTTAGTGATGACGAAGTCCATCCGGTAAAAAAGTTAAAAAAAAATCGAATGCTCGGAACCCACCCGTTCAGGCCGGTGAAATTTTTGAAAATTTCGCTTTTCGCTAAATAACGTTAGAACCACTTTGTTCTTTTTTACATCTTTTAGTGATGACGAAAACCATCCGGGGAAAAAGTTTTAAAAAAATTGAATTCTCGGAACCCACCCTTGCTGGCCGGTGAAATTTTTGAAAATTTCTCATTTCGCTAAATAACGTTAGAACCACTTTTGTCTTTTTACATCTTTTAGTGATGACGAAAACCATCCGGGAAAAAAGTAAAAAAAAATCGAATGCTCGGAACCCACGCTTGCCGGCCGGTGAAATTTTTGAAAATTTCTCATTTCGCTATTAACGTTAGAACCACTTTTTTCTTTTTTACATGTTTTAGTGCTGACGAAAACCATCCGGGAAAAAATTTTAAAAAAAATCGTATGCTCGGAACCCACCCTTTCAGGCCGGTGAAATGTGTGAAAATTTCTCATTTCGCTAAATAACTTCACAACCACTTTTTTCTTTTTTACATCTTTTAGGGATGACGAAATACATCCGCTAAAAAAATATAAAAAAATCGTATGCTCAGAACCCACCCTTTCAGGCGGGTGAAATTTTTGAAAATTTCTCATTTCGCTAAATAACGTTAGAACCACTTTTTTCTTTTTTACATGGTTTAGTGATGACGAAATCCATCCGGGCAAGAAGTTTTAAAAAAATCGAATTCTCGGAACCCACCCTTGCTGGCCGGTGAAATTTTTGAAAATTTCTCATTTCGCTAAATAACGTTAGAACCACTTTTTTCTTTTTACATCTTTTAGTGATGACGAAAACCATCCGAGAAAAAAGTAAAAAAAAATGGAATGCTCGGAACCCACCCTTGCCGGCCGGTGAAATTTTTGAAAATTTCTCATTTCGCCAAATAACGTTAGAACCACTTTTTTATTTTTTACATGTTTTAGTTATGACGAAATCCATCCGGGAAAAAATTTAAAAAAAAATCGTATGCCCGGAACCCACCCTTTCAGGCCGGTGAAATTTTTGAAAATTTCTCATTTCGCTAAATAACGTTAGAAATACTTTTTTCTTTTTTACATCTTTTAGTGATGACGAAATCCACCCGGGCACAAATTACAAAAAAATTCGTATGCTCGGAACCCACCCTTTCAAGCCGGTGAAATTTTTGAAAATTTCTCATTTCGCTAAATAACGTTAGAACCACTTTTTTCTTTTTTACATCTTTTAGTGCTGACGAAATCCATCCGGTAAAAAAGTTTAAAAAAAAATCGAATGCTCGGAACCCACCCTTTCAGGCCGGTGAAATTTTTGAAAATTTCTCACTTCACTAAATAACGTTAGAACCACTTTTTTCGTTTTTACATCTTTTAGTGATGACGAAATCCACCCGGGAACAAATTACAAAAAAATTCGTATGCTCGGAACCCACCCTTTCACGCCGGTGAAATTTTTGAAAATTTCTCATTTCGATAAATAACGTTAGAACCACTTTTTTCTTTTTTACATCTTTTAGTGATGACGAAAACCGTGCGGGAAAAAAGTTTAAAAAAATCGAATCTCGGAACCCACCCTTGCCGGCGGGTTAAATTTTTGAAAATTTCTCATTTCACTAAACAAAGCTAGAACCACTTTTTTCTTTTTTACTTCTTTTAGTGCTGACGAAATCCATCCGGTAAAAAAGTTTTAAAAAAATCGAATGCTCTGAACCCACCCTTTCAGGCCGGTGAAATGTTTGAAAATTTCTCATTTCGCTAAATAACGTTAGAACCACTTTTTTCGTTTTTACATCTTTTAGTGATGACGAAATCCATCCGGTAAAAAAGTTAAAAAAAAAATCGAATGCTCGGAACCCACCCTTTCAGGCGGGTGAAATTTTTGAAAATTTCTCATTTCGCTAAATAACGTTAGAACCACTTTTTTCTTTTTTACATCTTTTAGTGATGACGAAATCCATCCGGGAAAAAAGTTAAAAAAAAATCGAATGCTTGGAACCCACCCTTTCAGGCGGGTGAAAGTTTCGAAAATTTTCCATTTCCCTAAATAACGTTAGAACCACTTTTTTCTTTTTTACATCTTTTAGTGATAACGAAATCCATCCGGGAAAAAATTTTAAACAAATCGTATGCTCGGAACCCACCCTTTCAGGCCGGTGAAATTTTTGAAAATTTCTCATTTCGCTAAATAACGTTAGAACCACTTTTTTTCTTTTTTACATCTTTTAGTGATGACGATATCCACCCGGGAAAAAAATTTTAAAAAAAAATCGTATGCTCGGAACCCACCCTTTCACGCCGGTGAAATGTTTGAAAATTTCTCATTTCGATAAATAACGTTAGAACCACTTTTTTCTTTTTGACATCTTTTAGTGATGAGGAAATGCATCCGGTAAAAAAGTTAAAAAAAAATCGAATGCTCGGAACCCACCCTTTCAGGCCGGTGAAATTTTTGAAAATTTCTCATTTCGCTAAATAACGTTAGAATCACTTTTTTCTTTTTTACATCTTTTAGTGGTGACGACAACCATCCGGGAAAAAATTAAAAAACAAAATCGTATGCTCGGAACCCACCCTTTCAGGTCGGTGAAATTTTTGAAAATTTCTCATTTCGCTAAATAACGTTAGAACCACTTTTTTCGTTTTTACATCTATTAGTGATGACGACATCCATCCGGGAAAAAATTTAAAAAAAAATCGTATGCGCGGAACCCACTCTTTCAGGCCGGTGACATTTTTGAAAATTTCTATTTTCGCTAAATAACGTTAGAACCACTTTTTTCTTTTTTACATCTTTTAGTGATGAAGAAATCCATCCGCTAAAAAAAATTTTTTAAATCGAATGATCGGAACCCAACTTTTCAGGTCGGTGAAATTTTTGAAAATTTCGCATTTCGCTAAATAACGTTAGAAGCACTTTGTTCTTTTTTACATCTTTTAGTGATGACGAAAACCATCCGGGAAAAAAGTTAAAAAAAAATTGAATGCTCGGAACCCACCCTTGCCGACCGGTGACATTTTTTAAAATTTCTCATTTCGCTAAATAACGTTAGAACCACTTTTTTCTTTTTTACATCTTTTAGTGATGACGAAAACCATCCGGGAAAAAAGTTTAAAAGAAATCGAATGCTCGGAACCCACCCTTTCAGGCGGGTGAAACTTTTGAAAATATCTCATTTCGCTAAATAACGTGAGAACCACTTTTTTCTTTTTTACATCATTTAGTGGTGACGACAACCATCCGGGAAAAAATGTAAAAAAAAATCGTATGCTCGGAACCCACCCTTTCAGGCCGGTGAAATGTTTGAAAATTTCTCATTTCGCTAAATAACGTTAGAACCACTTTTTTCTTTTTTACATCTTTTAGTGATGACGAAAACCATCCGGGAAAAAAGTTAAAAAAAATTGAATGCTCGGAACCCACCCTTGCCGGCCGGTGACATTTTTGAAAATTTCTCATTTCGCTAAATAACGTTAGTACCACTTTTTTCTTTTTTACATCTTTTAGTGATGACGAAAACCATCCGGGCAAAAAGTTTAAAAGACATCGAATGCTCGGAACCCACCCTTTCAGGCGGGTGAAATTTTTGAAAATTTCTCATTTCGGTAAATAACGTTTGAACCACTTTATTCTTTTGTACATCTTTTAGTGGTGACGACAACCATCCGGGAAAAAAATTTAAAAAAATTGTATGCTCGGAACCCACCCTTTCTGGTCGGTGAAATATTTGAAAATTTCTCATTTCGCTAAATAACTTTAGAACCACTTTTTTCATTGTTACATCTTTTAGTGATGACGAAATCCATCCGGGAAAAAATTTAAAAAAAAATCGTATGCTCGGAACCCACCCTTTCAGGCCAGTGAAATTTTTGAAAATTTCTCATTTCGCTAAATAACTTTAGAACCACTTTTTTCTTTGTTACATCTTTTAGTGATGACGAAATCCATCCGGGAAAAAATTTAAAAAAAAATCGTATGCTCGGAACCCACCCTCGCCAGGCGGTGAAATTTTTGAAAATTTCTCATTTCGTTAAATAACGTTAGAATCACTTTGATCTTTTTTACATCTTTTAGTGATGACGAAATCCATCCGGTAAAAAAGTTTAAAAAAAATCGAATGCTCGGAACCCACCCTTTCAGGCCGGTGAAATTTTTGAAAATTTCGCTTTTCGCTAAATAACGTTAGAACCACTTTGTTCTTTTTTACATCTTTTAGTGATGACGAAAACCATCCGGGGAAAAAGTTTAAAAAAAATTGAATTCTCGGAACCCACCCTTGCCGGCCGGTGAAATTTTTGAAAATTTCTCATTTCGCTAAATAACGTTAGAACCACTTTTTTCTTTTTACATCTTTTAGTGATGACGAAAACCATCCGGGAAAAAAGTAAAAAAAAATCGAATGCTCGGAACCCACGCTTGCCGGCCGGTGAATTTTTTGAAAATTTCTCATTTCGCTATTAACGTTAGAACCACTTTTTTCTTTTTTACATATTTTAGTGCTGACGAAAACCATCCGGGAAAAAATTTAAAAAAAAATCGTACGCTCGGAACCCACGCTTTCAGGCCGGTGAAATGTTTGAAAATTTCTCATTTCGCTAAATAACGTTAGAACCACTTTTTTCTTTTTTACATCTTTTAGTGATGACGAAATCCATCCGGTAAAAAATTTAAAAAAAAATCGAATGCTCGGAATCCAACCTTTCAGGGCGGTGAAATTTTTGAAAATTTCTCATTTCGCTAAATAACTTCACAACCACTTTTTTCTTTTTTACATCTTTTAGGGATGACGAAATACATCCGCTAAAAAAATTCTAAAAAATCGTATGCTCAGAACCCAACCTCGCCAGGCGGTGAAATTTTTGAAAATTTCTCGTTTCGTTAAATAACGTTAGAATCACATTTTTCTCTTTTACATGTTTTAGTGATGACGAAATCCATCCGTTAAAAAAGTTTAAAAAAAATCGAATGCTCGGAACCCACTCTTTCAGGCCGGTGAAAGTTTTGAAAATTTCGCATTTCGCTAGATAACGTTAGAACCACTTTGTTCTTTTTTACATCTTTTAGTGATGACGAAAACCATCCGGGAAAAAAGTTTAAAAAAAATTGAATGCTCGGAACCCACCCTTGCCGGCCGGTGAAATTTTTGAAAATTTCTCATTTCGCTCAATAACGTTAGAACCACTTTTTTTCGTTTTTACATCTTTTAGTGATGACGAAAACCATCCGGGAAAAAAGTTAAAAAAAAATCGAATGCTCGGAACCCACCCTTTCAAGCAGGTGAAATTTTTGAAAATTTCTCATTTCGCTGAATAACGTTAGAACCACTTTTTTCTTTTGTACATCTTTTAGTGATGACGAAATCCATCCGGTAAAAAATTTAAAAAAATCGTATGCTCAGAACGCACCGTCGCCAGGCGGTGAAATATTTGAAAATTTCTCATTTCGCTAGATAACGTTAGAATCACTTTTTTCTTTTTTACATCTTTTAGTGATGACAAAATCCATCCGGTAAAAAAGTTTAAAAAAAATCGAATGCTCGGAACCCACCCTTTCAGGCCGGTGAAATTTTTGAAAATTTCGCATTTCGCTAAATAATGTTAGAACCACTTTGTTCTTTTTTACATCTTTTAGTGATGACAAAAACCATCCGGGAAAAAAGTTAAAAAAAAATTGAATGCTCGGAACCCACCCTTGCCGGCCGGTGACATATTTGAAGATTTCTCATTTCGCTAAATAACGTTAGAATCACTTTTTTCTTTTTTACATCTTTTAGTGATGACGAAATCCATCCGGTAAAAAAGTTAAAAAAAAAATTGAATGCTCGGAACCCACCCTTTCAGGCCGGTGAAATTTTTGAAAATTTCGCATTTCGCTAAATAATGTTAGAACCACTTTGTTCTTTTTTACATCTTTTAGTGATGACGAAAACCATCCGGGAAAAAAGTTTTAAAAAAATCGTATGCTCGGAACCCACCCTCGCCAGGCGGTGAAATTTTTGAAAATTTCTCATTTCGCTAAATAACGTTAGAATCACTTTGTTCTTTTGAACATCTTTTAGTGATGACGAAATACATAGGGTAAAAAAGTTTAAAAAAAATCAAATGCTCGGAACCCACCCTTTCAAGCCGGTGAAATTTTTGAAAATTTCTCATTTCGCTAAATAACGTTAGAACCACTTTGTTCTTTTTTACATCTTTTAGTGATGACGAAAACCCTCCGGGAAAAAAGTTTAAAAAAATTGAATGCTCGGAACCCACCCTTGCCGGACGGTGAAATTTTTGAAAATTCCTCATTTCGCTAAATAACGTTAGAACGACTTTTTTATTTTTTACATCTTTTAGTGATGACGAAAACCATCCGGGAAAAAAGTTAAAAAAAAATCGAATGCTCGGAACCCACCCTTTCAGGCGGGTGAAATTTTTGAAAATTTCTCATTTCGCTAAATAACGTTAGAACCACTTTTTTCTTTTTTACATCTTTTAGTGATGACGAAAACCATCTGGGAAAAAAGTTTAAAAGAAATCGCATGCTCGGAACTCACCCTTTCAGGCGGGTGAAATTTTTGAAAATTTCTCATTTCGCTAAATAACGTTAGAACCACTTTTTTCTTTTTTACATGTTTTAGTGATGACGAAATCCATCCGGGCAAAAAGTTAATAAAAAATCGAATTCTTGGAACCTACCCTTTCAGGCCGGTGAAATTCTTGAAAATTTCTCATTTCGCTAAATAACGTTAGAACCACTTTTTTCTTTTTTACATCTTTTAGTGGTGACGACAACCATCCGGGAAAAAATTTAAAAAAAATCGTATGCTCGGAACACACCCTTTCTGGTCAGTGAAATTTTTGAAAATTTCTCATTACGCTAAATAACGTTAGAACCCCTTTTTTCTTTCTTACATCTTTTAGTGATGACGAAATCCATCCGGGAAAAAATTTAAAAAAAAATCGTATGCTCGGAACCCACCCTCGCCAGGCGGTGAATTTTTTCAAAATTTCTAATTACGCTAAATAACGTTAGAATCACTTTGTTCTTTTTTACATCTTTTATTGATGACGAAATCCATCCGGTAAAAAAGTTTTGAAAAAATCGAATGCTCGGAACCCACCCTTTCAGGCCGGTGAAATTTTTGAAAATTTCGCATTTCGCTAAATAACGTTAGAAGCACTTTGTTCTTTTTTACATCTTTTAGTATTGACGAAAACCATCCGGGAAAAAAGTTAAAAAAAAATTGAATGCTCGGAACCCAGCCTTGCCGGCCGGTGACATTTTTGAAAATTTCTCATTTCGCTAAATAACGTTAGAACCACTTTTTTCTTTTTTACATCTTTTAGTGATGACGAAAACCATCCGGGAAAAAAGTTTAAAAGAAATCGAATGCTCGGAAACCACCCTTTCAGGCGGGTGAAACTTTTGAAAATTTCTCATTTCGCTAAATAACGTGAGAACCACTTTTTTCTTTTTTACATCTTTTAGTGGTGACGACAACCATCCGGGAAAAAATTTTAAAAAAAATCGTATGCTCGGAACCCACCCTTTCAGGCCGGTGAAATGTTTGAAAATTTCTCATTTCGCTAAATAACGTTAGAACCACTTTTTTCTTTTTTACATCTTTTAGTGATGACGAAATCCATCCGGTAAAAAATTTAAAAAAAAATCGAATGCTCGGAACCCACCCTTTCAGGCCGGTGAAATTTTTGAAAATTTCTCATTTCGCTAAATAACGTTACAACCACTTTTTTCTTTTTTACATCTTTTAGTGATGACGAAATCCATCCGGTAAAAAAATTAAAAAAAATCGTATGCTCAGAACCCACCCTCGCCAGGCGGTGAAATTTTTGAAAATTTGTCATTTCGCTAAATAACCTTAGAACCACTTTGTTCTTTTTTACATCTCTTAGTGATGACGAAAACCATCCGGGAAAAAAGTTAAAAAAAATTGAATGCTCGGAACCCACACTTGCCGGCCGGTGACATGTTTGAAAATTTCTCATTTCGCTAAATAACGTTAGAACCACTTTTTTCTTTTTTACATCTTTTAGTGATGAGGAAAACCATCCGGGAAAAAAGTTTAAAAGACATCGAATGCTCGGAACCCACCCTTTCAGGCGGGTGAAATTTTTGAAAATTTCTCATTTCGGTAAATAACGTTAGAACCACTTTTTTCTTTTTTACATCTTTTAGTGGTGACGACAACCATCCGGGAAAAAATTTAAAAAAAATTGTATGCTCGGAACCCACCTTTTCTGGTCGGTGAAATATTTGAAAATTTCTCATTTCGCTAAATAACTTTAGAACCACTTTTTTCATTGTTATATCTTTTAGTGATGACGAAATCCATCCGGGAAAAAATTTAAAAAAAAATCGTATGCTCGGAACCCACCCTTTCAGGCCGGTGAAATTTTTGAAAATGTCTCATTTCGCTAAATAACTTTAGAACCACTTTTTTCTTTGTTACATCTTTTAGTGATGACGAAATCCATCCGGGAAAAAATTTAAAAAAAAATCGTATGCTCGGAACCCACCCTCGCCAGGCGGTGAAATTTTTGAAAATTTCTCATTTCGTTAAATAACGTTAGAATCACTTTGATCTTTTTAGATCTTTTAGTGATGACGAAATCCATCCGGTAAAAAAGTTAAAAAAAAATCGAATGCTCGGAACCCACCCTTTCAGGCCGGTGAACTTTTTGAAAATTTCGCTTTTCGCTAAATAACGTTAGAACCACTTTGTTCTTTTTTACATCTTTTAGTGATGACGAAAACCATCCAGGGAAAAAGTTTTAAAAAAATTGAATTCTCGGTACCCACCCTTGCCGGCCGGTGAAATTTTTGAAAATTTCTCATTTCGCTAAATAACGTTAGAACCACTTTTTTCTTTTTACATCTTTTAGTGATGACGAAAACCATCCGGGAAAAAAGTAAAAAAAAATCGAATGCTCGGAACCCACGCTTGCCGGCCGGTGAAATTTTTGAAAATTTCTCATTTCGCTATTAACGTTAGAACCACTTTTTTCTTTTTTACATGTTTTAGTGCTGACGAAAACCATCCGGGAAAAAATTTAAAAAAAAATCGTATGCTCGGAACCCACCCTTTCAGGCCGGTGAAATGTTTGAAAATTTCTCATTTCGCTAAATAACGTTAGAACCACTTTTTTCTTTTTTACATCTTTTAGTGATGACGAAATCCATCCGGTAAAAAATTTAAAAAAAAATCGAATGCTCGGAATCCAACCTTTCAGGGCGGTGAAATTTTTGAAAATTTCTCATTTCGCTAAATAACTTCACAACCACTTTTTTTCTTTTTTACATCTTTTAGGGATGACGAAATACATCCGCTAAAATTTTTTTTAAAAATCGTATGCTCAGAACCCAACCTCGCCAGGCGGTGAAATTTTTGAAAATTTTTCGTTTCGCTAAAAAACGTTAGAATCACATTTTTCTCTTTTACATGTTTTAGTGATGACGAAATCCATCCGGTAAAAAAGTTTAAAAAAAATCGAATGCTCGGAACCCACTCTTTCAGGCCGGTGAAATTTTTGAAAATTTCGCATTTCGCTAGATAACGTTAGAACCACTTTGTTGTTTTTTACATCTTTTAGTGATGACGAAAACCATCCGGGAAAAAAGTTAAAAAAAAATTGAATGCTCGGAACCCACCCTTGCCGGCCGGTGAAATTTTTGAAAATTTCTCATTTCGCTAAATAACGTTAGAACCACTTTTTTTCTTTTTTACATCTTTTAGTGATGACGAAAACCATCCGGGAAAAAAGTTTAAAAACAATCTAATGCTCGGAACCCACCCTTTCAGGCCGGTGAAATTTTTAAAAATTTCTCATTTCGCTAATGAACGTTAGAACCACTTTTTGCTTTTTTACATATTTTAGTGATGACGAAATCCATCCTGGCAAAAAGTTAAAAAAAAATCGAATCCTCGGAACCCACCCTTTCAGGCCGGTGAAATGCTTGAAAATTTCTCATTTCGCTAAATAACGTTGGAACTACTTTTTTCATTTTTACATCTTTCAGTGGTGACGACAACCATCCGGGAAAAAATTTAAAAAAAATCGTATGCTCAGAACCGACCCTCGCCAGGCGGTGAAATTTTTGAAAATTTCTCATTTCGCTAAATAACGTTAGAATCACTTTTTTCTTTTTTACATCTTTTAGTGATGACGAAATCCATCCGGTAAAAAGTTTAAAAAAAATCAAATGCTCGGAACCCATCCTTTCAGGCCGGTGAAATTTTTGAAAATTTCGCATTTCGCTAAATAACGTTAGAACCACTTTGTTCTTTTTTACATCTTTTAGTGATGACGAGAACCATCCGGGAAAGAAGTTTAAAAAAAATTGAATGCTCGGAACCCACCCTTGCCGGCCGGTGAAATTTTTGAAAATTTCTCATTTCGCTAAATACCGTTAGAACGACTTTTTTCTTTTTTACATCTTTTAGTGATGACGAAAACCATCCGGGAAAAAAGTTTTAAAAAAATCGAATTTTCGGAACCCACCCTTTCAGGCAGGTGAAATTTTTGAAAATTTCTCATTTCGCTAAATAACGTTAGAACCACTTTTTTCTTTTTTAGATATTTTAGTGATGACGAAATCCATCCGGGCCAAAAGTTTTAAAAAAATCGAATGCTCGGAACCCACCTTTTCAGGCGGGTGAAATATTTGAAAATTTCGCATTTCGCTAAATAATGTTAGAACCACTTTGTTCTTTTTTACATCTTTTAGTGATGACGAAAACCATCCGGTAAAAAAGTTAAAAAAAAATTGAATGCTCGGAACCCACCCTTGCCGGCCGGTGACATATTAGAAAATTTCTCATTTCGCTAAATAACGTTAGAATCACTTTGTTCTTTTTTACATCTTTTAGTGATGACGAAATCCATCCGGTAAAAAAGTTTTAAAAAAAATCGAATGCTCGGAACCCACCCTTTCAGGCCGGTGAAATTTTTGAAAATTTCCCATTTCGCTAAATAATGTTAGAACCACTTTGTTCTTTTTTACATCTTTTAGTGATGACGAAAATCATCCGGGAAAAAAATATAAAAAAAATCGTATGCTCGGAACCCACCCTCGCCAGGCGGTGAAATTTTTGAAAATTTCTCATTTCGCTAAATAACGTTAGAATCACTTTGTTCTTTTTTACATCTTTTAGTGATGACGAAATACATAGGGTAAAAAAGTTAAAAAAAAATCGAATGCTCGGAACCCACCCTTTCAGGCCGGTGAAATTTTTGAAAATTTCGCATTTCGCTAAATAACGTTAGAACCACTTTGTTCTTTTTTTACATCTTTTAGTGATGACAAAAACCCTCCGGGAAAAAAGTTAAAAAAATATTGAATGCTAGGAACCTACCCTTTCAGGCGGGTGAAATTTTTGAAAATTTCTCATTTCGCTAAATAACGTTAGAACCACTTTGTTCTTTTTTACATCTTATAGTGATGACGAAAACCATCCGGGAAAAAAGTTTAAAAAAAATTGAATGCCCGGAACCCACCCTTGACGGCCGGTGAAATTTTTGAAAATTTCTCATTTCGCTAAATAACGTTAGAACCACTTTTTTATTTTTTACATCTTTTAGTGATGACTAAAACCATCCGGGAAAAAAGTTAAAAAAAAATCGAATGCTCGGAACCCACCCTTTCAGGCGGGTGAAATTTTTGAAAATTTCTCATTTCGCTAAATAACGTTAAAACCACTTTTTTCTTTTTTACATCTTTTAGTGATGACGAAAACCATCCGGGGAAAAAGTTTAAAAAAAATTGAACGCTCGGAACCCACCCTTGCCGGCCGGTGAAATTTTGAAAATTTCTCATTTCGCTAAATAACGTTAGAACCACTTTTTTCTTTTTTACATCTTTTAGTGATGACGAAAACCGTCCGGGGAAAAGTTAAAAAAAAATCGAATGCTCGGAACCCACCCTTTCAGGCAGGTGAAAGTTTTGAAAATTTCTCATTTCGCTAAATAACGTTAGAATCACTTTTTTCTTTTTTACATCTTCTAGTGATGACGAAATCCATCCGCTAAAAAAGTTTAAAAAAAATCGAATGCTCGGAACCCACCCTTGCCGGCCGGTGACATTTTTGAAAATTTCTCATTTGGCTAAATAACGTTAGAAACACTTTTTTCTTTTTTACATCTTTTAGTGATGACGAAAACCATCCGGGAAAAAAGTTTTAAAAAATCGAATGCTCGGAACCCACCCTTTCAGGCGGGTGAAATATTTGAAAATTTCTCATTTCGCTAAATAACGTTAGAACCACTTTTTTCTTTTTTACATGATTTAGTGATGACGAAATCCATCCGGGCAAAAAGTTTTTAAAAAATCGAATGCTCGGAACCCACCCTTTCAGGCGGGTGAAATTTTTGAAAATGTCTCATTTCGCTAAATAACGTTAGAACCACTTTATTCTTTTTTAGATCTTCTAGTGGTGACGACAACCATCCGGGCAAATTTTTTTAAAAAATCGTATGCTCGGAACCCGCCCTTTGAGGTCGGTGAAATTTTTGGAAATTTCTCATTTCGCTAAATAACGTTAGAACCACTTTTTTCTTTTTTACATCTTTTAGTGATGACGAAATCCATCCGGGAAAAAATTTTAAAAAAAATCGTATGCTCGGAACCCACCCTTTCAGGCCGATGAAATTTTTGAAAATTTCTCGTTTCGCTAAGTAACGTTAGAACCACTTTTTTCTTTTTCACATCTTTTAGTGATGACGAAATCCATCCGGGAAAAAATTTAAAAAAAAATCGTATGCTCGGAACCCACCCTCGCCAGGCGGTGAAATGTTTGAAAAGTTCTCATTTCGCTAAATAACGTTAGAATTACTTTGTTCTTTTTTACATCTTTTAGTGATGACGAAATCCATCGGGTAAAAAAGTTTAAATAAAATCGAATACCCGGAACCCACCCTTTCAGGCCGGCGAAATTTTTGAAAATTTCGCATTTCGCTAAATAACGTTAGTACCACTTGGTTCTTTTTTCATCTTTTAGTGATGACGAAAACTATCCGGGAAAAAAGTTAAAAAAATATTGAATGCTCGGAACCCACCCTTGCCGGCCGGTGACATTTTTGAACATTTCTCATTTCGCTAAATAACGTTAAACAACTTTTTTCTTTTTTACATCTTTCAGTGATGACGAAAACCATCCGGGAAAAAAGTTTTACAAAATCGAATGCTCGGAACCCACCCTTTCAGGCGGGTGAAATATTTAAAAATTTCTCATTTCGCTAAATAACGTTAGAACCACTTTTTTCTTTTTGACATGATTTAGTGATGACGAAATCCATCCGGGCAAAAAGTTAAAAAAAAATCGAATGCTCGGAACCCACCCTTTCAGGCCGGTGAAATTTTTGAAAATTTCTCATTTCGCTTAATAACGTTAGAACCACTTTTTTCTTTTTTACATCTTTTAGTGATGACGAAATCCATCCGGGAAAAAATTTAAAAAAAATCGTATGCTCGGAACCCACGCTTGCCGGCCGGTGAAATTTTTGAAAATTTCTCATTTCGCTAATATCGTTAGAACCACTTTTTTCTTTTTTACATGATTTAGTGATGACGAAATCCATCCGGGCAAAAAGTTAAAAAAAAATCGAATGCTCGGAACCCACCCTTTCAGGCCGGTGAAATTTTTGAAAATTTCTCATTTCGCTAAATAACGTTAGAACCACTTTTTGCTTTTTTACATCTTTTAGTGATGACGAAATCCATCCGGTAAAAAATTAAAAAAAAAATCGAATGCTCGGAACCCACCCTTTTAGGCCGGTGAAATTTTTGAAAATTTCTCAATTCGCTAAATAACGTCACAACCACTTTTTTTCTTTTTTACATCTTTTAGGGATGACAAAATCCATCCGCTAAAAAAATTTAAAAAAATCGTATGCTCAGAACCCACCCTCGCCAGGCGGTGAAATATTTGAAAATTTCTCATTTCGCTAAATAACGTTAGAATCACTTTTTTCTTTTTTACATCGTTTAGTGATGACGAAATCCATCCGGTAAAAAAGTAAAAAAAAATCGAATGCTCGGAACCCACCCTTTCAGGCCGGTGAAATTTTTGAAAAGTTCGCATTTCGCTAAATAATGTTAGAACCACTTTGTTCTTTTTTACATCTTTTAGTGATGACGAAATCCATCCGGTCAAAAAGTTTAAAAAAAATCGAATGCTCGGAACCCACCCTTTCCGGCCGGTGAAATTTTTGAAAATTTCGCATTTCGCTAAATAACGTTAGAACCACTTTGTTCTTGTTTACATCTTTTAGTGATAACGAAAACCATCCGGGAAAAAAGTTTAAAAAAAATTGAATTTTCGGAACCCACCCTTGCCGGCCGGTGACATTTTTGAAAATTTCTCATTTCGCTAAATAACGTTAGAACCACTTTTTTCTTTTTTACATCTTTTAGTGATGACGAACACCATCCGGGAAAAAAGTTTTAAAAAAATCGAATGCTCGGAACCCACCCTTTCAGGCGGGTGAAATTTTTAAAAATTTCTCATTTCGCTAAAGAACGTTAGAACCACTTTTTGCTTTTTTACATGTTTTAGTGATGACGAAATCCATCCGGGCAAAAAGTTAAAAAAAAATCGAATCCTCGGAACCCACCCTTTCAGGCCGGTGAAATTTTTGAAAATTTCGCATTTCGCTAAATAACGTTAGAACCACTTTTTTCTTTTTTTCATCTTTTAGTGGTGACGACAACCATCCGGGAAAAAATTTAAAAAGAAATCGTATGCTCGGAACCCACCCTTTCAGGTCGGTGAAATGTTTGAAAATTTCTCATTTCGCTAAATAACGTTAGAACCACTTTCTTCTTTTTTACGTCTTTTAGTGCTGACGAAATCCATCAGGTAAAAAAGTTCAAAAAAAATCGAATTCACGGAACCCACCCTTTCAGGCCGGTGAAATTTTTGAAAATTTCTCATTTCGCTAAATAACGTGAGAACCACTTTTTTCTTTTTTACATCTTTTAGTGATGACGAAATCCATCCGGGAAAAATTTTAAAAAAAAATCGTATGCTCGGAACCCACCCTTTCAGGCCGGTGAAATGTTTGAAAATTTCTCATTTCGCTAAATAAAGTTAGAACGACTTTTTTCTTTTTTACATCTTTTAGTGGCGACGACGGCCATCCGGGAAAATTAAAAAAAAAAAATCGTATGTTCGGAACCCACCCTTTCAGGTCGGTGAAATTTTTGAAAATTTCTCATTTCGCTAAATAACGTCAGAACCAGTTTTTTGTTTTTTACATCTATTAGTGATGACGAAATCCATCCGGGAAAAAACTAAAAAAAAAATCGTAGGCTCGGAACCCACCCTTTCAGGCCGGTGAAATTTTTGAAAATTTCACATTTCGCTAAATAACGTTGAAACCACTTTTTTCTTTTTTACATCTTTTAGTGATGACGAAAACCATCCGGGAAAAAAGTTTTAAAAAAATCGAATTTTCGGAACCCACCCTTTCAGGCAGGTGAAATTTTTGAAAATTTCTCATTTCGCTAAATAACGTTAGAACCACTTTTTTCTTTTTTAGATATTTTAGTGATGACGAAATCCATCCGGGCCAAAAGTTTTAAAAAAATCGAATGCTCGGAACCCACCTTTTCAGGCGGGTGAAATATTTGAAAATTTCGCATTTCGCTAAATAATGTTAGAGCAACTTGGTTCTTTTTTACATCTTTTAGTGATGACGAAAACCATCCGGTAAAAAAGTTAAAAAAAAATTGAATGCTCGGAACCCACCCTTGCCGGCCGGTGACATATTAGAAAATTTCTCATTTCGCTAAATAACGTTAGAATCACTTTGTTCTTTTTTACATCTTTTAGTGATGACGAAATCCATCCGGTAAAAAAGTTTTAAAAAAAATCGAATGCTCGGAACCCACCCTTTCAGGCCGGTGAAATTTTTGAAAATTTCCCATTTCGCTAAATAATGTTAGAACCACTTTGTTCTTTTTTACATCTTTTAGTGATGACGAAAACCATCCGGGAAAAAAGTAAAAAAAAAATCGTATGCTCGGAACCCACCCTCGCCAGGCGGTGAAATTTTTGAAAATTTCTCATTTCGCTAAATAACGTTAGAATCACTTTGTTCTTTTTTACATCTTTTGGTGATGACGAAATACATAGGGTAAAAAAGTTAAAAAAAAATCGAATGCTCGGAACCCACCCTTTCAGGCCGGTGAAATTTTTGAAAATTTCGCATTTCGCTAAATAACGATAGAACCACTTTGTTCTTTTTTTACATCTTTTAGTGATGACAAAAACCCTCCGGGAAAAAAGTTAAAAAAATATTGAATGCTAGGAACCTGCCCTTTCAGGCGGGTGAAATTTTTGAAAATTTCTCATTTCGCTAAATAACGTTAGAACCACTTTGTTCTTTTTTACATCTTATAGTGATGACGAAAACCATCCGGGAAAAAAGTTTAAAAAAAATTGAATGCCCGGAACCCACCCTTGACGGCCGGTGAAATTTTTGAAAATTTCTCATTTCGCTAAATAACGTTAGAACCACTTTTTTATTTTTTACATCTTTTAGTGATGACGAAAACCATCCGGGAAAAAAGTTAAAAAAAAATCGAATGCTCGGAACCCACCCTTTCAGGCGGGTGAAATTTTTGAAAATTTCTCATTTCGCTAAATAACGTTAAAACCACTTTTTTCTTTTTTACATCTTTTAGTGATGACGAAAACCATCCGGGGAAAAAGTTTAAAAAAAATTGAACGCTCGGAACCCACCCTTTCAGGCCGGTGAAATTTTTGAAAATTTCGCATTTCGCTAAATAACGTTAGAACCACTTTTTTCTTTTTTTCATCTTTTAGTGGTGACGACAACCATCCGGGAAAAAATTTAAAAAGAAATCGTATGCTCGGAACCCACCCTTTCAGGTCGGTGAAATGTTTGAAAATTTCTCATTTCGCTAAATAACGTTAGAACCACTTTTTTCTTTTTTACGTCTTTTAGTGCTGACGAAATCCATCAGGTAAAAAAGTTCAAAAAAAATCGAATTCACGGAACCCACCCTTTCAGGCCGGTGACATTTTTGAAAATTTCTCATTTCGCTAAATAACGTGAGAACCACTTTTTTCTTTTTTACATCTTTTAGTGATGACGAAATCCATCCGGGAAAAATTTTAAAAAAAAATCGTATGCTCGGAACCCACCCTTTCAGGCCGGTGAAATTTTTGAAAATTTCTCATTTCGCTAAATAAAGTTAGAACCACTTTTTTCTTTGTTACATCTTTTAGTGGCGACGACGGCCATCCGGGAAAATTAAAAAAAAAAAATCGTATGCTCGGAACCCACCCTTTCAGGTCGGTGAAATTTTTGAAAATTTCTCATTTCGCTAAATAACGTCAGAACCAGTTTTTTGTTTTTTACATCTATTAGTGATGACGAAATCCATCCGGGAAAAAACTAAAAAAAAAATCGTAGGCTCGGAACCCACCCTTTCAGGCCGGTGAAATTTTTGAAAATTTCACATTTCGCTAAATAACGTTGAAACCACTTTTTTCTTTTTTACATCTTTTAGTGATGACGAAATCCATCCGGGAAAAATTTTAAAAAAAAATCGTATGCTCGGAACCCACCCTTTGAGAAATTGTTGAAAATTTCTCATTTCGCTAAATAACGTTAGAACCACTTTTTTCTTTTTTACATCTCTTAGTGATGACGCAAACCATGCGGGAAAAAAGTTTAAAAAAAATCGAATCTCGGAACCCACCCTTGCCGGCGGGTCAAATTTATGAAAATTTCTCATTTCGCTAAATAAAGTTAGAACCACTTTTTTCTTTTTTACATCTTTTAGTGCTGACGAAATCCATCCGGTAAAAAAGTTTAAAAAAAATCGAATTCTCGGAACCCACCCTTTCAGGCCGGTGAAATTTTTGAAAATTTCGCATTTCGCTAAATATCGTTAGAACCACTTTTTTCTTTTTTACATCTTTTAGTGATGACGAAAACCATCCGAGAAAAAAGTAAAAAAAACTCGAATTCTCGGAACCCACCCTTGCCGGCCGGTGAAATTTTTGAAAATTTCTCATTTCGCTAAATAACGTTAGAACCACTTTTTTCTTTTTTACATGTTTTAGTGATGACGAAATCCATCCGGGAAAAAATTTAAAAAAAAATCGTATGCTCGGAACCCACCCTTTCCGGCCGGTGAAATTTTTGAAAATTTCTCATTTCGCTAATAACGTTACAACACTTTTTTCTTTTTTACATCTTTTAGTGATGACGAAATCCATCCGGTAAAAAAATTTTTTTAAATCGTATGCTCAGAACCCACCCTCGCCAGGCGGTGAAATTTTTGAAAATTTCTCATTTCGCTAAATAACGTTAGAATCACTTTTTTCTTTTTTACATATTTTAGTGATGACGAAATCCATCCGGTAAAAAACATAAAAAAAATCAAATGCTCGGAACCCACCCTTTCAGGCCGGTGAAATTTTTGAAAATTTCACATTTCGCTAAATAACGTTAGAACCACTTTGTTCTTTTTTACATCTTTTAGTGATGACGAAAACCGTCCGGGAAAAAAGATGAAAAAAAATTGAATGCTCGGAACCCACCCTTGCCGGCCGGTGAAATTTTTGAAAATTTATCATTTCGCTAAATAACGTTAGAACCACTTTTTTCTTTTTTACATCTTTTAGTGATGACGAAAACCATCCGGGCAGGTGAAATGTTTGAAAATTTCTCATTTCGCTAAATAACGTTAGAACCACTTTTCTCTTTTTTACATGTTTTAGTGATGACGAAATCCATCCGCTAAAAAAATTTTTTTAAATCGTATGCTCAGAACCCACCCTCGCCAGGCGGTGAAATTTTTGAAAATTTCTCATTTCGCTAAATAACGTTAGAATCACTTTTTTCTTTTTTACATCTTTTAGTGATGACGAAATCCATCCGGTAAAAAAGTTAAAAAAAAAATCGAATGCTCGGAACCCACCCTTGCCGGCCGGTGAAATTTTTGAAAATTTCGCATTTCGCTAAATAACGTTAGAACCACTTTTTTCTTTTTTACATATTTTAGTGATGACGAAATCCAGCCGGGAAAAAATAGAAAAAGAAAATCGTATGCTCGGAACCCACCCTTTCGCGCCGGTGAAATTTTTGAAAATTTCTCATTTCGCTAAATAACGTTACAACCTCTTTTTCAATTTTTAGATCTTTTAGTGATGACGAAAACCATCCGGGAAAAAAGTAAAAAAAAAATCGAATGCTCGGAACCCACCCTTTCAGGCGGGTGAAGTTTTTGAAAATTTCTCATTTCGCTAAATAACGTTAGAACGACTTTTTTCTTTTTTACATGTTTTAGTGATGACGAAATCCATCCGGGCAAATAGTTTTAAAAAAATCGAATTCTCGGAACTCACCCTTTCAGGCCGGTGAAGTTTTTGAAAATTTCTCATTTCGCTAAATAACGATAGAACCAGTTTTTTCTTTTTTACATGTTTTAGTGATGACGAAATCCATCCGGGCAAAAAGTTTTTAAAAAATCGAATGCTCGGAACCCACCCTTTCAGGCCGGTGAAATTTTTGAAAATTTCTCATTTCGCTAAATAACGTTAGAACCACTTTTTTCTTTTTCACATCTTTTATTGGTGACGACAACCATCCGGGAAAACATTAAAAAAAAATCGCATGCTCGGAACCCACCCTTTCAGGTCGGTGAAATTTTTGAAAATTTCTCATTTCGCTAAATAACGTTAGAACCACTTTTTTCTTTTTTACATCTATTAGGGATGACGAAATCCATCCGGGAAAAAATTTAAAAAAAAATCGTATGCCCGGAACCCACCCTTTCTGGCCGGTGAAATGTTTGAAAATTTCTCATTTCGCTAAATAACGTTAGAACCACTTTTTTCTTTTTTACTTCTTTTAGTGCTGACGAAATCCATCCGGTAAAAAAGTTTTAAATAAATCGAATTCTCTGAACCCACCCTTTCAGGCCGGTGAAATTTTTGAAAATTTCTGATTTCGCTAAATAACGTTAGAACCACTTTTTTCGTTTTTACATCTTTTAGTGATGACGAAATCCATGCGGTAAAAAAGTTAAAAAAAAATCGAATGCTCGGAACCCACCCTTTCAGGCGGGTGAAATTTTTGAAAATTTCTCATTTCGCTAAATACCGTTAGAACCACTTTTTTCGTTTTTACATCTTTTAGTGATGACGAAAACCATCCGAGAAAAAAGTTAAAAAAAATGGAATGCTCGGAACCCACCCTTGCCGGCCGGTGAAATTTTTGAAAATTTCTCATTTCGCCAAATAACGTTAGAACCACTTTTTTCTTTTTTACATGTTTTAGTTATGACGAAATCCATCCGGGAAAAAATTTAAAAAAAATCGTATGCTCGGAACCCACCCTTTCAGGCGGGTGAAATTTTTGAAAATTTCTCATTTCGCTAAATAACGTTAGAACCACTTTTTTCTTTTTTACCTGGTTTAGTGATGACGAAATCCATCCGGGCAAGAAGTTTTAAAAAAATCGAATGCTCGGAACCCACCCTTTCAGGCCGGTGAAGTTTTTGAAAATTTCTCATTTCGCTAAATAACGTTAGAACCACTTTTTTCTTTTTTACATCTTTTAGTGATGACGAAATCCATCCGGGAAAAAATTTAAAAAAAAATCGTATGCTCGGAACCCACCCTTTCAGGCCGGTGAAATTTTTGAAAATTTCTCATTTCGCTAAATAACGTTAGAAACACTTTTTTCTTTCTTACATCTTTTAGTGATGACGAAATCCACCCGGGAACAAATTACAAAAAAATTCGTATGCTCGGAACCCACCCTTTCAAGCCGGTGAAATTTTTGAAAATTTCTCATTTCGCTAAATAACGTTAGAACCACTTTTTTCTTTTTTACATCTTTTAGTGCTGACGAAATCCATCCGGTAAAAAAGTTTAAAAAAAAATCGAATGCTCGGAACCCACCCTTTCAGGCCGGTGAAATTTTTGAAAATTTCTCACTTCACTAAATAACGTTAGAACCACTTTTTTCGTTTTTACATCTTTTAGTGATGACGAAATCCATCAGGTAAAAAAGTTAAAAAAAAATCGAATTCTCGGAACCCACCCTTTCAGGCCGGTGAAATTTTTGAAAATTTCTCATTTCGCTAAATAACGTTAGAACCACTTTTTTCTTTTTTACATCCTTTAGTGATCCCGAAAATCATTCGGGAAAAAAGTAAAAAAAAATCGAATGCTCGGAACCCACCCTTTCAGGCGGGTGAAATTTTTGAAAATTTCTCATTTCGCTAAATAACGTTAGAACCACTTTTCTCTTTTTTACATGTTTTAGTGATGACGAAAAGCATCCGAGAAAAAAGTAAAAAAAAATCGAATGCTCGGAACCCACCCTTGCCGGCCGGTAAAATTTTGGAAAATTTCTCATTTCGCTAAATAACGTTAGAACCACTTTTTTCTTTTTTACATGTTTTAGTGATGACGAAATCCATCCGGGAAAAAATTTTAAAAAAAATCGTATGCTCGGAACCCACCCTTTCAGGCCGGTTATTTTTTTGAAAATTTCTCATTTCGCTAAATAACGTTAGAACCACTTTTTTCTTTTTTTACATCTTATAGTGATGACGAAATCCATCCGGTAAAAAATTAAAAAAAAAATCGAATGCTCGGAACCCAACCTTTCAGGCCGGTGAAATATTTGAAAATTTCTCATTTCGCTAATTAACGTTACAACCACTTTTTTCTTTTTTACATCTTTTGGTGATGACGAAATCCATCCGGTAAAAAAATTTAAAAAAATCGTATGCTCAGAACCCACCCTCGCCAGGCGGTGAAATATTTGAAAATTTCTCATTTCGCTAAATAACGTTAGAATCACTTTTTTCTTTTTTACATCTTTTAGTGATGCCGAAATCCATCCGGTAAAAAAGTTAAAAAAAAATCGAATGCTCGGAACCCACCCTTTCAGGCCGGTGAAATTTTTGAAAATTTCGCATTTCGCTAAATAACGTTAGAACCACTTTGTTCTTTTTTACATCTTTTAGTGATAACGAAAACCATCCGGGAAAAAAGTTTAAAAAAATTGAATGCTCGGAACCCACCCTTGCCGGCCGGTGACATTTTTGAAAATTTCTCATTTCGCTAAATAACGTTAGAACCACTTTTTTCTTTTTTACATCTTTTAGTGATGACGAAAACCATCCGGGAAAAGAGTTAAAAAAAAATCGAATCTCGGAACCCATCCTTGTCGGCGGGTGAAATTTTTGAAAATTTCTCAATTCGCTAAATAAAGTTAGAACCACTTTTTTCTTTTTTACATGTTTTAGTGCTGACGAAATCCATCCGGTAAAAAAGTTTAAAAAAAAATCGAATGCTCGGAACCCACCCTTTCAGGCCGGTGAAATTTTTGAAAATTTCTCATTTTGCTAAATAACGTTAGAACCACTTTTTTCGTTTTTACATCTTTTAGTGATGACGAAATCCATCAGGTAAAAAAGTTTAAAAAAAATCGAATTCTCGGAACCCACCCTTTCAGGCGGATGAAATTTTTGAAAATTTCTCATTTCGCTAAATAACGTTAGAACCACTTCTTTCTTTTTTACATCTTTTAGTGATCCCGAAAACCATCCGGGAAAAAAGTAAAAAAAAATCGAATGCTCGGAACCCACCCTTACCGGCCGGTGAAATTTTTGAAAATTTCTCATTCTGCTAAATAACGTTAGAACCACTTTTTTCTTTTTAACATGTTATAGTGATGACGAAATCCATCCGGGCAAAAAGTTTTAAAAAAATCGAATGCTCGGAACCCACCCTTTCAGGCCGGTGAAGTGGTTGAAAATTTCTCATTTCGCTAAATAACGTTAGAACCACTTTTTTCTTTTTTACATCTTTTAGTGGTGACGACAACCATCCGGGAAAAAATTTAAAAAAAAAATCGTTTGCTCGGAACCCACCCTTGCCGGCCGGTGACATTTTTGAAAATTTCTCATTTCGCTAAATAACGTTAGAACCACTTTTTTCTTTTTTACATCTTTCAGTGATGACGAAAACCATCCGGGAAAAAAGTTTAAAAAAAATCGAATCTCGGAACCCACCCTTGCCGGCGGGTGAAATTTTTGAAAATTTCTGAATTCGCTAAATAAAGTTAGAACCACTTTTTTCTTTTTTACATCTTTTAGTGCTGACGAAATCCATCCGGTAAAAAAGTTTAAAAAAAAATCGAATGCACGGAACCCACCCTTCAAGGCCGGTGAAATTTTTGAAAATTTCTCATTTCGCTAAATATCGTTAGAAACACTTTTTTCGTTTTTACATCTTTTAGTGATGACGAAATCCATCAGGTAAAGAAGTTTAAAAAAAATCGAATTCTCGGAACCCACCCTTTCAGGCGGATGAAATTTTTGAAAATTTCTGATTTCGCTAAATAACGTTAGAACCATCTTTCTCTTTTCTACATCTTTTAGTGATCCCGAAAACCATCCGGGAAAAAAGTAAAAAAAAATCGAATGCTCGGAACCCACCCTTGCCGGCCGGTGAAATTTTTGCAAATTTCTCATTTTGCTAAATAACGTTAGAACCACTTTTTTCTTTTTTACATGTTTTAGTGATGACGAAATCCATCCGGGCAAAAAGTTTTTAAAAAATCGAATGCTCGGAACCCACCCTTTCAGGCCGGTGAAGTGTTTGAAAATTTCTCATTTCGCTAAATAACGTTAGAACCACTTTTTTCTTTTTTACATCTTTTAGAGATGACGAAATCCAACCGGGAAAAAATTTAAAAAAAAATCGTATGCTCGGAACCCACCCTTTCAGGCCGGTGAAATGTTTGAAAATTTCTCATTTCGCTAAATAACGTTAGAACCACTTTTTTCTTTTTTACATCTTTTAGTGATGACGAAATCCATCCGCTAAACAAATTTTTAAACATCGTATGCTCAGAACCCACCCTCGCCAGGCGGTGAAATTTTTGAAAATTTCTCATTTCGCTAAATAACGTTAGAATCACTTTTTTCTTTTTTACATCTTTTAGTGATGACGAAATCCATCCGGTAAAAAAGTTAAAAAAAAATCAAATGCTCGGAACCCACCCTTTCAGGCCGGTGAAATTTTTGAAAATTTCGCATTTCGCTAAAGAACGTTAGAACCGCATTTTTCTTTTTTACATCTTTTAGTGATGACGAAATCCAGCCGGGAAAAAATTGAAAAAAAAAATCGTATGCTCGGAACCCACCCTTTCGGGCCGGTGAAATTTTTGAAAATTTCTCATTTCGCTAAATAACGTGAAAACCACTTTTTTAATTTTTCCATCATTTAGTGATGACGAAAACCATCCGGGAAAAAAGTTAAAAAAAAATCGAATGCTCGGAACCCACCCTTTCAGTCGGGTGAAGTTTTTGAAAATTTCTCATTTCGCTAAATAACGTTAGAACCACTTTTTTCTTTTTTACATGTTTTAGTGATGACGAAATGCATCCGGGCAAAAAGTTTTAAAAAAATCGAATGCTCGGAACCCACCCTTTCAGGCCGGTGAAGTTTTTGAAAATTTCTCATTTCGCTAAATAACGTTAGAACCACTTTTTTATTTTTTACATCTTTTAGTGATGACGAAATCCATCCGGGAAAAAATTTAAAAAAAAATCGTATTCTCGGAACCCACCCTTTCAGGCCGGTGAAATTTTTGAAAATTTCTCATTTCGCTAAATAACGTTAGAAATACTTTTTTCTTTTTTACATCTTTTAGTGATGACGAAATCCACCCGGGAAAAAATTTTAAAAAAATTCGTATGCTCGGAACCCACCCTTTCACGCCGGTGAAATATTTGAAAATTTCTCATTTCGATAAATAACGTTAGAACCACTTTTTTCTTTTTTACATCTTTTAGTGATGACGAAAACCATGCGGGAAAAAAGTTAAAAAAAAATCGAATTTCGGAACCCAACCTTGCCGCCGGGTGAAATTTTTGAAAATTTCTCATTTCACTAAATAAAGTTAGAACCACTTTTTTCTTTTTTTACTTCTTTTCGTGCTGACGAAATCCATCCGGTAAAAAAGTTTTAAAGAAATCGAATGCTCTGAACCCACCCTTTCAGGCCGGTGAAATGTTTGAAAATTTCTCATTTCGCTAAATAACGTTAGAACCACTTTTTTCGTTTTTACATCTTTTAGTGATGACGAAATCCATCCGGTAAAAAAGTTAAAAAAAAATCGAATGCTCGGAACCCACCCTTTCGTGCGGGTGAAATTTTTGAAAATTTCTCATTTCGTTAAATAACGTTAGAACCACTTTTTTTCTTTTTTACATCTTTTAGTGATGACGAAAACCATCCGAGAAAAAAGTAAAAAAAAATGGAATGCTCGGAACCCACCCTTGCCGGCCGGTGAAATATTTGAAAATTTCTCATTTCGCTAAATAACGTTAGAACCACTTTTTTCTTTTTTACATGTTTTAGTGATGACGAAATCCATCCGGGAAAAAATTTTAAAAAAAATCGTATGCTCGGAACCCACCCTTTCAGGCCTGTGAATTTTTTGAAAATTTCTCATTTCGCTAAATAACGTTAGAACCACTTTTTTCTTTTTTTACATCTTATAGTGATGACGAAATCCATCCGGTAAAAAATTTAAAAAAAAATCGAATGCTCGGAACCCACCCTTTCAGGCCGGTGAAATATTTGAAAATTTCTCATTTCGCTAAATAACGTTACAACCACTTTTTTCTTTTTTACATCTTTTAGTGATGACGAAATCCATCAGGTAAAAAATTTTTTAAAAATCGTATGCTCAGAACCCACCCTCGCCAGGCGGTGAAATATTTGAAAATTTCTCATTTCGCTAAATAACGTTAAAATCACTTTTTTCTTTTTTACATCTTTTAGTGATGCCGAAATCCATCCGGTAAAAAAGTTAAAAAAAAATCGAATGCTCGGAACCCACCCTTTCAGGCCGGTGAAATTTTTGAAAATTTCGCATTTCGCTAAATAACGTTAGAACCACTTTGTTCTTTTTTACATCTTTTAGTGATAACGAAAACCATCCGGGAAAAAAGTTAAAAAAAAATTGAATGCGCGGAACCCACCCTTGCCGGCCGGTGACATTTTTGAAAATTTCTCATTTCGCTCAATAACGTTAGAACCACTTTTTTCTTTTTTACATCTTTTAGTGATGACGAAAACCATCCGGGAAAGAGGTTAAAAAAAAATCGAATCTCGGAACCCACCCTTGCCGGCGGGTGAAATTTTTGAAAATTTCTCAATTCGCTAAATAAAGTTAGAACCACTTTTTTCTTTTTTACATCTTTTAGTGCTGACGAAACCCATCCGGTAAAAAAGTTAAAAAAAAATCGAATGCTCGGAACCCACCCATTCAGGCCGGTGAAATTTTTGAAAATTTCTCATTTCGCTAAATAACGTTACTACCACTTTTCTCGTTTTTACATCTTTTAGTGATGACGAAATCCATCAGGTAAAAAAGGTTAAAAAAAATCGAATTCTCGGAACCCACCCTTTCAGGCGGATGAAATTTTTGAAAATTTCTCATTTCGCTAAAGAACGTTAGAACCACTTTTTTCTTTTTTACATCTTTTAGTGATCCCGAAAACCATCCGGGAAAAAAGTAAAAAAAAATCGAATGCTCGGAACCCACCCTTGCCGGCCGGTGAAATTTTTGCAAATTTCTCATTTTGCTAAATAACGTTAGAACCACTTTTTTCTTTTTTACATGTTTTAGTGATGACGAAATCCATCCGGGCAAAAAGTTTTTAAAAAATCGAATGCTCGGAACCCATCCTTTCAGGCCGGTGAAGTGTTTGAAAATTTCTCATTTCGCTAAATAACGTTAGAACCACTTTTTTCTTTTTTACATGTTTTAGTGATGACGAAATCCATCCGGGCAAAAAGTTTTAAAAAAATCGAATGCTCGGAACCCACCCTTTCAGGCCGGTGAAGTGTTTGAAAATTTCTCATTTCGCTAAATAACGTTAGAACCACTTTTTTCTTTTTTACATCTTTTAGTGGTGACGACAACCATCCGGGAAAAAATTTAAAAAAAAAATCGTATGCTCGGAACCCACCCTTTCAGGTCGGTGAAATATTTGAAAATTTCTCATTTCGCTAAATAACGTTAGAACCATTTTTTTCTTTTTTACATCTATTAGGGATGACGAAATCCATCCGGGAAAATTTTTTTAAAAAAATCGTATGCTCGGAACCCACCCTTTCAGGCCGGTGAAATTTTTGAAAATTTCTCATTTCGCTAAATAACGTTAGAACCACTTTTTTCTTTTTTACATCTTTTATTGATGACGAAATCCATCCGCTAAAAAAATTTTTTCAACATCGTATGCTCAGAACCCACCCTCGCCAGGCGGTGAAATTTTTGACAATTTCTCATTTCGCTAAATAACGTTAGAATCACTTTTTTCTTTTTTACATCTTTTAGTGATGACGAAATCCATTCGGTAAAAAAGTTTAAAAAAAATCGAATGCTCGGAACCCACCCTTTAAGGCGGGTGAAATTTTTGAAAATTTCTCATTTCGCTAAATAACGTTATAACCACTTTTTTCTTTTTTACATCTTTTAGTGATGACGAAAACCATCCGAGAAAAAGTAAAAAAAAATGGAATGCTCGGAACCCACCCTTGCAGGCCGGTGAAATTTTTGAAAATTTCTCATTTCGCTAAATAACGTTAGAACCACTTTTTTCTTTTTTACATGTTTTAGTGACGACGAAATCCATCCGGGAAAAAATTTAAAAAAAAATCGTATGCTCGGAACCCACCCTTTCAGGCCGGTGAATTTTTTGAAAATTTCTCATTTCGCTAAATAACGTTAGAACCACTTTTTTCTTTTTTTACATCTTATAGTGATGACGAAATCCATCCGGTAAAAAATTAAAATAAAAATCGAATGTTCGGAACCCACCCTTTCAGGCCGGTGAAATATTTGAAAATTTCTCATTTCGCTAAATAACGTTACGACCACTTTTTTCTTTTTTACATCTTTTAGTGATGACGAAATCCATCCGGTAAAAAAATTTTAAAAAATCGTATACTCAGAACCCACCCTCGCCAGGCGGTGAAATATTTGAAAATTTCTCATTTCGCTAAATAACGTTAGAATCACTTTTTTCTTTTTTACATCTTTTAGTGCTGCCGAAATCCATCCGGTAAAAAAGTTTAAAAAAAATCGAATGCTCGGAACCCACCCTTTCAGGCCGGTGAAATTTTTGAAAATTTCGCATTTCGCTAAATAACGTTAGAACCACTTTGTTCTTTTTTACATCTTTTAGTGATAACGAAAACGATCCGGGAAAAAAGTTAAAAAAAATTGAATGCTCGGAAACCACCCTTGCCGGCCGGTGACATGTTTGAAAATGTCTCATTTCGCTAAATAACGTTAGAACCACTTTTTTCTTTTTTACATCTTTTAGTGATGCCGAACACCATCCGGGAATAAAGTTTTAAAAATATCGAATGCTCGGAACCCACCCTTTCAGGCGGGTGATATTTTTAAAAATTTCTCATTTCGCTAAAGAACGTTAGAACCACTTTTTGCTTTTTTACATGTTTTAGGGATGACGAAATCCATCCGGGCAAAAAGTTAAAAAAAAATCGAATCCTCGGAACCCACCCTTTCAGGCCGGTGAAATTCTTGAAAATTTCTCATTTCGCTACATAACGTTAGAACTACTTTTTTCTTTTTTACATCCTTTAGTGGTGACGACAACCATCCGGGAAAAAATTACAAAAAAATCGTATGCTCGGAACCCACCCTTTCAGGTCGCTGAAATATTTGAAAATTTCTCATTTCGCTAAATAACGTTAGAACCACTTTTTTCTTTTTTACATCTTTTAGTGATGACGAAATCCATCCGGGAAAAAATTTAAAAAAAAATCGTATGCTCGGAACCCACCCTTTCAGGCCAGTGAAATTTTTGAAAATTTCTCATTGCGCTAAATAACGTTAGAACTACTTTTTTCTTTTCTTACATCTTATAGTGATGACGAAATCCATCCGGTAAAAAATTTAAAAAAAAATCGAATGCTCGAAACCCACCCTTTCAGGCCGGTGAAATATTTGAAAATGTCTCATTTGGCTAAATAACGTTACAACCACTTTTTTCTTTTTTACATCTTTTAGTGATGACGAAATCCATCCGGTAAAAAAATGTTTAAAAATCGTATGCTCAGAACCCCCCCTCGCGAGGCGGTGAAATATTTGACAATTTCTCATTTCGCTAAATAACGTTAGAATCACTTTTTTCTTTTTTACATCTTTTAGTGATGCCGAAATCCATCCGGTAAAAATGTTAAAAAAAAATCGAATGCTCGGAACCCATCCTTTCAGGCCGGTGAAATTTTTGAAAATTTCGCATTTCGCTAAATAACGTTGGAACCACTTTGTTCTTTTTTACATCTTTTAGTGATAACGAAAACCATCCGGGAAAAAAGTTAAAAAATAATTGAATGCTCGGAACCCACCCTGGCCGGCCGGTGACATTTTTGAAAATTTCTCATTTCGCTAAATAACGTTAGAACCACTTTTTTCTTTTTTACATCTTTTAGTGATGACGAAAACCATCCGGGAAAAAAGTTTAAATAAATCGAATCTCGGAACCCACCCTTGCCGGCGGGTGAAATTTTTGAAAATTTCTCAATTCGCTAAATAAAGTTAGAACCACTTTTTTCTTTTTTACATCTTTTAGTGCTGACGAAATCCATCCGGTAAAAAAGTTTAAAAAAAAATCGAATGCTCGGAACCGACCCTTTCAGGCCGGTGAAATTTTTGAAAATTTCTCACTTCACTAAATAACGTTAGAACCACTTTTTTCGTTTTTACATCTTTTAGTGATGACGAAATCCATCAGGTAAAAAAGTTTAAAAAAAATCGAATTCTCGGAACCCACCCTTTCAGGCGGATGAAATTTTTGAAAATTTCTCATTTCGCTAAATAACGTTAGAACCACTTTTTTCTTTTTTACATCTTTTAGTGATCCCGAAAATCATTCGGGAAAAAAGTAAAAAAAAATCGAATGCTCGGAACCCACCCTTGCCGGCCGGTGAAATTTTTGCAAATTTCTCATTTTGCTAAATAACGTTAGAACCACTTTTTTCTTTTTTACATGTTTTAGTGATGACGAAATCCATCCGGGCAAAAAGTTTTTAAAAAATCGAATGCTCGGAACCCACCCTTTCAGGCCGGTGAAGTGTTTGAAAATTTCTCATTTCGCTAAATAACGTTAGAACCACTTTTTTCTTTTTTACATGTTTTAGTGTTGACGAAATCCATCCGGGCAAAAAGTTTTAAAAAAATCGAATGCACGGAACCCACCCTTTCAGGCCGGTGAAGTGTTTGAAAATTTCTCATTTCGCTAAATAACGTTAGGACCTCTTTTTTACATCTTTTAGTGGTGACGACAACCATCCGGGAAAAAATTTAAAAAAAAAATCGTATGCTCGGAACCCACCCTTTCAGGTCGGTGAAATATTTGAAAATTTCTCATTTCGCGAAATAACGTTAGAACCATTTTTTTCTTTTGTACATCTATTAGGGATGACGAAATCCATCCGGGAAAAAATTTAAAAAAAAATCGTATGCTCGGAACCCACCCTTTCAGGCCGGTGAAATTTTTTAAAACTTCTCATTTCGCTAAATAACGTTAGAACCACTTTTTTTCTTTTTTACATATTTTAGTGATGACGAAATCCATCCGCTAAAAAAATTTTTAAACATCGTATGCTCAGAACCCACCCTCGCCAGGCGGTGAAATTTTTGAAAATTTCTCATTTCGCTAAATAACGTTAGAATCACTTTTTTCTTTTTTACATCTTTTAGTGATGACGAAATCCATCCGGTAAAAAAGTTTAAAAAAAATCAAATGCTCGGAACCCACCCTTTCAGGCCGGTGAAATTTTTGAAAATTTCGCATTTCGCTAAATAACGTTAGAACCACTTTTTTCTTTTTTACATCTTTTAGTGATGACGAAATCCAGCCGGGAAAAAATTGAAAAAAAAATCGTATGCTCGGAACTCACCCTTTCGGGCCGGTGAAATTTTTGAAAATTTCTCATTTCGCTAAATAACGTTACAACCACTTTTTGTAATTTTTCCATCTTTTAGTGATGACGAAAACGATCCGGGAAAAAAGTTAAAAAAAAATCGAATGCTCGGAACCCACCCTTTCAGGCGGGTGAAGTTTTTGAAAATTTCTCATTTCGCTAAATAACGTTAGAACCACTTTTTTCTTTTTTACATGTTTTAGTGATGACGAAGTCCAACCGGGCAAAAAGTTTAAAAAAAATCGAATGCTCGGAACCCACCCTTTCAGGCCGGTGAAGTATTTGAAAATTTCTCATTTCGCTAAATAACGTTAGAACCACTTTTTTTTGTTTTACATCTTTTAGTGATGACGAAATCCATTCGGGAAAAAAATTTAAAAAAAATCGTATGCTCAGAACCCACCCTCGCCAGGCCGTGAAATTTTTGAAAATTTCTCATTTCGCTAAATAACGTTAGAACCACTTTATTCTTTTTTACAACTTTTAGTGGTGACGACAACCATCCGGGAAATTTTTTTAAAAAAATCGTATGCTCGGAACCCACCCTTTCAGGTCGGTGAAATTTTTGAAAATTTCTCATTTCGCGAAATAACGCTAGAACCACTTTTTTTCTTTTTTACATCTTTTAGTGATGACGAAATCCATCCGGGAAAAAATTTAAAAAAAAATCGTATGCTCGGAACCCAACCTCGCCAGGGGCTGAAATTTTTGAAAATTTCTCATTTCGCTAAATAACGTTAGAATCACTTTGTCCTTTTTTACATCTTTTAGTGATGACGAAATCCATCCGGTAAAAATGTTTAAGAAAAATCGAATGGTCGGAACCTACCCTTTCAGGCCGGTGGAATTTTTAGAAATTTCGCATTTCGCTAAATAACGTTAGAACCACTTTGTTCTTTTTTACATATTTTAGTGATGACGAAAACCATCCGGGAAAAAAGTTAAAAAAATATTGAATGCTCGGAACCCACCCTTGCCGGCCGGTGACATTTTTGAAAATTTCTCATTTCGCTAAATAACATTAGAAAAACTTTTTTCTTTTTTACATCTTTTAGTGATGACGAAAACCATCCGGAAAAAACGTTAAAAAAAAATCGAATGCTCGGAACCCACCCTTTCAGGCGGGTGAAATTTTTGAAAATTTCTCATTTCGCTAAATAACGTTAGAACCACTTTTTTCTTTTTTACATGTTTTAGTGATGACGAAATCCATCCGGGAAAAAAGTTAAAAAAAAATCGAATGCTTGGAACCCACCCTTTCAGGCGGGTGAAACTTTTGAAAATTTTTCATTTCCCTAAATAACGTTAGAACCATTTTTTTCTTTTTTACATCTTTTAGTGATAACGAAATCCATCCGGGAAAAAATTTTAAACAAATCGTATGCTCGGAACCCACCCTTTCAGGCCGGTGAAATTTTTGAAAATTTCTCATTTCGCTAAATAACGTTAGAACCACTTTTTTTCTTTTTTACATCTTTTAGTGATGGCGATATCCACCCGGGAAAAAATTTAAAAAAAAAAATCGTATGCTCGGAACCCACCCTTTCGCGCCGGTGAAATTTTTGAAAATTTCTCATTTCGATAAATAACGTTAGAACCACTTTTTTCTTTTTGACATCTTTTAGTGATGAGGAAATGCATCCGGTAAAAAAGTTAAAAAAAAATCGAATGCTCGCAACCCACCCTTTCAGGCCGGTGAAATTTTTGAAAATTTCTCATTTCGCTAAATAACGTTAGAACCACTTTTTTCTTTTTTACATCTTTTAGTGATGACGAAAACCATCCGGGAAAAAAGTTTTAAAAAAATCGAATGCTCGGAACCCACCCTTTCAGGCGGGTGAAATTTTTGAAAATTTCTCATTTAGCTAAATAACGTTAGAACCAATTTTTTTATTTTTTACATGATTTAGTGATGATGAAATCCATCCGGGCAAAAAGTTTTAAAAAAATCGAATGCTGGGAACCCACCCTTTCAGGCCGGTGAAATGTTTGAAAATTTCTCATTTCGCTAAATAACGTTAGAATCACTTTTTTCTTTTTTACATCTTTCAGTGGTGACGACAACCATCCGGGAAAAAATTAAAAAACAAAATCGTATGCTCGGAACCCACCCTTTCAGGTCGGTGAAATTTTTGAAAATTTCTCATTTCGCTAAATAACGTTAGAACCACTTTTTTCATTTTTAGATCTATTAGGGATGACGAAATCCATCCGGGAAAAAATTTAAAAAAAAATCATATGCGCGGAACCCACCCTTTCAGGCCGGTGACATTTTTGAAAATTTCTATTTTCGCTAAATAACGTTAGAACCACTTTTTTCGTTTTTACATCTTTTAGTGATGAAGAAATCCATCCGCGAATTTTTTTCTAAAAAATCGAATGATCGGAACCCAACTTTTCAGGTCGGTGAAATTTTTGAAAATTTCGCATTTCGCTAAATAACGTTAGAAGCACTTTGTTCTTTTTTACATCTTTTAGTGATGACGAAAACCATCCGGGAAAAAAGTTCAAAAAAAATTGAATGCTCGGAACCCACCCTTGCCGGCCGGTGACATTTTTTAAAATTTCTCATTTCGCTAAATAACGTTAGAACCACTTTTTTCTTTGTTACATCTTTTAGTGATGACGAAAACCATCCGGGAAAAAAGTTTAAAAGAAATCGAATGCTCGGAACCCACCCTTTCAGGCGGGTGAAACGTTTGAAAATTTCTCATTTCGCTAAATAACGTGAGAACCACTTTTTTCTTTTTTGCATCTTTTAGTGGTGACGACAACCATCCGGGAAAAAATTTAAAAAAAAATCGTATGCTCGGAACCCACCCTTTCAGGCCGGTGAAATGTTTGAAAATTTCTCATTTCGCTAAATAACGTTAGAACCACTTTTTTCTTTTTTACATCTTTTAGTGATGACGAAAACCATCCGGGAAAAAAGTTAAAAAAAATTGAATGCTCGGAACCCACCCTTGCCGGCCGGTGACATTTTTGAAAATTTCTCATTTCGCTAAATAACGTTAGAACCACTTTTTTCTTTTTTACATCTTTTAGTGATGACGAAAACCATCCGGGAAAAAAGTTTAAAAGACATCGAATGCTCGGAACCCACCCTTTCAGGCGGGTGAAATTTTTGAAAATTTCTCATTTCGGTAAATAACGTTAGAACCACTTTTTTCTTTTTTACATCTTTTAGTGGTGACGACAACCATCCGGGAAAAAATTTAAAAAAAATTGTATGCTCGGAACCCACCCTTTCTGGTCGGTGAAATATTTGAAAATTTCTCATTTCGCTAAATAACTTTAGAACCACTTTTTTCATTGTTACATCTTTTAGTGATGACGAAATCCATCCGGGAAAAAATTTAAAAAAAAATCGTATGCTCGGAACCCACCCTTTCAGGCCGGTGAAATTTTTGAAAATTTCTCATTTCGCTAAATAACTTTAGAACCACTTTTTTCTTTGTTACAACTTTTAGTGATGACGAAATCCATCCGGGAAAAAATTTAAAAAAAAATCGTATGCTCGGAACCCACCCTCGCCAGGCGGTGAAATTTTTGAAAATTTCTCATTTCGTTAAATAACGTTAGAATCACTTTGATCTTTTTTACATCTTTTAGTGATGACGAAATCCATCCGGTAAAAAAGTTAAAAAAAAATCGAATGCTCGGAACCCACCCTTTCAGGCCGGTGAAATTTTTGAAAATTTCGCTTTTCGCTAAATGACGTTAGAACCACTTTGTTCTTTTTTACATCTTTTAGTGATGACGAAAACCATCCGGGGAAAAAGTTTAAAAAAAATTGAATTCTCGGAACCCACCCTTGCCGGCCGGTGAAGTTTTTGAACATTTCTCATTTCGCTAAATAACGTTAGAACCACTTTTTTCTTTTTACATCTTTTAGTGATGACGAAAACCATCCGGGAAAAAAGTAAAAAAAAATCGAATGCTCGGAACCCACGCTTGCCGGCCGGTGAAATTTTTGAAAATTTCTCATTTCGCTATTAACGTTAGAACCACTTTTTTCTTTTTTACATGTTTTAGTGCTGGCGAAAACCATCCGGGAAAAAATTAAAAAAAAAATCGAATGCTCGGAATCCAAACTTTCAAGGCGGTGAAATTTTTGAAAAATTCTCATTTCGCTAAATAACTTCACAACCACTTTTTTCTTTTTTACATCTTTTAGGGATGACGAAATACATCCGCTAAAAAAATTTAAAAAAATCGTATGCTCAGACCCCAACCTCGCCAGGCGGTGAAATTTTTGAAAATTTTTCGTTTCGCTAAATAACGTTAGAATCACATTTTTCTCTTTTACATGTTTTAGTGATGACGAATTCCATCCGGTAAAAAAGTTTAAAAAAAATCGAATGCTCGGAACCCACTCTTTCAGGCCGGTGAAATTTTTGAAAATTTCGCATTTCGCTATATAACGTTAGAACCACTTTGTTCTTTTTTACATCTTTTAGTGATGACGAAAACCATCCGAGAAAAAAGTAAAAAAAACTCGAATTCTCGGAACCCACCCTTGCCGGCCGGTGAAATGTTTGAAAATTTCTCATTTCGCTAAATAACGTTAGAACCACTTTTTTCTTTTTTACATGTTTTAGTGATGACGAAATCCATCCGGGAAAAAATTTAAAAAAAAATCGTATGCTCGGTACCCACCCTTTCAGGCGGGTGAAGTTTTTGAAAATTTCTCATTTCGCTAAATAACGTTAGAACAACTTTTTTCGTTTTTACATCTTTTAGTGATGACGAAAACCATCCGAGAAAAAAGTAAAAAAAAATGGAATGCTCGGAACCCACCCTTGCGGGCCGGTGAATTTTTTGAAAATTTCTCATTTCGCCAAATAACGTTAGAACCACTTTTTTCTTTTTTACATGTTTTAGTGATGACGAAATCCATCCGGGAAAAAATTTTAAAAAACATCGTATGCTCGGTACCCACCCTTTCAGGCGGGTGAAGTTTTTGAAAATTTCTCATTTCGCTAAATAACGTTAGAACAACTTTTTTCTTTTTTACATGGTTTAGTGATGACGAAATCCATCCGGGCAAGAAGTTTTAAAAAAATCGAATGCTCGGAACCCACCCTTTCAGCCCGGTGAAGTTTTTGAAAATTTCTCATTTCGCTAAATAACGTTAGAACCACTTTTTTCTTTTTTACATCTTTTAGTGATGACGAAATCCATCCGGGAAAAAATTTAAAAAAAAATCGTATGCTCGGAACCCACCCTTTCAGGCCGGTGAAATTTTTGAAAATTTCTAATTTCGCTAAATAACGTTAGAAACACTTTTTTCTTTTTTACATCTTTTAGTGATGACGAAATCCACCCGGGAACAAATTACAAAAAAATTCGTATGCTCGGAACCCACCCTTTCACGCCGGTGAAATTTTTGAAAATTTCTCATTTCGATAAATAACGTTAGAACCACTTTTTTCTTTTTTACATCTTTTAGTGATGACGAAAACCATGCGGGAAAAAATTTTAAAAAAATCGAATCTCGGAACCCACCCTTGCCGGCGGGTGAAATTTTTGAAAATTTCTCATTTCACTAAACAAAGCTAGAACCACTTTTTTCTTTTTTACTTCTTTTAGTGCTGACGAAATCCATCCGGTAAAAAAGTTTTAAAAAAATCGAATGCTCTGAACCCACCCTTTCAGGCCGGTGAAATTTTTGAAAATTTCTCATTTCGCTAAATAACGTTAGAACCACTTTTTTCTTTTTTACATCTTTTAGTGATGACGAAATCCATCCGGGAAAAAAGTTAAAAAAAAATCGAATGCTTGGAACCCACCCTTTCAGGCGGGTGAAACTTTTGAAAATTTTTCATTTCCCTAAATAACGTTAGAACCACTTTTTTCTTTTTTACATCTTTTAGTGATAACGAAATCCATCCGGGAAAAATTTTTAAACAAATCGTATGCTCGGAACCCACCCTTTCAGGCCGGTGAAATTTTTGAAAATTTCTCATTTCGCTAAATAACGTTAGAACCACTTTTTTTCTTTTTTACATCTTTTAGTGATGACGATATCCACCCGGGAAAAAAATTAAAAAAAAAATCGTATGCTCGGAACCCACCCTTTCACGCCGGTGAAATGTTTGAAAATTTCTCATTTCGATAAATAACGTTAGAACCACTTTTTTCTTTTTGACATCTTTTAGTGATGACGAAATGCATCCGGTAAAAAAGTTAAAAAAAAATCGAATGCTCGGAACCCACCCTTTCAGGCCGGTGAAATTTTTGAAAATTTCTCATTTCGCTAAATAACGTTAGAATCACTTTTTTCTTTTTTACATCTTTTAGTGGTGACGACACCCATCCGGGAAAAAATTAAAAAACAAAATCGTATGCTCGGAACCCACCCTTTCAGGTCGGTGAAATTTTTGAAAATTTCTCATTTCGCTAAATAACGTTAGAACCACTTTTTTCGTTTTTACATCTATTAGTGATGACGAAATCCATCCGGGAAAAAATTTAAAAAAAAGTCGTATGCGCGGAACCCACTCTTTCAGGCCGGTGACATTTTTGAAAATTTCTATTTTCGCTAAATAACGTTAGAACCACTTTTTTCTTTTTTACATCTTTTAGTGATGAAGAAATCCATCCGCTAAAAAATTTTTTTAAAATCGAATGATCGGAACCCAACTTTTCAGGTCGGTGAAATTTTTGAAAATTTCGCATTTCGCTAAATAACGTTAGAAGCACTTTGTTCTTTTTTACATCTTTTAGTGATGACGAAAACCATCCGGGAAAAAAGTTTAAAAAAAATTGAATGCTCGGAACCCACCCTTGCCGACCGGTGACATTTTTTAAAATTTCTCATTTCGCTAAATAACGTTAGAACCACTTTTGTCTTTTTTACATCTTTTAGTGATGACGAAAACCATCCGGGAAAAAAGTTTAAAAGAAATCGAATGCTCGGAACCCACCCTTTCAGGCGGGTGAAACTTTTGAAAATATCTCATTTCGCTAAATAACGTGAGAACCACTTTTTTCTTTTTTACATCTTTTAGTGGTGACGACAACCATCCGGGAAAAAATTAAAAAAAAAATCGTATGCTCGGAACCCACCCTTTCAGGCCGGTGAAATGTTTGAAAATTTCTCATTTCGCTAAATAACGTTCGAACAACTTTTTTCTTTTTTACATCTTTTAGTGATGACGAAAACCATCCGGGAAAAAGTTAAAAAAAATTGAATGCTCGGAACCCACCCTTGCCGGCCGGTGACATTTTTGAAAATTTCTCATTTCGCTAAATAACGTTACTACCACTTTTGTCTTTTTTACATCTTTTAGTGATGACGAAAACCATCCGGGAAAAAAGTTTAAAAGACATCGAATGCTCGGAACCCACCCTTTCAGGCGGGTGAAATTTTTGAAAATTTCTCATTTCGGTAAATAACGTTTGAACCACTTTTTTCTTTTTTACATCTTTTAGTGGTGACGACAACCATCCGGGAAAAAATTTTAAAAAAATTGTATGCTCGGAACCCACCCTTTCTGGTCGGTGAAATATTTGAAAATTTCTCATTTCGCTAAATAACTTTAGAACCACTTTTTTCATTGTTACATCTTTTAGTGATGACGAAATCCATCCGGGAAAAAATTTAAAAAAAAATCGTATGCTCGCAACCCACCCTTTCAGGCCGGTGAAATTTTTGAAAATTTCTCATTTCGCTAAATAACTTTAGAACCACTTTTTTCTTTGTTACATCTTTTAGTGATGACGAAATCCATCCGGGAAAAAATTTTTAAAAAAATCGTATGCTCGGAACCCACCCTCGCCAGGCGGTGAAATTTTTGAAAATTTCTCATTTCGTTAAATAACGTTAGAATCACTTTGATCTTTTTTACATCTTTTAGTGATGACGAAATCCATCCGGTAAAAAAGTTTTAAAAAAATCGAATGCTCGGAACCCACCCTTTCAGGCCGGTGAAATTTTTGAAAATTTCGCTTTTCGCTAAATAACGTTAGAACCACTTTGTTCTTTTTTACATCTTTTAGTGATGACGAAAACCATCCGGGGAAAAAGTTTAAAAAAAATTGAATTCTCGGAACCCACCCTTGCCGGCCGGTGAAATTTTTGAAAATTTCTCATTTCGCTAAATAACGTTAGAACCACTTTTTTCTTTTTACATCTTTTAGTGATGACGAAAACCATCCGGGAAAAAAGTAAAAAAAAATCGAATGCTCGGAACCCACGCTTGCCGGCCGGTGAAATTTTTGAAAATTTCTCATTTCGCTATTAACGTTAGAACCACTTTTTTCTTTTTTACATGTTTTAGTGCTGACGAAAACCATCCGGGAAAAAATTTAAAAAAAAATCGTACGCTCGGAACCCACGCTTTCAGGCCGGTGAAATGTTTGAAAATTTCTCATTTCGCTAAATAACGTTAGAACCACTTTTTTCTTTTTTACATCTTTTAGTGATGACGAAATCCATCCGGTAAAAAATTAAAAAAAAAATCGAATGCTCGGAATCCAACCTTTCAGGGCGGTGAAATTTTTGAAAATTTCTCATTTCGCTAAATAACTTCACAACCACTTTTTTCTTTTTTACATCTTTTAGGGATGACGAAATACATCCGCTAAAAAAATTTTTAAAAATCGTATGCTCAGAACCCAACCTCGCCAGGCGGTGAAATTTTTGAAAATTTCTCGTTTCGTTAAATAACGTTAGAATCACATTTTTCTCTTTTACATGTTTTAGTGATGACGAAATCCATCCGTTAAAAAAGTTTAAAAAAAATCGAATGCTCGGAACCCACTCTTTCAGGCCGGTGAACGTTTTGAAAATTTCGCATTTCGCTAGATAACGTTAGAACCACTTTGTTCTTTTTTACATCTTTTAGTGATGACGAAAACCATCCGGGAAAAAAGTTTAAAAAAAATTGAATGCTCGGAACCCACCCTTGCTGGCCGGTGAAATTTTTGAAAATTTCTCATTTCGCTCAATAACGTTAGAACCACTTTTTTTCTTTTTTACATCTTTTAGTGATGACGAAAACCATCCGGGAAAAAAGTTTAAAAAAAATCGAATGTTCGGAACCCACCCTTTCAAGCAGGTGAAATTTTTGAAAATTTCTCATTTCGCTGAATAACGTTAGAACCACTTTTTCCTTTTGTACATCTTTTAGTGATGACGAAATCCATCCGGTAAAAAATTTAAAAAAATCGTATGCTCAGAACGCACCGTCGCCAGGCGGTGAAATATTTGAAAAGTTCTCATTTCGCTAGATAACGTTAGAATCACTTTTTTCTTTTTTACATCTTTTAGTGATGACAAAATCCATCCGGTAAAAAAGTTAAAAAAAAATCGAATGCTCGGAACCCACCCTTTCAGGCCGGTGAAATTTTTGAAAATTTCGCATTTCGCTAAATAATGTTAGAACCACTTTGTTCTTTTTTACATCTTTTAGTGATGACAAAAACCATCCGGGAAAAAAGTTAAAAAAAAATTGAATGCTCGGAACCCACCCTTGCCGGCCGGTGCCATATTTGAAGATTTCTCATTTCGCTAAATAACGTTAGAATCACTTTTTTCTTTTTTACATCTTTTAGTGATGACGAAATCCATCCGGTAAAAAAGTTAAAAAAAAAATTGAATGCTCGGAACCCACCCTTTCAGGCCGGTGAAATTTTTGAAAATTTCGCATTTCGCTAAATAATGTTAGAACCACTTTGTTCTTTTTTACATCTTTTAGTGATGACGAAAACCATCCGGGAAAAAAGTATAAAAAAAATCGTATGCTCGGAACCCACCCTCGCCAGGCGGTGAAATTTTTGAAAATTTCTCATTTCGCTAAATAACGTTAGAATCACTTTGTTCTTTTGAACATCTTTTAGTGATGACGAAATACATAGGGTAAAAAAGTTTAAAAAAAATCAAATGCTCGGAACCCACCCTTTCAAGCCGGTGAAATTTTTGAAAATTTCTCATTTCGCTAAATAACGTTAGAACCACTTTGTTCTTTTTTACATCTTTTAGTGATGACGAAAACCCTCCGGGAAAAAAGTTTAAAAAAATTGAATGCTCGGAACCCACCCTTGCCGGACGGTGAAATTTTTGAAAATTTCTCATTTCGCTAAATAACGTTAGAACGACTTTTTTATTTTTTACATCTTTTAGTGATGACGAAAACCATCCGGGAAAAAAGTTAAAAAAAAATCGAATGCTCGGAACCCACCCTTTCAGGCGGGTGAAATTTTTGAAAATTTCTCATTTCGCTAAATAACGTTAGAACCACTTTTTTCTTTTTTACATCTTTTAGTGATGACGAAAACCATCTGGGAAAAAAGTTTAAAAGAAATCGCATGCTCGGAACTCACCCTTTCAGGCGGGTGAAATTTTTGAAAATTTCTCATTTCGCTAAATAACGTTAGAACCACTTTTTTCTTTTTTACATGTTTTAGTGATGACGAAATCCATCCGGGCAAAAAGTTAATAAAAAATCGAATCCTTGGAACCTACCCTTTCAGGCCGGTGAAATTCTTGAAAATTTCTCATTTCGCTAAATAACGTTAGAACCACTTTTTTCTTTTTTACATCTTTTAGTCGTGACGACAACCATCCGGGAAAAAATTTAAAAAAAATCGTATGCTCGGAACACACCCTTTCTGGTCGGTGAAATTTTTGAAAATTTCTCATTACGCTAAATAACGTTAGAACCCCTTTTTTGTTTCTTACATGTTTTAGTGATGACGAAATCCATCCGGGAAAAAATTTAAAAAAAAATCGTATGCTCGGAACCCACCCTCGCCAGGCGGTGAATTTTTTGAAAATTTCTCATTAGGCTAAATAACGGTAGAATCACTTTGTTCTTTTTTACATCTTTTATTGATGACGAAATCCATCCGGTAAAAAAGTTTTGAAAAAATCGAATGCTCGGAACCCACCCTTTCAGGCCGGTGAAATTTTCGAAAATTTCGCATTTCGCTAAATAACGTTAGAAGCACTTTGTTCTTTTTTACATCTTTTAGTATTGACGAAAACCATCCGGGAAAAAAGTTAAAAAAAAATTGAATGCTCGGAACCCACCGTTGCCGGCCGGTGACATTTTTGAAAATTTCTCATTTCGCTAAATAACGTTAGAACCACTTTCTTCTTTTTTACATCTCTTAGTGATGACGAAAACCATCCGGGAAAAAAGTTTAAAAGAAATCGAATGCTCGGAAACCACCCTTTCAGGCGGGTGAAACTTTTGAAAATTTCTCATTTCGCTAAATAACGTGAGAACCACTTTTTTCTTTTTTACATCTTTTAGTGGTGACGACAACGATCCGGGAAAAAATTTTAAAAAAAATCGTATGCTCGGAACCCACCCTTTCAGGCCGGTGAAATGTTTGAAAATTTCTCATTTCGCTAAATAACGTTAGAACCACTTTTTTCTTTTTTACATCTTTTAGTGATGACGAAATCCATCCGGTAAAAAATTTAAAAAAAAATCGAATGCTCGGAACCCACCCTTTCAGGCCGGTGAAATTTTTGAAAATTTCTCATTTCGCTAAAGAACGTTACAACCACTTTTTTCGTTTTTACAGCTTTTAGTGATGACGAAATCCATCCGGTAAAAAAATTAAAAAAAATCGTATGCTCAGAACCCACCCTCGCCAGGCGGTGAAATTTTTGAAAATTTCTCATTTCGCTAAATAACGTTAGAACCACTTTGTTCTTTTTTACATCTCTTAGTGATGACGAAAACCATCCGGGAAAAAAGTTAAAAAAAATTGAATGCTCGGAACCCACACTTGCCGGCCGGTGACATGTTTGAAAATTTCTCATTTCGCTAAATAACGTTAGAACCACTTTTTTCTTTTTTACATCTTTTAGTGATGACGAAAACCATCCGGGAAAAAAGTTTAAAAGACATGGAATGCTCGGAACCCACCCTTTCAGGCGGGTGAAATTTTTGAAAATTTCTCATTTCGGTAAATAACGTTAGAACCACTTTTTTCTTTTTTACATCTTTTAGTGGTGACGACAACCATCCGGGAAAAAATTTAAAAAAAATGGTATGCTCGGAACCCACCTTTGCTGGTCGGTGAAATATTTGAAAATTTCTCATTTCGCTAAATAAATTTAGAACCACTTTTTTCATTGTTATATCTTTTAGTGATGACGAAATCCATCCGGGAAAAAATTTAAAAAAAAATCGTATGCTCGGAACCCACCCTTTCAGGCCGGTGAAATTTTTGAAAATTTCTCATTTCGCTAAATAACTTTAGAACCACTTTTTTCTTTGTTACATCTTTTAGTGATGACGAAATCCATCCGGGAAAAAATTTAAAAAAAAATCGTATGCTCGGAACCCACCCTCGCCAGGCGGTGAAATTTTTGAAAATTTCTCATTTCGTTAAATAACGTTAGAATCACTTTGAACTTTTTTAGATCTTTTAGTGATGACGAAATCCATCCGGTAAAAGAGTTAAAAAAAAATAGAATGCTCGGAACCCACCCTTTCAGGCCGGTGAAATTTTTGAAAATTTCGCTTTTCGCTAAATAACGTTAGAACCACTTTGTTCTTTTTTACATCTTTTAGTGATGACGAAAACCATCCGGGAAAAAAGTTTAAAAGACATCGAATGCTCGGAACCCACCCTTTCAGGCGGGTGAAATTTTTGAAAATTTCGCATTTCGGTAAATAACGTTAGAACCACTTTTTTCTTTTTTACATCTTTTAGTGGTGACGACAACCATCCGGGAAAAAATTTAAAAAAAATTGTATGCTCGGAACCCACCCTTTCTGGTCGGTGAAATATTTGAAAATGTCTCATTTCGCTAAATACCTTTAGAACCACTTTTTTCATTGTTACATCTTTTAGTGATGAGGAAATCCATCCGGGAAAAAATTTAAAGAAAAATCGTATTCTCGGAACCCACCCTTTCAGGCCGGTGAAATTTTTGAAAATTTCTCATTTCGCTAAATAACTTTAGAACCACTTTTTTCTTTGTTACATCTTTTAGTGATGACGAAATCCATCCGGGAAAAAATTTAAAAAACAATCGTATGCTCGGAACCCACCCTCGACAGGCGGTAAAATGTTTGAAAATTTCTCAATTCGTTAAATAACGTTAGAATCACTTTGATCTTTTTTACATCTTTTAGTGATGACGAAATCCATCCGGTAAAAAAGTTAAAAAAAAATCGAATGCTCGGAACCCACCCTTTCAGGCCGGCGAACTTTTTGAAAATTTCGCTTTTCGCTAAATAACGTTAGAACCACTTTGTTCTTTTTTACATCTTTTAGTGATGACGAAAACCATCAGGGGAAAAAGTTTTAAAAAAATTGAATTCTCGGTACCCACCCTTGCCGGCCGGTGAAATTTTTGAAAATTTCTCATTTCGCTAAATAACGTTAGAACCACTTTTTTCTTTTTACATCTTTTAGTGATGACGAAAACCATCCGGGAAAAAAGTAAAAAAAAATCGAATGCTCGGAACCCACACTTGCCGGCCGGTGAAATGTTTGAAAATTTCTCATTTCGCTAAATAACGTTAGAACCACTTTTTTCTTTTTTACATCTTTTAGTGATGACGAAATCCATCCGGTAAAAAATTTAAAAAAAAATCGAATGCTCGGAATCCAACCTTTCAGGGCGGTGAAATTTTTGAAAATTTCTCATTTCGCTAAATAACTTCACAACCACTTTTTTTCTTTTTTACATCTTTTAGGGATGACGAAATACATCCGCTAAAATTTTTTTTTTAAATCGTATGCTCAGAACCCAACCTCGCCAGGCGGTGAAATTTTTGAAAATTTTTCGTTTCGCTAAAAAACGTTAGAATCACATTTTTCTCTTTTACATTTTTTAGTGATGACGAAATCCATCCGGTAAAAAAGTTTAAAAAAAATCGAATGCTCGGAACCCACTCTTTCAGGCCGGTGAAATTTTTGAAAATTTCGCATTTCGCTAGATAACGTTAGAACCACTTTGTTGTTTTTCACATCTTTTAGTGATGACGAAAACCATCCGGGAAAAAAGTTAAAAAAAAATGGAATGCTCGGAACCCACCCTTGCCGGCCGGCGAAATTTTTGAAAATTTCTCATTTCGCTAAATAACGTTAGAACCACTTTTTTTTTTTACATCTTTTAGTGATGAAGAAAACCATCCGGGAAAAAAGTTTAAAAACAATCGAATGCTCGGAACCCACCCTTTCAGGCGGGTGAAATTTTTAAAAATTTCTCATTTCGCTAATGAACGTTAGAACCACTTTTTGCTTTTTTACATATTTTAGTGATGACGAAATCCATCCTGGCAAAAAGTTAAAAAAAAATCGAATCCTCGGAACCCACCCTTTCAGGCCGGTGAAATGCTTGAAAATTTCTCATTTCGCTAAATAACGTTGGAACTACTTTTTTCATTTTTACATCTTTTAGTGGTGACGACAACCATCCGGGAAAAAATTTAAAAAAAATCGTATGCTCAGAACCGACCCTCGCCAGGCGGTGAAATTTTTGAAAATTTCTCATTTCGCTAAATAACGTTAGAATCACTTTTTTCTTTTTTACATCTTTTAGTGATGACGAAATCCATCCGGTAAAAAGTTTTAAAAAAATCAAATGCTCGAAACCCATCCTTTCAGGCCGGTGAAATTTTTGAAAATTTCGCATTTCGCTAAATAACGTTAGAACCACTTTGTTCTTTTTTACATCTTTTAGTGATGACGAGAACCATCCGGGAAAGAAGTTTAAAAAAAATTGAATGCTCGGAACCCACCCTTGCCGGCCGGTGAAATTTTTGAAAATTTCTCATTTCGCTAAATACCGTTAGAACGACTTTTTTCTTTTTTACATCTTTTAGTGATGACGAAAACCATCCGGGAAAAGAGTTTAAAAAAAATCGAATCTTCGGAACCCACCCTTTCAGGCAGGTGAAATTTTTGAAAATTTCTCATTTCGCTAAATTACGTTAGAACCACTTTTTTCTTTTTTAGATATTTTAGTGATGACGAAATCTATCCGGGCCAAAAGTTTAAAAAAAATCGAGTGCTCGGAACCCACCGTTTCAGGCGGGTGAAATATTTGAAAATTTCGCATTTCGCTAAATAATGTTAGAACCACTTTGTTCTTTTTTACATCTTTTAGTGATGACGAAAACCATCCGGTAAAAAAGTTAAAAAAAAATTGAATGCTCGGAACCCTCCCTTGCCGGCCGGTGACATATTTGAAAATTTCTCATTTCGCTAAATAACATTAGAATCACTTTGTTCTTTTTTACATCTTTTAGTGATGACGAAATCCATCCGGTAAAAAAGTTTAAAAAAAAATCGAATGCTCGGAACCCACCCTTTCAGGCCGGTGAAATTTTTGAAAATTTCGCATTTCGCTAAATAATGTTAGAACCACTTTGTTCTTTTTTACATCTTTTAGTGATGACGAAAACCATACGGGAAAAAAGTAAAAAAAAAATCGTATGCTCGCAACCCACCCTCGCCAGGCGGCGAAATTTTTGAAAATTTCTCATTTCGCTAAATAACGTTAGAATCACTTTGTTCTTTTTTACACCTTTTAGTGATGACGAAATACATAGGGTAAAAAAGTTAAAAAAAAATCGAATGCTCGGAACCCACCCTTTCAGGCCGGTGAAATTTTTGAAAATTTCGCATTTCGCTAAATAACGTTAGAACCACT